>BSBK01005809.1:1200000-1683334 GCA_027943335.1 Chamaecyparis obtusa
GTTAGTTGTGACATCTTTGCACCTTGAATCAATGATTTTGGATAGGAATTGACATCTTAGTCTCTCTGAAAGGATTTGGGCTATCAAAGTCAACTGTAGTAAATGATTTGAAAATGACCCCTTTGGGCCCCTTTTATAGATTTTTACCTAATTTTCAAAGTGCTCAAAATATTGCAAAAATTGCACCTCTAGCTAATTTTGAAATTTTGAATCCATCTTCATGATTGAAATTAAAATCTGAGATCATTTACCTAGTCAAATAGAAAAGTCAACCCTTCTTGGTCAAACATAGTTGACTATTGACGCTATCACTTCCTACTTTCTTCGGCCTTCACTTCTCGCACCTCTAAGGTAAATCTCATGCAAATATATGTAATCCAAGTGATTTCATATTGGTCAACCTTGGTCAAAATTTTGTCAAACATTAGTCAAATCTAGTCAACAAAACCTCAAAACAACTCCGAACAAGCTCCAATATTTTCTGAATCTATTGGAAACCTAATCTTCTCAATCCTAATCTATGTTAGTACAATTTCAATCAATCAAATTAGGCTTTAATCTCTTTGCCTCTTTTCGATTTCAATCCCGAGGGGGCATGCCAATATAAAAAATCTTCTTCTATAAATCAAACCTAATAAAAAAATCAATTCAAGCTTCATGGCTTGGGGTATCTCATCTTCATCAAGAACCATATAAAGTTGAGATTCTTTGAATCTGTCTAAAAGAGTGATCTCATCACTTCATATCAGATTACTCTAACAAACATCTATTTGATCTCTTGGGGCATGTTAGGTTCATCAAGACCCATATCAATATGACATCATTCTTGGGGTGTATCAAGTTCATCAAGACCCATATCAATCTGGTATTTTCTCTCAATCAGGTGGTTGGCTTCTTCAAAATCCTTGTTGAGTAGTTATCTGAATCTCTTTAGACATATATTCAGTCTCATCATTTCATATCAGGCTGGATACTTTGGTCTCACTCACCAGTCTTTGTTTTATTAAGTCTAGCACTGGTATCTCTTTATCAATCTTCATTCAATCAAGTTCAGAGTCAGTTATCCTTATCAGAAGTAGTCTCATTGCTTCACATCAAGTTGTTCTTTTATTTAGCTTCTATCTATTCTTTGAATCAACACATTGCTCACACATTGGTTCAAAGAGGGGCAAATGTAATCACCTAAAATTTGTCTAGTAGAACCTAAGCCCCCATTTTCAATCAAATTTCCTTAAAGAAAATTCTAAATTTTGAAGGCATAATTACTGGACATAATTATATAAGTAACCCTGGATAATCCCCCTTGTATAATTAAATTATTCTTAAAAATCAAGCATAAATCATTTCTAATCTTGAAAAATTATTTAATTGTCAAAACTTACCTTTAATATAAAGTCTTAGCACTTTTATTAAAAAAATCACTTTGTGCAAACTTAATCTTCATTAATTGACAATTAAAAGGGGATTTACTATTTTGTCTTATTCTCCAATCAAGCTTGGCCAATCAGAATTATTGAATCCTCTCACATGGATTTATCTTTCTCACCACTCATCTCTACCTAACATATTTTGCATCTTAATCTTCACCCTCCATTCTTGAGGTAATTCCTTTAAAAGGAAGCTCTTCCATGGCTCAAGGGATCCACCTTTGTGCATTATAGAGTTACTATTCTATTTTGAATTCTTAGTTCTTAGTTTCTTTCATTATATGCTCATATCTCTCTTGCATTGTTAACTTAGTTCAATTCTTAACGCAATCTTGCATTATTAATCTAGTTTACTTTCTCGCATTGTTTATCATAGCACAGTTTCTTGAATTTTTCATTCTAGAATACTAGTTTCTTTGCATCCATTCTAGCTTAGTTCTCTCATTCTAGCATTGTTAATCTTGCATTCTAGCTTCATTCCTAGATTTTCATTGCATTTGAATCTTCCATTTCAGAGTATTCAAGTCACTAATCCTTCATGCCAATCAGATGAGAATCACAAAGGGTTAAACTCATTTCAACTAGGAAGAAAGAAGATACTTTGGGGGGTTTAGTTGGTTCATTTGATATGGATTCCTATAGCTAAATTCTTGGGTTAATGGTTTATTGAGTGTTGGTTTCTTTCCAATTGATTACCAATATTTAACCACATAGCTAGCTATCATTTCATTTATCATAGTATCAATTTCTCTTACATTTGTATATAATTTTTACATATCATACACATCTTAACATTAAAGGAACCCATCCCCATATCACACTCTATACTCAAATCTAGACCTTGCATTAGGAACCCTTCATCCTTTTGGGTTATGCTAAGCTGATTTGGGTTTGAGGTGAGCCTTTTGGGGGTGTTCCTAATGTACCATACCCTTCATACAATTTGATTTAGTGAGTGATCTTCCTCCATAACATTTCTCACCATTTCTTATGATACACTTATATACGTCTATTAAGAATTTTTGGGGCTCAAAACTTGAAGAGGGACAATGGGAATTTAGATTTACCACTTAATCATTGAGATCTTCCCCCAATTTAAATTTTGAAGAAAATATCGAGGACCAAATTGGTTGGGGAAACTTGGTCCCACCAAAAGGCCTTGAAATTTGGTCCAAAGGTTCCAATTAGAGAAGAGATATTAAAATGATAAGAAAAATTGGGGCTAAAGTACCATAAATTAATGTGCATGTACATACATGGTAAAATAGGGCCATGATAAATGGATAATTACATAGTGATGCAATTCTAGGATGGTACATTTAGGCCCCATTTTAGTGGGAGTTTGAGTCCACCTCATGATCATAGTAAAGTAGAAGAAAGAGAGGAATATATATGATCATGGAATAACTACAAAGAGACAAGACATCACCAAGTTTAAGGTAAAAATCCCCCAAATGAAGGATATCAACTTAGACAAACATGTGCAAGGACACACACAAAAAAACACAAAAGGGAAAAATAAAGAAAAAAAGACAACAAAAAAATTAAAGACACCAACAAAAGGGGGTTAGTGCTAAAAAAAAAAGACTCCAAATTAACTAGTTGAAGGGACCTCAATAGATAAAAGTGTCTCAACTGCTAGTATCATGTTTGGAAAACTATTGCAAAAGCACAAGTAGTCACATGAAAAGAGTGAGATCACACACCAAATATAGGCAAAAAATCCATCATCTAACCCACTAGAAAATCTATGAGATCATGCAGGAGAAAATAAACCATGAATCCAATGAGCTAGGAAGTTGTGTTATGCTAGGTGATCCATGAAAGAAAAGGGAAGGATTAGAAAGGCTAGAAAGTTGTGTTATGCTAGTTCCACTCATCCCAAAAATAGAATTCAATAGTCTAGAATTTTTTTTTAAGCTAATCAACCCCATCTATTGTAGTAATGCTTAGGGGCACAAAAAGAAACACTTAGGGGCACAAAGGTAATGCATAAAGACATGTAAAAGGATCACATAAGGGCACAATGGGTCAAGGAATCTTCCATATAGTACACCAAGAGGTAGGTGCGTGTATGCCCCCCTCCTTAATATGAAAACATAAGAATATGGTGACATCTTAAGGAAAATATTAACAAGGATACCTAATTTTAATTCCAAGGAGCTACCTCGTTAAGTGTCAATGTATGCATAGCCTTGACAAAAGATACATAACTCTTTCTAGAGCCAGGGAAAGATAGTAGTATAAAATAATATATTGCAACAAGTGGAAAGAGACCCTTGAAAGGAAGAGATATATGTTACAAGACATCTACCTTAAAGAGGAATTATTGAACTAAAGTGGCATCTTCTATACAAAGAGAGGGGGAGGAGAAAAAGGAATCACCTTTTAGCCCCCTATTTCTAGGTGAAAAAGGGTTTTTGATGAAGGATGAAACACTCTAATCCCATAAGAAAGTGAATTTGTTTATAATGGACAATATTTTGAAAGTAAGGAAGAGGTTTTGATTAAGGATACATACCTCTTTCATAAGAGAGAATCCTAAATCAATAAAAATAATTATGTATAAGAGAAGGATGCCACATGATAAAAAAATTCCACTCCTCCAAGAAAGTGGATCCTTATAAAAAAAGATAAACATGAAAAGAAAAAACCTTGCCCTCCCAATCGTAAATGAAAGGGAGAAAATGACACATTATAAACACTTAAGATAATGATCAATTATAATAAACATACACTCCCAAGAAAGGAAGAGGTTGTGAACAAGAATGTAAATTCTTGTGCAAAATAAAATAAATCCTTGCAAGGAAGGACACCATGTTATAATTGATACAAACAACAAAGAGATAATGGATCTTATTTGAAGGATAAGGAACAAGAGGATGACATATTAAGCACCCCAAGTGATAGAATATTTATAGTATATATGCACTTTCAAGTATGAAAAAGGTTATAAAAAAGAATGAAAATACTTCTGTATAATAAATAATTCCATACAAGAAAATATTGTTAGTTATAAAAGATACAAATAAACAAATTCTAAATGGGTCCTTTGGAATGAGAATCCAGTGAAAAGGGAAACCTTTCCCCCAAGTGGAAATAAATAGATAGAGAGACCTATTATGTTTATCACAATGAAAGATGGAAAAAGGAAACCATAAAATAATGCAAAAAAAAGGGCCCCTAATAAGGTGGACAACTAAGATCATATGATGTGGAGAGACATAATAGGCATATGGAATGCTAGTGCACATTTTTTATATCAAGAAAGTGTATGAGATTTTTGGTTAAGGAAATAAGACATCTATCTATTAAATATAGAACAAATTATCTGAATTCAATACAATTAGCAAGAGAATGTGTATTCCTATGATGAAAAATACAAAGGAAATCAACATTATGAGATTTTTATTCTCTAAAAAATGTTAGAAATAAAAATAATTTTTTCTATCATACTTAAGTCTTCAAAATATTCTCTTAGCCAAAGCCAAATGGTTATCAAAAGAAGGGTTAGCAATAGTTGGAGTTGGAAAAAGTATTATCAAACAAGGATGTCAAGGTTGTGATGAAGAAGGATCAAGAGGATTTGACTAAGGATGTAATATGTTGGCTTGAGGTATAAATCCTAGACCATGTCTAGTAACTTGTGAAGGAGGATCTATAGGGACCTTTATACCTTGTGTGTTAATTCCAAGACCTTCTCCACTCTAACCTTGTTGAAAAGGAATATTATAGCCCACATTGTAATTAGAATTTAGTTAAGAAGGAGAAGGAATTTCATCTTTAGGTTTGTGGAAATGTGTAATATGAGAAGGAATGCTAGGAAGATTGATGTCTTTAGGGAGATTATGAATCCTACTACTATTACCATCATCTTTAGGTTGTGAAGAAGGTTTATGAAGATATTCATACTTACTCAATGTTATCTTTGGGGATAATTCATGAATAAAATGTTGAACATATGGATTATTAAGAATTCTTTGATAAAGAGAAGAAGTTCTAAGATATGATAAAGAAGTGCATAAGCTAGCTTCCTTAAGCTCTTCTATTAAGGTAAGTTTAGGATAAGAGGATCTAGTATGCTCTAATGTGAGACAAGGAGGATTATGATGTCTATCCTCATTAGCCAAGATGCACTAGGAGAAGGATTTAGGTTGGTTATGATAATATCATCATTTTCAAAAGAGACCTATATGTAATTAACACATTCCATGATTTTGTAAAAAACCTTAATGGGAAATTATATGAAACATGGATAAAAGTATTAAAAAATTATTTGGAAGAAGGAAGAGCATTGGAAATTCTCATAATTCCACAAGAATACTATGAAGAAATGCAAATATCATGAAATAAAAAAAGGTTTTGTCTACTTTGTGTGACTGATATATAGACGTAAGAAAAATTGAATAACCCAAGTAACAAAACACCAATCTAATTTAGTAAACTCCATGAAAAAAATGAAAGATACCCAAATTAGATCTAATAATGCTATTCAAAAGTAGAAATATTATGAGTTAGGTTTACCAAAACATAACATAAGAAATAGGGATATGGTGGTATGTAGGGGATGGTCCTATTTATTTGGTCACATTTGGAAGGAAGATGACCTACTAGGCTCAAGGAGGCCAAACAATAAATGGTGCAATGATCCTTCACTTATGGAAATGGAAAGTAGAAAATGGAATTATGGATGTAAGATATATGATGCAAGAGCATATAGGGTGTAAGAGCAATATTGCATCACCGAAAAATATTGTCTAGTTTCAATAAGGGATATCTTTGGACAAGGTTACTATTTTTTTTTATTAGGTTGTTCATTTGAGAATGAATTATTCCATTTTCTTCCCTAGAGGCTCATTATTGATATTTTAGCATGCTAGTAAAGTTTCTTGGAAATATCAAATTTGGTTTTGAAGTTATTGCATTTTTTTCTATTTTGGCAGGGTGGTACAAAACTTTGAACTTGCTTTTGAAGGCTTTAGAGGCTATGAAAAGGGGTCAAACTTTGATTGGCTAGTGTTTCTCCAATATATGGTGTAGATTACTTTGTGACATTTTTGAAATGGGTTTGTAATAGCCAATTTAATCAACATGTCACAATTTATGGTTCTTGGAAGTTGGGCTTTCAAGACTCTAGTTTCAATACAAGCATAAAAGGGAGAAAAAATCACTTAAGGAAGGAAATTGAACTACTAGGCACCAAAATTGAAAAAAATCACTTTCTAGAATATTATAAGGTACATTTAGTTGTGTTACTTATTGTATGAAAGGAAATAGTAGTAGCAAAGGGAACACAATAAAAGATTTAAAGCATTCACTATACTAATCAATACAACATATATGATAAGACCTAAAAAATAAAGCTAAGAACCATAAGATAATGAAAACCTCAAGCTCCAAATAGATCCAATGGAGTATATATTTATCCAAGTAGAGGAATGTGTTCTCAATGATGCTCAAGCTTCAATGGTATGCGTATGGATTCTAGGATGATTTTGGCATTAGAATGTTATGAGTCCTTCTTTTGAATCTAAAAGGGGCATGATAACTTTTCTCTAGATGGTGGATGATTTGTGAAGGGTAGAGGGTTCAATTTAAAGGAAAATGGGAGGTGAAATGAAGGGTCAAGATTAAAATATTAGGAGTGGCTAGGATCCATTTGAGGAGAAGCACATGGATTGTGTTTTCTCAAACTCATAGCCTTGTAATAAGTGTCACAAGAGAAGAGCTGAGAGAGGATTAGGGTTTGGAAGGACATGCTATAAAGGCACATCCTGTCTCATACCCTAAAGGTCAAGTTTGGAGGAGTGTGACCATTTTGGGAAGTGGGAATGGGGGACAAGTGTGTAAGAGGGTGTAAGGGATGTGTAAGAGAATTTAAGGTTGACAAGTGGGATGGAGGTTAGGATTGGAGTTGAAAAGACATGATGTTGACTTTGGGTGTTGGAAATTTGGCTAAGTTAGATATCTAGATTTTTTCATTATGGAAACATATGATCTATATAAAGACTACATATGATAGAGAGCAGTTATGACAGAGCATAGAACAAAATTGTCTAAGTATAAGCAGCATTTTCCCAGTCTAACTGGAGACAGGTTTGATTGGCGATGTCGATAGAAGTAAGTTCAGTGCTTGCGCACTTGAACATGGATACTATGATGTATATTGAAGACTTATCTGAGAGCACAAGTCTGTATGACATGTACAGAAGAAGTTATTGCAGTATTACAGAGATAGAGCTGAAGCCGACAGGATAAAGAAAGAAGATGAAATTAGTAAATAGTTAAGGGATTATTTTGTTTATCAAAATAATAACTTAATCATATAAAGGGACGACATCCTAGATGTTAACCCTTGGGTAGAATAAGTTAATATGTATTTTGTAAAGTGCTTTATGTTTTGTAAAGCTGACTATAAAAGTTATTATTCCTAATAACTTGTATAAATGTAAGACATATGTAATGCAAAGATAATGATAGAAATATATGTATGCAAAAGATATTGATGCGAAGTTGTAAGTTGTGAAAGTCAAGAAAGAAGAATTTGTATATGCAAGAAAAGCAACAAAGGTTATATACCTTGCCCTTTTTTTTGTAATCAAATATCATTGTACATTACATGTTTGGGAAGTGGTCTCATCTTGTAATCATTTCAATTTCTACTACCAACTCTTAGCAGGGTTGAGGCTTCTAACAAGGCCTAGAGTCCCATAATCAGAACTAAGACACTATATGTATGTAACAGGCTCCTAACAGGGTCAACATCCTTAACATGATACTTTTGATTAGTGGATCATTGTGGGTATCATCCCCACAGGGGTTTTCCATTGGCCAAGGTTTCCTCGAGAACAAATAATGTGTTATGAGTTTATTTTCTTTATTGTTATGCATGTTATTTAGTTTACTCTATTTTTCAAGTATCAAGTTAATCTGTTATATCCATAATTGGGCAAAAGTAAAAGTTTGTAGAATACTGATTCACCCCGCCTCTTAGTATTCCCTATTTCTAAAAATTGGTATCAGAGCATAGTTACTCAAAAAATAATCTTTCAGAGAAAACCTAGCAGCTTGAGTAAGATCTCTATGGATATGGATCAACTACAGAAGAATCTTGAAGAAGCTCTTGAACAGATTGATATACTTACTGAAGAAAGAGATACTCTGAAAGGAAAATATGATGATGCAAAGAACCTCATTGAGAAGCTGAAAAAGAAGTTGGAAGAACTAAAATCAGAGAAGGAATCTACAATTCAAATCAAAGATTGTGATGAAAATCTGGAAAAATAAAATGAGATCCTTAAACATGAATTAAAGATAGTAAATCTGAAATTTGAGAATGAAGATCTGAAATCAAAACTTTGTAAAGTGACATCTGAACTTGAGAAAACAAAAATGCAGTATGTTGAACTTGAAAAGTATAATGCAATTGTGAAAGGTGAACTGACTCAGTCTAAGCAACATCTTGAGAGACTATATTCCACTAGTGAGAAGATTGATGAACAAATATCTTATCAGAAGCCATTCTATGATAAAACTGGTCTTGGATTTAACCCATCTAAGGTAAGTGAAGAAAGCAAGGAACCAAATCTAAAAGTTTCTGAAAACATAGATGAAAAGAAATTTGATGAAGCTAACAAATCTTAGGATATACCTAAACAAGAAGAACCACCTAAACAAGAAGAATCACCTAAAGGTACGCAGAGAGAATTTAAAGGTAGATGTTTTGCATGTAATACTTTTGGTCATATGAAGAAAGATTGCATAGGTGAGAAATTTAAACATCTTAATGGTTATTGTTATAATTGTCATGGTTTTGGACATAGAGCTATTGAATGTAAGAAGCCTAGATCTAATGATAATAATAATAGTAGAATGTTTAGAAATACTAACCATGCAGATAAGAGACCTACTGAAGATATGAATAGAAGAAATGGAGTAGTATGTTATAGATGCAACAAGGTTGGACACATCGCCAAAAATTTTAGATCACAAATCAACCAGACTGGACCGAGATATGGAAACAATGGAATAGTTTGTCAGATATGTAACAAATTTGGTCATACATAAAGGTTTTGTAGAATGAATAACATGAGAAACCCTAATCCTAGAAGTCATACAAGGAGAAATGAGAATGCAAGAAACAGTCAGAGAGGATGTTGTAGTAATTTAGAGGAAGTGAAATTTGTTAAAGCCACGGATCAAAGGAGACACATTCAGCACATAAGGTAATCAGACAGGTGAAGTATTTAATAGTAAGAGTGAATCTCTTCCTAATCCATCTCAAAGTAATTAATTCATAAATAATGCATTAGAATAGGAACTTAGGATAGTGTAGAAAGTAGTATAGGATGAATTGAGTCTTTTGCAGTTAATATAAGGTAGTATGTGATGTAATTATGCTATGGTTAAGAGTGCATGAGCTAATATGAAGTTAGGCAAGTTCACAAGAAGTTTGAAGTTTTGCAGGAAAGCAGGAACAACTTTTTGGAAAGAAGTGGAAAAAGAATTGAATGTGATGTCAGAATCTTGAAGTTAAAAGCTTATGATCGGTATTAGTTAATCATTCAAGTGACTACAAGTGTTAAGGAGATTGAAGTAGTAGTGGTTGAAGGTGGTTTGAAGGTTTTGGTGAAAGAACTTCGTGTCGGATCTACGCAAAGCTCTAAATCATGAAATTAAGGTATTTTACTGAGAAAATCTACTAGTCAGTTAGAGAATTTGTAGAAGATATGGATGTTTCATTTGTTCATAGCATAAGATATACAATTAGACCTAAGATCAAAAGGGAACCAGTAGAACCCTTGGAAGAAGACCCTAAGCTAGCATTATCATCCATACCAGAAGGAGTTTTGCATTTAGAGAATGTTAGAGGCTATTTGGGATGCAAACTTGAAACCCTCAGTGAAAGTGATTTTACTAAGGAATATGAGAAACTATACAATCAATATATGTCATTGAAAGTAGGATTTGAACAATTGAATGAAAATAAAATCATAAGGTATTCACTACAACATGAATTTGATGATGATGAATGCACGAAAAATCATTTTGAGCAAAATTCATAATGGGAAGTTTTGGTTAGATGACAGATTGATTGATATAACAACAAACCTAATTCATGAAGTAACTAGTTTATCAAAATTTGGAGTTATACCATTTAATGAGAAAAATGTGAAGAAAACTATACTGGATAATACTAAGTCATCCTACAATTGTAGAGCAATAGTAATCAACAAGATACAACAAGATGATGTTAGATATTTATGAAAGATCTTAAAATTTAAGTTTTCTGCTAACTCTAGAGAAGATGACATGGCAGATGGCATGATTCACGTAGCCTATTTGATGTGTGTTGATAAAATTCAAGTGGATATGTGTGAAATTTTGAAAATTCAGTTATTTGAGAACCTAGAGAAGAGTAAGAAGACTAAAAGCTCACAATTTAGATTCTCATCATTGATTACATATATGTTTTTCCATTTGCTAAGAATATTTCCATTTTATTGGAGAAGATTGGAATGATAACAAAACCACCATGGACATAATTAAGAAGGTGTATCTAAGATATCCTATAGACAAGGTTAATGAGAGTGTAACCTTGGTAATTAAATCATTTCAGAACTTGATGAAGAAAAGATCAAGAATCCCACAGACTATAGTTGAGAAGTATAAAAATGAAATATGCTTTATGGTTGACACTGACTTTACCTTTATTGAAGTAGTTGAACCTAGAATAGAATTCATAGACCCTCTTGGATATGAAATTTTTGAAGTTGAAGCAGAAGAATATGTGAATAGATTGTTGAAAAGTAAATTGGATGTGAATAGCACTAGATTTGGGACTTATGAGGAGAACTTCAACTCCGCAAAGTCTATACAAGAAGAAAAGTTATCCAAGAATAGAGTGGAAAACACTATAAAGAAAATTCTTAAGGATACATGAATGACAGAACAAGAATTCCTAATTGCAAAGAATACCGTATCAACACTAAGAGACATTGGACAAAAAGAATTTTTGTCTATTCCACCCCTATCATCAGTTGCAGATCAAACTGGAAATTTGCAGAATGTAGTAAAAGTGGAGAAAGTAGAGAAGGAATTGGAAATAAGAAAATCTACAAGATCTTCCACCACTCCACCAGGTAAAAGGGTAAAGGAAATGGCCACTGGACTAGGTAAAAAATAGAAAACAATAGTTTCCCCTGTACAAAGGAAAGTATCTGAAATAAAAGATGATTAAGATACTGAAGTCAAGAAGAAGAAATGGAAAGCTAAGATAGAAAAGGTAAATGAACAAATTATTAATGATGGAGACTTTTCCAAGATGAACAAGTATTATGAGCTATACAACTATTCAGAAAGATTAAACTTGGAGATACAGTTGGCAGGAACATGATCTTAGCAGATCAGAAATTTGATACCATTCAAGGGAAGATACCTGATGATTTATTTGAGAAATTAGTTAACATGAAGAAGAGAGCAGCTGAAGAAGATAATAAGATCAGAGAAAACTTTTTGAGAAAGCTTTGTGACATCAGAGATGAAGACCACTTCAAGAAAATCATGAAAGATCTTGGTATTCATCTGAGAACAAAAAGAAGAACAATTTAGATAATGGGAGGAAATTATGAAGAAATAAATAAGGAAACTGAATAGGTAGTTATAAAAGTGATCACTACAGGTGTTGGTAAGCACTCAAGTGCAATAGATCAAGCTTTGGAAGTTGAGCACCAGAAAAGTCCCTCTCCACCACCATCAATTAACATTGAAGATGAATCAATGAATGTTGAAGGAAATAATATCATACTGGATAGTGATGACAATCCTTTTAGCAACCTTGAGAACATTGTTGACAATTCAGCCTTAGAGGAACATGACATATCAGTTAAGGAAGAAAGAAAGGAAACAAGGAAGGAAGAAGAAAAACAAGAAGAGATTCAAGTAAATGCAGAAGTTGAAGGACATAAAGAAACACCAACAAAAATAGAAATCAGTCCTACCCTTGAGATTGTAGCAAAGAAACCACAGATTGAATCTATTTTTGCTAATTTTGGGAAAGAAGTTGATGATGATGATCAAATGGAGCTGATCTCATCTCTTAAAAAAATTATTGGTAAGAAAAAGAAGGTAAAAATCCTTGAAGGATTATTGCTGTAAGTAACAAAGAAGTTGTAGAGTATTGTAACTAGTTAGATAACAGAGGCAGAACCACAGGTAAAACCAAGAGAATTTATGAAGGCATTTGACAATGAATTAACTAACTTGTTAGATATAGCTATAGTAAAGGCTCAGGAAGCTTATGATGCTAAAGTTTTTGCATGATATATGTCAAAATATCAGAAATGATATCAATAATTTGGATGTGTGTATAAAGGACTTAAGAAGGAATTTGGATAGAGGAAAATATTTGTATATACAGTGTACAAATTCAGAAAATCTTGTATTAGAAGTGATTGAGAAGATTAGAACAAAGGAGGTAGAAATTCAAACAAAGGTAAACCTGTTAACCAACCCTAATGTAAAGATATTAGATTGTGAAAAGAGAATCAGTAAATTGAAAGATGATATAAGAATCCTTAATGATGAAAGAGACATGAAATTGAGAAGATCCTCTCTTCTAAGAGAGCACATTTTAGTGAAGATAAGTATCATTGAAGGACAATTGGAAGAATGTCTTTCATCCAAGACATCTTATGAGAAATTCAACTTTACAAACCTTCATGCATGTGAGATCACATCTTATGGTTTATGTGCACTACTTAGTGTTGCAGACACCATTAAGAAGGCATGGGAAAAGGATATAGAAAACATAAAAGTAAATTTTGCAGATTGTGTTGCAAGCCTACCGGCTCTACAATTTTGAATCAAGGTAAACATTTTTTTGAGAACATAGTTTTGGCACTCTTTTTTTGTCATTGTTGTCAAAGGGGGAGTGATAGCATAAAATTGATATATTATTATATATATGGAAGTATATTCCTAGGGGGAGTATAGATTATATAAGATATATGGAGATATAAGGATAGGTGAAGATATATTTTTGTTATGGCCACAATTTTGAAGTTTTCCATGACTTAGCCAATTTTCTCATATGTTGCCACCAATGACAAAGGGGGATATTGTTGGAAATTTGGCTAGGTTAGATATCTAGATGTTTTCATTATGCAACATATGATCTATATAAAGACTGTATATGATAGAGAACAGTTATGACAGAGCGCAGAACAAAATTGTCTAAGTGTAAGCAGCATTTTCCCAGTCTAACCGGAGATAGTTTTGATTGGTGACGTCGATAGATGTTTAGTGCTTGCGCACTTGAACATGGATACTATGATGTATATTGAAGACTTACGTAAGAGTGCAAGTATGTATGACATGTGCGGAAGAAGTTCTTGTAGTATTACCAGAGACAAAGCTGAAGCCGACATGATAAAGAAAGAAGACAGAATTAGTAAATAGTTAAGGGATTATTTTGTTTATCAAAATAATAACTTAATCATGATGAACTACAACTAATTTAGAACCTGATTGAAGAATCTATGATTTAAGATCACCGAGTTGATTGATTAGATGTGTAATATGATTGAATCAGTATTATGTTGTCATTGATGTCAACTAGTTTGACAACACTTATCTTGTAAGTTACTATACCAAAACATCTGTAGAAAAAGAGTGAAAGAGATGAAGAATAGAAATATATACATGAGGAGGATGGATATGACAAATGAGGATAAGGAATACATTGAGTAACTTATTGATGAGTCTATGACCTTATGATATTGACTTGATTATGTTTCATTCATCTATGATGAGGAAAAGAGTTGAAAGACACAAACCAGTGTTGTTGGTTGATGAAGAATTTCAGTATACACCGACAGAGTGTAGTATATACCAACCATAGTGTAAACTAAGCTTGTGTTCACTGATGCATTTCTTTGTTAATCAAGGAGAACATAATGAATTAAATGATTAGTTTAGCTAATAAAATTGATGATTTGGAAAGTGTATGATTTTGAGCTAACAGATAAAGTTTGTTACACAGATCGACAGCTAACAAAATTCAGGAAAGATCTAAAGGATGAGAATCAAATGTATTATTGACACAAGTGTCAAGGTATGTTTAGGAGGCAAAATCAATGAAGATGATTAAGTGGAAAAATCTGATGGAGCAGAAGAAAATGGTTTACTTGTCTATATAAGAGACTGGATATTTCATAAGTGAATGTGATGCCGGAAGAAAAGGAAACTACAAAATCATCACATGAACAAGTTTTCATGCATTTTGATCATACTAGTTAAGGAGAACCCTACTGCAGAGCATTACTGAGTAACAGAGAGTGATTACCAATGGATAGTAAGTTGATATATTGTTGAATAAAAAATGTTACATTGATCAGAAAGATTTGTATGAGCTGAACATTGATCTGTATATTTGCAATTGAAGTTGTATTAAGATAGATCACCTAGTGTTACATATTTAACCATTGTACACAGTCAAATCTCTTAACCGAGTGGACTGAGAAAGTCTTATTATGAATCATTCATAGAATGAACATTGTTATCTCATCAACCCAAGAGTAACTGCTGGTTAGATGATAACAGTTGGTCTTAAATCCTCTAACAAGGTCACACCTAACAGTGTGTTTTTAACCTTTAACAGGGTTGGGTCTTCATTGACCTCACTTTAGAAGAGTGAATATTTTGGGTTGCCGGTCCCAGGTGGTTTTTCCCTTCATAGGGTTTCCATGTTAAATCTCATGTTATGTGTTGATTGTGATGTTTGTTTTGATGTCATATTTACATGTTGCATATTTGATTTGATTGGTAACTACTATATGTTTTAGACTGATAATTGGTAAAAGCACAGGCAATAAAAGTATTTTAAGTTACTAAGCAACAGAAATTGAAGTATTTGTTTTTTGGATTATACATTTTGTATTGGGACAGTGATTAACTAATTCACCCCCCTCTTAGTTATTCTAACAATTGATATTAGAGCATTGGTTGCTTTGAATAGAGTTTTAAGGACTTCAGGACAAAGATCTCAAAATGTATAAGAGGGAAGTACCAAGACTGAACAAAGAGAACTTCGTAGTATGGCAAAGCCAGATGAAGTTGCACATATCTAGAATTGGGAATGTTGCACTAGAATTGATGGAGAATGGCTATATAGAACTGACACTTGGTCTCCTAACACTTGATCAACTGAAAGACAAGCATGAACACAATGTTACTATGATGGAAATTGCTTCTGCCTATACTGGTGCCAAATTTGAAGATATTAAAAGCTGTACTACTGCAAAAGCCATGTGGGATAAACTTTCTCAAGTTTATAGTGGAGATGCAAATGTCAAAAGAGCTAGAGCAGAAAGCTTAAGAGGTAGATTCGATGATATGAAGATGAAAGAAGGTGAGAATATTGTGCAATACACAAATAGAATGAAAGAGGTAGTACATGCTATTAGAGCATCTGATGGAGTCATTAGTGAAGAAATAGTTGTAAGAAAAGTACTCAAAACCTTATTCCTGGTTTATGCAATCAGAATATCAGCTATTCATGAGACAATGTCTGCATCTGGTAATGTACTTACACTTGACAGTCTGATTGGTAAACTTACAACCTTTGAGTTAAATAACTTTGATAATAGTGTTGTTCCATCTGTGGAATCCTCTTTCATGTCTTCTCTGAAGATTGGTAAGTCTAGCAGGAATAATAAAAATGGCGATAGTGATAGTAATACCGATGATAAGCATGATGAACTTGAAGCTCTTATGGCCAAAAGATTACCCAAAGGTAAAGGAAGGTATAGAGGTAAGCTACCTTTGGCATTCTTTAACTATAAAGAGGTTGGCCACATCACTACTAGATGTCCACATAAGAAAGATGATGATAGAACCAAAGACCGATCTGAAGGAAGCTATGGGAGAAGATTCAATAGAGGCTACCAACATAATAGAGATAACTGAGACAGTAATGACAAAGGGAAAAAGGTATGTTTCATAGCCGAAGCTAATGAATCTGAATCTAATTCTGATGATGATGTAGAAGTTGTATTTGTTGCTATGAAAGATGACTCAGAGGAAGAAGAAGAAAAACATGAAGAAACAACACTGATCTCTAAAGTTAACAAAAATAATACATGGATCATAGACAGTGGCTGTACACATCACATGACTGGTGATGAGGAGAAATTTGATCAACTTTAAGAATACAATGGATGATCAATTAAGATGGGTAATGACACACCCTGTATGGTAAGAGGTAAATGATCCTTGATGATAAATGATATGATTAAATGTGATAATTCTTATTGGGTAGATGGACTAAACTATAACTTGTTAAGTGTGACACAACTAAATAATTTAGGTCACCGAGTTGCTTTTGAGAGCAAGAAAGTGAAAATCTTTGATGATGGAGGAAGACTAGTTGGAACTGGAGCACAATCAAGAGGTAATCTATTTTATCTTGATACTGATGAGTCTTCTTGCTTGGTGATGAAAAATGAAGATGCTTGGTTGTGGCATAAAAGGTTATGCCATGTGAACTTTGATAATATGATTAAGATCAGTAAAACAAAAAGAGTTAGAGGGCTGCCTAACTTGTCAAAACCGGATCATGTTATGTGTCATGAATGTCAGAAAGGGAAAATGACTAAGTCTAGTTTCAAAAGTAAGGACTATTCAACAAAGAAGATACTTGAGTTGGTTCATACCGATCTATGTGGTCCTATGAGAACTCAGAGTTATTATGGTGATAAATACTTTATTCTTTTTGTTGATGACTATACTAGATTGATGAATGTTATGTTCTTAAAAGAAAAATTTGAAGCATTTAAGATGTTTAAGTGGTATAAAGCTAAGGTAGAAAAAGAGACTGGTAAGGAACTGAAATGCCTAAGATCTAATAGAGGAGGTGAATTTATCTCTGATGAATTTACCAATTTCTATAATGAGCATGGTATTAAAAGATAGGTCTCTACATCGAGGACACCTCAGTAGAATGGGATTGCTGAAAGAAGGAACAGGTTAATAGTCGACTGTGCTAGGACACTGATGCTACAAAAGAATGTTGCTTAGACATACTGGAGGGAAGCTATAAATACAACTATTTATGTTCTTAACCGAGTTCAACTGAAGAAGGACACCAACAAGACACCCTATGAGTTGTGGTTTGGACACAAACCTACTGTAAGCTATTTCAAAATTTTTGGAAGAAAATGTTTTATTCTGAAAGATGAGAGAAATGGTAAATTTGACTCAAAAGGTGATGAAGGGATATTTCTAGGATATTCTAGTAAAAGAAAAGCATATAAGTGTCTGAATAAAACTACTAATAAATTGATTGAAAGCACTAATGTTTGAGCTGATGAGTTTGATGAAAAGAACACAAAGGAAAGCACAAAGGAACCAGAAGACTATGGTAGATTTTCTTACAATGAACAACTAGAGTATCTACCGAAGTCCCAGCCTATGATAACCAGTCAGTAGAAAAACAATACCGAACAACAAGAAAGAGAAATCGACGAGTAGGATGGCCCTACCGAGCAAGCAAATGAACTTGCATAGGATAAACAAGAAAGAAGAAATAGGATACTCATGAGTTTTGTCAGAAGACACCATCTTGAAACACAAATTATTGGAGACAAACAAGCTGGCATGTAAACAAGGAGTAAAGCAAGGCAAGGTACATGTCTAGTTTGTGATTATGAGCCAAAAAATGTGAAAGTTGCATTAGAAAATGATGAATGGGTTAATGCAATGAAAGAGGAAATAGAAAAAATAGAAAAGAACAAAACCTAGACCTTAGTACCGTGACCTAAAGATAAGAATGTTATCAGTACTAAGTGGATATTCAGGAGCAAGCAGAATGAGAATGGAGAAGTAACAATAAATAAAGCTAGATTGGTATGTAAAGGATATGCACAGGAGGAAGGAATTGATTATGATGAAACATTTGCACCTGTTGCTAGATTGGAAGGAGTCAGAATGCTACTTGCATATGTTGCACACAAGAAATTCAAGGTTTATCAAATGGATGTCAAGTCAACATTTCTGAATGGAATACTTGAAGAAGAAGTCTACATAGAACAACCTAAAGGGTTCGTTGATCCAGAAAATAAAGATATGGTATGTATATTACATAAAGATTTACATGGTTTGAAGCAAGCACCAAGAGCCTAGTATGAGACGCTACATACTTATTTGTTAAGTATAGGATTTGTAAGAACAAGTGAGAATAACAATTTGTATATGGAAGGAGATACTGATGATACAATTCTTATTGCTGAAATATTTGTGGATGACATTATATTTGGAGGTCAAGATCAAATATGTAAAGCCTTTGCTGATGAAATGAGGAATGAATTTGAAATGTCTATGTTCGGAGAGATTAAGTTCTTTCTAGGACTACAAGTGATTCAGTGGAGTGATGGGATATTCATCTCACAATCAAAATATATCAAGGAAGTATTGAAAACATTTGGCATGGAAGATGCTAAACCTATGGGTGGGAACCCGATGGCTACTGGATGTAAACTAACTAAGGAAGATGAAACTATAGAGGTAAACTAGACACTGTACCAATC
The DNA here is from genome assembly GCA_027943335.1 of Chamaecyparis obtusa. Taxonomy (NCBI): domain Eukaryota; kingdom Viridiplantae; phylum Streptophyta; class Pinopsida; order Cupressales; family Cupressaceae; genus Chamaecyparis; species Chamaecyparis obtusa. The sequence continues at coordinate 1,219,013 of BSBK01005809.1, forward strand.
TATGATTGGTAAGTTAATGTATGTAGTACATAGTAGACTAGACATAGCACATGCTATGAGAATTGTTGCTAGATTTTTTGCTAATCCTAGAGAATCACACATGATTGCTACTAAAAGAATCTTAAGATACCTGAAGAAAATAGAGGACTATGGATTATGGTATCCTAAGGAAGGCAAGTTTGAACTCAGAGTCTATACCGACGCTGATTGGGTTGGAAATGTGGATGACAGAAAAAGTACCATCGAAGGAGCATTTTTTCTTTGGTGAAAGACTTGTTACTTGGACAAGTAAGAAGCAGGCTTGCATTTCTCAGTCTATAGCTGAAGCAGAGTATGTTGCTTTTGCTACAAACTCTTCAAACATTGCATATATTAAGCAAGTTCTGGAAGGTATGAATGAGACAATCACTGAGTTAGTGATTATATACTATGATAACACCAGTGGAATAAACATTTCAAAGAATCCATTGATGCATTCTAAAACAAAGCATATATCAATTAAGTATCACTACTTGAGAGAACAAGTATAGGAGAAGCAATTTAAGCTAGAGTTTGTTACATCAAAAGGACAACTTGCAGATATATTTACAAAGGCTCTACCGAAGGATACATTTGAGTACTTGAGGACTAGACTAGGGGTCTATCCCCTATTTACCAGTCGCTAAAGGTGATCCAGATGTTGCATTAGCCTAATCTTATCAGAAGATCATTCATGTTGATGCAACATAGTTCACACTTTGGATCATGTCTAAAGCTGTGAAAAGTACTGGAACAAATTGGCATATCAGTATACAGAGATACAAAGTATACACTGGAAAATAGAGAGTTACTTGGCTACTGAAGAGCTATTTGTTTATTTGTTTCTTTGGCATTATTGTCAAAGGGAGAGATAAACAATATGAAACAATATGCACTGATGAGAACTATTTGAGGGAGAGACAAATTGAATAAAGGGAGAGCACTAAAGATCAGTTACTGAGAATAGAAGAAGCAATCTAAGAGCAGATAAGATCATATTTGCAGAATGTCAAAAATGTATTTTGTAATGCTGTTGAGTAACATAGTGATTAAACATATTAAGCTAGGGAGAGCTTGTACAACATTTTGTTCATAGAGTTGTAGAATACATGTTTGGTATGTGTATGGTATATTTCATATTTTTTGAGTTTCCATCAATGCCAAAGGGAGAGATTGATGAACTACAATTGATTTAGAACCTAATTGAAGAATCTGTGATTTAAGATCACTGAGATGATTGATTAGATATGTAATATGATTGAATCAGTATTATATTGTCATTGATGTCAACTAGTTTTGTTGAAAACTGCAATTGAAACAATTGTTGTATTGTCATTGATGTCAAACCTTAATTGGTAAGACTATTGCTACTTAGGAAATTAATATATCTATTTGAGTGTTGCTAAGGGGCTAAGAAAGGTTGGTAAAAATAGCACCTAAGGAAAGGTTGAGTTATCTTGATACTACAAAGTGTACTTGACTATGTTGCACAATGATGAGATAATGTATTTTTTATCTTAGTAAGACTGAAGACTAAAATGGTAGGCCTAACCAAGAAAAGAATGGAAAAATCATGTTTAAGCCGAGTGATGTTAGTGTCGATCGAGTTAGTATATGCTGAGAAAAATTCTAGCGTCGACTGAGCATCAGTAAATTGCCGACGAAGATAGTGTAAGCTGAGGAGACAGTTTTAGTAATGACCGAGCTTTCTACATGAAGACCGAGTTGACAATCACAGTATTGACTGAGCATCAACAATTTTATAGTTGAAGATAATTTAATTTTGGAGCTGACATTGTTGAATTCTTGGATTATGTAAAACATGTTGACTTTATTTATTGATTGTTTGGAAGAATTAAATGCATTGTAAAATGTTTTATTGTAAGTCTTTAAGAGATTTGAGATGATTCTAGAAAAGGAGCTGAAGAACATGAAGTGGGTAGATTCAATGAATCTAACCTAACCCTAAGATCTACGATTGAGATTGAGTGGCAAAAGATGAGTTAACCTAATTGAGAAAATATAAGGGAAGCTAAGCATTTTGATATGTATGTACATGGAGAACAGAGAATGCTGGAAGAAGAAAGTTTTATTGACTGAATAAGAAGAAAAGGCTGAACGAGAATTGTGGTGATTGCTTGAAGAAAAGTTTTGAGTAGATCAGAGATGGAAATGGAAAAGTTTCAAAGTCAGTAAACTAGCATTAGTATACAAAATCAGATCTGATATTTGCAAAGTGAGTTGTATATTTTTCAGATAATATTGCTGCTACTTTCTAACCATTGTAATAGTCAAAATCCTTTTTACAAAGGTCGACCTAACAGTCATATGTTAAATCCTTTGAACAAGGTTGCATTCTAATGGAGTGTATGTAAGTCCTATGACTAGGCTCACTTTTAACAGGGTGATTGAAATCCTTTAACCAGGTCACACCCAACAGTGTGTATTGTAACCTTTGACAGGGTTGGCTTTTTACCTAGCTCACTTCAGAAGAGTGAAAATAATAGTAGCATGTTACAAAGTGGTTTTTCCCAAATTGGGTTTCCACTATAAAAACTGGTGTTTATACTTGTGTGAATGTTTAGATCTGAACATTACTATGTTTTGCAAGTTAAGTTACAGCTAGGTAGTGGACTGCATTGTTAGATGTTTCTATTATTGAATCAATGATGACCGAGTTTGTTTTGGTTTTGGATCTGATTTAAGGATAATTTTTAAGATTATTTTATACATCAGGACTTGAGAAAAACTGATTCACTCCCCCCTCTCTATTGTTCTAAATCATATTAACTATTGGTATTAGATCTTTTTTGCTTATTATTAAGTGTTGATAGATATCAAGTTTAAAGGGGCTTGAAGCAAATGATCAGGATGTATAAGAAGGAGGTACCGAAGTTGAACAAGGAAAACTTCCCTGCATGGCAAAGCTTGATGAAGCTGCATCTGGCTGGTATTGGTGACTCTACAAAGTACTACATTGAGAGTAGTTATGTCTCACTTATCACACCTTTGACTGCCAAAGAAATGAGAGCCAAACAAGAACATAATCAGGTAATGCTGGAAATTGCATCTGCCCTAAGCTATCCAGAATTTGAGGACATTAAGGACTGCACAACTATGAAGGATATGTGGGACACTCTTGCAAGGATCTATGATAGTGACCTAAATGTGCTGAAAGAAAAGGTCGAGAGTCTTAGAGGTAAGTTTGATGAAATGAGAATGCAAGAAGGTGAAAACATTGCACAATATTGTGGTAGAATAAAAGAAGTTGTGAATGCTATTAGAGGAGCAAATGGAGCTATTGATGATGAAACTATAATTGGGAAAGTACTAAGAACCCTGCATCCTATATATGCTATTAAGATCTCAGCTATTCAGGAATCTAGATGTAACTCTGCTAATGTGCTTACTTTGGAAAGTTTGGTTGGTAAGCTGACTGCTTTTGAACTCTCTAACTATGATAATTTCACTGTTGGAAGCATTGGAAATGTTGAATCTTCTTTTAAGTCACAGCTAGTTCTGAACAAGCCAAAGAAAGAAAAAGAAAGATGCATCAGTGAAAGTGAAAGTGAAAGTGATAGTGACACTTTTGATGAAGACCTAGAAGATCTAGAAGCTCTTATGGCTAGAAGATTGAGAAGGGGAAAAGGAAAGTATAAAGGTAAACTCCCTATTATATGTTTTGCATGTAATAAAGTTGGTCATATAGTTGCTAGATGTCCCGATAGGAAGGATAAAGATGATGAAAGGAAAAGCAAACACAAAGATAGAAAAGATGACAGAAGCTATAGATGGAATAGAGACTACAAAGGAAAAGGTAAGAAATCTTGTTACATTGCTGAAAAAGAGACTGACACTAATAGTGATGATTTTGAAATTGAGGTAGTCTATGTGGCAATGAAAGATGAATCTGACGAGGATGAGAAATTTGCATTGATATCCTATGTGAACAAGAGTGATAAATGGATTATTGATAGTGGTTGTTCACATCACATGACTGGTGACAAAAATAAGTTTGAGACCCTACATCATTACAGAGGTAAAAGTGTAAAATTTGGTAATGATGCACCATGTCCTATTAGAGGAAAAAGTTTGATTAAACTGACTGATAAGATATCTTTTGAAAATACATATTGGGTTGAAGGTCTAAATTACAATTTGTTAAGTGTTGCTCAGCTTAACAAAACTGGTTACGGAGTGGAATTTCATCACAAGCAAGCCAAAATATTTGATGTTACTAGAGAACTAATTGGAAGCGGTGATCAGACTAAAGGTAATTTGTTCTATCTTGACCTATCTGACGAAACATGTTTGATTACACAACTTGATGATATTTGGTTATGGCATAAAAGGTCGTGTCATGTTAACTTTGACAATCTGGTAGAGATAAGTAAGAAGAATGGAATTTTCATTACACATTCTAAGTATGTTAATGAAATACTAAAAATTTTTGGGATGAAAGATGCTAAACTAGTGGGAAATCCCATGGTTACTGGACAAAAGTTATCTAAGAATGATGATGCTGCAGAAGTGAATCAAACTCTGTATAGATCCATGATTGGAAAATTGCAGTATGTTGTACATAGCAGACCAGATATTGCATTAGTTGTTGGGATTGTGGCAAGATTCTCTGCCAATCCTAAGGAAACACATATGATGGTCGTGAAAAGAATTATGAGATACTTGAAAGGAACTGCTGACTATGGTCTATATTATAAGAAGGATGACAAATTTGAACTCTGAGTTTATATAGATGCTGATTGGGCAGGAAATGTAGATGACAGAAAGAGTACTAGTGGTGGAGCTTTCTTTCTTGGACAAAGATTAGTCTCCTGGATGAGAAAGAAACAAAATTGCATTTCCCAATCTACTACCGAGGCCAAGTATGTTGCTGTTGTAGTAAACTGTTCAAACTTGGTATGGATAAAACAATTGTTGATAGGCATGAAAGAAGAAATCACCAAACCTATTGTTATTTTCTATGACAACGCAAGTGCTATCAATATTTCTAAGAATCCAGTGATGTACACTAAGACCAAGCACATTTCAATCAAGTATCACTACTTGAGAGAATTAGTATAAGACAAAGAAGTCCAAATGGAATATGTGAATACAAAAGAACAATTAGCAGACATATTCACTAAAGCTTTACCTAGAGAAGCTCATGAGTATTTGAGAAGTCAATTAGGGGTTTTTCCCCTAACCGAGGCTGCCTAGACAAGCTAGGAGCACTGCATCAAATATGCTACAATAGAAAATTTGACAAATTGATGCAGAAGATTGTCACACTTTAGGGCTGGCCTAGAGTTGTGAATAGAAGCAAAGACAAGGAATCATTCATAAGAAAGATGACAGAGGGTGAAACACTGAGCTGCAAAGATATTATCTACATCTGATGGATGTATGTTTTAGTTGCTGCTTTGGAATTTTTGTCAAAGAGGGAGATGTACAGATATGATAACACATGATACTGAAAAGTAAGAGGGAGATGAACTGATGAACTAAAATGAAGAATCAGGATAGAGGAGATTTGAATACTTCTAACGGTCACAGAAGCGAGGCTTACAGGATTCTGAATCAGAATGAAGCTAAGGATATTATAAATAATTTTTTGATGGACAAATAAATTTTTTGGATTGGTTGGTAATCCATGTGTTATTCAGGTGATATCATATGGTGTTGCCATCAATTCCAAAGAGGGAGATTGTTGGAAACTGCAATTGAAACAATTGTTTTATTGTCATTGATGTCAAACCTTAATTGGTAAGACTGTTTCTACTTAAGAAAGTACTATATCTATTTGAGTGTTGCTAAGGGGCTAAGCAAGGTTGGTAATAATAGCACCTAAGGGAAAGGTTGAGCTATCTTGATACTACAAAGTGTACTTGACTATGTTGCACAATGATGAGATAATGTATTTTTTATCTTAGTAAGATTGAAGACTAAACTGGTAGGCTTAAATGAGCAAAGAATGGAAAAATCATGTTGAAGCCGAGTGATGTTAGTGTCAAATGAGTTAGTATATGCCGAGAAAAATTCTAGTGTCGACCGAGCATCAGTAAATTATCGAGGAAGACAGTGTAAGCTGAGGAGACAATTTTAGTAATGACCGAGCTTTCTACATGAAGACCAAGTTGACAATCACAGTATTGACCGAGCATCAACAATTTTATATTTGAAGAGAATTTAATTTTGGAGCTGGCATTGTTGAATTATTGGATTATGTAAAACATGTTGACTTTATTTATTGATTGTTTGGAAGCATTAAACACATTGTAAAATGTTTTATTGTAAATCTTTAAGAGATTTGAGATGATTCTAGAAAAGGAGCTGAAGAACATGAACTGGGTAGATTCAATGAATCTAACCTAACCCTAAGATCTATGATTGAGATTGAGCATCAAAAGATGAGTTAACCTAATTGACAAAAATATAAGGGAAGCTAAGCATTTTGATATGTATGTACATGGAGAACAGAGAATGCTGGAAGAAGAAAGTTTTATTGACTGAATAAGAAGAAAAGGCTGAACGAGAATTGTGGTGATTGCTTGAAGAAAAGTTCTGAGTATATCAGAGATGGAAATGGAAAAGTTTCAAAGTCAGTAAACTAGCATTAGTGTATGGAATCGGATCTGATATTTGCAAAGTGAGTTGTATATTTTTCAGATAATACTGCTACTACTTTCTAACCATTGTAATAGTCAAAATCCTTTTTACAAAGGTTGAACTAACAGTCATATGTTAAATCTTTTGAACAAGGTTGCATTCTAATGGAGTGTATGTAAGTCCTATGACTAGGCTCACTTTTAACAGGGTAATTGAAATCCTTTAACCGGGTCACACCTGACAGTGTGTATTGTAACCTTTGACAGGGTTGGCTTTTTACCGAGCTCACTTTAGAAGAGTGAAAATAATAGTAACATGTTACAAAGTGGTTTTTCCCAAATTGGGTTTCCACTATAAAACCTGGTGTTTATACTTGTGTGAATGTTTAGATCTAAACATTACTATGTTTTGCAAGTTAAGTTACAGCTGGGTAGTGGACTACATTGTTAGATGTTTCTATTATTGAATCAGTGATGACCAAGTTTGTTTTGGTTTTGGATCTGATTTAAGGATAAGTTTTTAAGATTGTTTTATACATTAGGACCTAAGAACAATTGATTCAACCCCCCCTCTTTGTTATTCTAAATCATATTAACAGTTTGACAACACTTATCTTGTAAGTTACTATACCGAAACATCTGTAGAAAAGGAGTGAAAGAGATGAAGAACATAAATATCTACATGAGGAAGATGGATATGATAAATGAGGATAAGGAATACATTGAGTAAGTTGTTGATGAGTCTATGACCTTATGATATTGACTTGATTATGTTTCATTCATCTATGATGAGGAAAAGAGCTGAAAGACACAAAGTAGTGTTGTCAGTTGATGAAGCATTTTAGTATACACCGACGGAGTGTAGTGTATACCGAGCACTGTGTAAACCAAGCTTATGTTCACCGATGCATTTCTTTGTTAATGGAGAAGAACATAATGAATTAAATGATTAGTTTAGCCGATAAGATTGATGAGCTAGAAAGTGTATGATTTCGATGTAACAGATAAAGTTTGTTACACAGATCAACGACTAACAAAATTTAGGAAAGATCTAAAGGATGAGAATCAAATGTGTTATTGACACAAGTGTTAAGGTATGTTTAAGAGGCAAAATCAATGAAGATGATTAAGTGGAAAAATTTGATGGAACAGAAGAAAATGGTTTACTTATCTATATAAGAGACTGGAGATTTCATAAGTGAATGTGATGCTGGAAGAAAAGGAAATTGTAGAATCATCATGTGAACAAGTTTTCATGCATTCTGATCATACTGGTTAAGGAGAACCCTACTGTAGAGCATTACCAAGTGACAAAGAGTGATTGCTGATGGACCAATAAGTTGATATATTGTTGAATTAGAAATGTTACATTGATCAGAAAGATTTGTATGAGCTGAACATTGATCTGTATATTTGCAATTGAATTTGTGTTAAGACAAATCACCTATTGTTACATATTTAACCATTGTACACAGTCAAATCTCTTAACTGAGTGGACTAAGAAAGTCTTATTATGTATCATTCATAGAATGAACATTGTTATCTTGTCAACCCAAGAGTGACTACTGGTTGGACGATAATGGTTGGTCTTAAATCCTCTAACAAGGTCACACCTAATAGTGTGTTTGTAACCTTTAACAGGGTTGGGTCTTCACCAACCTCACTTCAAAAGAGTGAATATTTTGGGTTGTCGGTCCTAGGTGGTTTTTCCCTTCACAGGGTTTCCATGTTAAATCTCTTATGTTATGTGTTGATTGTGATGTTTGTTTTGATGTCATATTTACATGTTGCATATTTGATTTGATCGGTAACTACTATATGTTTTAGACTGATAATTGGTAAAAGCACAGACAGTAAAAGTATTTTAAGTTACCGAGTAGCAAAAATTGAAGTATTTGTTTTTTGGATTATACATTTTGTATTGAGACAATGATTAACTGATTCACCCCCCTCTCTGTTATTCTAAAAAATCATATAAAGGGATGACATCCTAGATGTTAACCCTTGGGTAGAATAAGTTAATATGTATTTTGTAAAGTGATTTATATTTTGTAAAGCCGGCTGTAAAAGTTATTATTCCTAATAACTTGTATAAATGTAAGACATATGTAATGCGAAGATAATGATAGAAACATATGTATGTGAAAGATATTGATGCGAAGTTGTAAGTTGTGAAAGTCAAGCAAGTAGACTTTGTATATGCAAGTGAAGCAGCAAATGTTAAATACCTTTCCCTCTTTTTGTAATCAGAGATCATTGTACATTACATGTTTGGGTAGTGGGCTCATCTTGTAATCATTTCAATTTCTACTACCAACTCTTAGCAGGGTTGAGGCTTCTAACAAGGCCTAGAGTCCCTTAATCAGGACTCAAAAACTATATGTATGTAATAGGCTCCTAATAGGGTCAACATCCTTAACATGATACTTTTGATTAGTGGATCATTGTGGTTATCATCCCCACTGAGGTTTTCCCTTGGCCAGGGTTTCCTCGAGAACAAATAATGTGTTATGAGTTCATTTTCTTTATTGCTATGCATGTTATTTAGTTTACTCTATTTTTCAAGTATCAAGTTAATCTGTTATATCCATAATTGGGAAAAAGTAAAAGTTTGTAGAATACTGATTCACCCCCCTCTCAGTATTGGGGTGTGTTAGGATTTCTTTATCATTGTGATTAAGATTGTGGAGATGTTTAGGGTAGGATTAGGCTTGGATTAGAGGGAAAGTGGAGGGATTAGGAGGATGTGATGGAAGGAGAGAGAATGAGTGGAGGGTTATATTAGCAAATGAAAGATAATTAGCTAATTAAGTGGGATTAGTCTGTGTGAATGGGTTAGGTTGAGTTTGAACCAAGGGTTAGGTAGTTGGATGAGGTTAGGTTGGGGGTTAAAGTTAGGAGCCATGTGCTTAAATTGATTAAAAGGGATTTATTTAATCAAGAGAGGAAAAAAGGATTTTAGGAACTAATTTAAATAGGCAATTATATTTATTTAAATTAATAGAGGAAGAGGGATTTAATTAATTATCTAACTATGAGTTTCATTTGATAATTAATTAGACTATAGTTAATTAATTAATTTAATCAACTAGTGGGATAACATAAATTAATTAAATATTAAATAGTTAATTAATAATACCCTAGAAGAGAACTAAATTCAATTACCAATTTATGTATTTAGATTTAGGTGTCTACAATTATATAGGGCTACGAGTGGATTTTAGGGTTTAGTTCTAGAAGTGTAGGTCATGGCTCTATCTTGCAAATTATTGTCATGAAAATGCCCATGTGGCTGTAGCATGTTGTTTTTCTGAATATTATAATCTCATTTCATTGATGATAATAGAAAGCAAGTATTTATGTTCTTGCCAATAATATGTTCTTACAATTTTTTGTCTATTTTCCTATTTTGTTGTGTGTGTGTTTGGTTAAAAAAGGGGAGTACCCTTCATCAAGTGGTATTAGAGAAAAATTTCTGAAGTGTGTAGATAGATCACCAAACATGAGGTTGTGGGTCTAAGAGATGAGTACAGAAAATGCCTCCACAAAGGAATCATGGTGGAATAATTGTAGGTGTGATAGAGGAGAGTTTAGAGCCCTACAGAGGCAAGTCCAAGCATTGCAAGAGGAGCTATGTAGAGGAATCAATATTAGGTAAAGAGATACAAGTGAGGATGAATCTGAAGAAGAAGGAAAAATTGAAGAGGAGCAAGAAATTACTAGGGATCCTAATGAAGCTAGGTTTTTGAGAGCCATTTACAAGATTGGAAAGAGACCAAAGATTGAAGTTTTTACATTTTCTAGTAATCTTAATCCAGAAGAGTTGATTGATTACATCAATAATATGGAGGAGTAATTTGAGCTTGAGGAAATAAAAGATCTAGAGAGGGTCAAATTTTCAAAGGCCAAGTTGAAAGGCCATGCTAAAATTTGGTGGAACGAGGTTCAGTTGGAGAGAAATAGAAGAGGGAATAAGAATATAACAAGGTGGGATTGAATGATGGACAAATTGAAGAGACAATTCATTCCTATTGATTGTGAGCTTGATTTACTAAAGAAAATGAAAGAGTTGAGGCATGTAGGAAAATATGTCCATGAGTATACAAAGGAGTTATATCAAGTTCTTATTAGAATGGGTCATTCTGAAGCTAATAAGGATAAGGTTGCCTATTACATAAATGGGTTGAGGCTAAGTATTCAGAAGAGTTAATAATGGAAAGAATGTCTATAAATGAAGATGCATATCGATTTTCTTTAAAGGTAGAGGAAAAGATGAACTAGAAGTTTGAGAGTAGACAAACTGGTAGAGGTCATGATGGAAATCCTAGTGGATGGTCTTATGGAGGCCAAAATGAAGATCAAAAGAAGAGTGATGACTCTAGTAGAAATCATAATTAGAGGGGAAATATTTCCTATCACCCTTGTAAACAAAATAATAGAGATCAGAGAGGAAGAGGAAGAGGAAGAGGGAAAGGACTAGGAAGATGAGGTTTTCATGGGACGTGTTTCCATTTTGGAGAAGGACATAGAACTTATGAGCATTCCCAACATCAAGGGAGAAAAAATAGAAGACCAGAGGATAATGCACAAGTTGTACATGTAGATGAAGATTCCAAGTCATCACATTTTGAAGATTCTGAAAGAGGAGAGGTCCTTTTTTTCTAGAAGAGACTTGCTAAATGATGAGAAGGAATATGAGAAGAGGAAGAATTTTTTGGCACAAGGTGTAATTGTAATGGTAAAGTATGAAATTTCATTGTTGATAGTGGTAGTACGAATAATATTGTTTTAGAGGAAATGGTGGATAAATTAAAGTTAGAAAGAATAAAGCATCTGAATCCCCATAGGATTTCTTGGTTATAGAAGGATCACAAGGCTTTGGTCAATGAACAGTATCTAGTAAAGTTAAAAATTGGAAAATATCATGATGAGGTATTGTGTGACATTATGCGTATGGATGCATGTCATCTATTTTTAGGGAGACCATGACAATTTGATCATAATGCAGTACATGATGGGTATGCAAATACCTATTCCTTGACAAATGATGGAGTCTGACACAAGTTGAAGCCATTAAAGGAAATATAAGAAAATGTATGTAGTAATGCCATAATATATTTAGTTAATAGATAGAAGTTTATAGAAGACATGAATCATGAACATATGTGTTTTGATTTAATTCTAAGAGTTGATAAAAAAGAAACATAAGATGTTCCTATAGAAGTTACATATTTGTTGGATGAGTTTTAGGATATTGTAACTGATAATGTACTTGATGGATTGCCACCAACAAGAAAGATTAGTCATCAAATGGACTTCACTCCTAGATCTAGTTTTACAAATAAGGAAGTCCATAGGATGACTCTAGTGGAGAGTGAAGAGTTGAATAGACAAGTGAAATATTTGTCACAGAAGGGGTTGATTCGAGAGAGTTTGATTCCATGTGTTGTACCAACAGTACTTGAACCATAGAAAAATAGAGAATGGAGGATGTGTACAGATTCTCAGCCTATCATTAAGATCACTATAAATTATAGGTTTCCCTTGCCAAAGATGGATGACATCATGGATTATTTGAGTGGATCTACATACTACAAAAAGATAGATATGAAGAGTGGATATCACCAAATTCAGATTAGAGAAGAAGATGAGTGGAAGACAACCTTCAAGACAAAGGAGGGCTTGTATGAGTGGTTATTCATGCCATTTAGGCTACCAAAGTACTGAGCACATTCATGTAGCTCATGAATGAGGTACTAAAAGAGTTTTTTAGTAAGTTTTTTATTGTTTACTTGGATGATATTTTGATCTTCATTAAGACATTAAAAGATCATATAATGAATAATCGTAGGGTCTTTGAGAAGTTAAGGGAAGAAAATTTGTTGATTAATTTGAAGAAGTATAGTTTTGTAAAGGAGTTAGTGTACTTGGGATTTTGTGTCTTAGCGGACGGTCTTAAAATGGACCTAGATAAAGTGAATTCTATCCTTGAATGACCTACTCCAAGGAGTGCTATTGAGGTAAGATATTTTCATGGTTTGGATAGTTTCTACAAAAATTTTATCAAAAATTTTAGTAGTATTTATGGACCCTTGACTGAAACTATGAGAGGGTATAGAAAAGAGTTTAAGTGGACTGCAGGGGCATCAAAAAGTTATAGAGCAATTTATTTTGGCACTTCTAGATTTTAATAAGGTATTTCAAGTAGATTGTGATGCTAGTATATTTCATGATGAACTAATGGAGACAATGAATTATTGTAGTGTGTGATTGTAGGTATCATGTAATCATAATTTGACACACATTTTTGGCACCCACCGTGGGGATAACCCACATTTTTATGATATTTTAGTATGATTTTTCCATACTTTTTCCTGACTTTGGTTATGCAGAAATTCACACCTAGGATGAGGAGTCACATCTAGAAAATCCTTAGTTGCATCCATGATTTAAAGAGTTACATATGGTAAATGTCGCATTTAGTTGATCCTTAGTCGTATGCAGGATAAGAAGTTGTACTTTGTTAATCATTAGTTGTATCCTGTAAAGAGTCACATTTATTAAATTGAAGAAAGTTGCATCCAATTTTTAAAAAGTCATATTAGGGAAAGTTGTATAGTTTTCAGGGTTGATTAATTTTGAAGTACTAACTCTTACAATTTGATGTTTCTCTTTTATTTAATCATTGATTGCACAGTCTAACAATTTTTTGTAGGATGCTTGCCAAAGAACATGCTTGTCAAAGATTCAAATACAAAACATTCAGACTACTAATGAGGTTCATGTAGGTTGCCTAAGAAAAGAGTCAAGAAAACATCTTGTATTCTTAATTTTCTTTTTCTTAGGAACATAGATAATTAGTAGATTCACTTGTAGTGGTTTTTTGAGTGTGAGGGAATTATGCTCTTGTCCCTTGTGGAAAATTATAAACATAGAAGCACTTAAGCTTTCACTTAGAGGGATCTTGGTAATTAAACAACTTTCTTGATGTGTTTGGGAGAAAAAAACATGGATAAGAGATTATACTCTTTTCCCTAGTGGAAAATAAAAAAATCTAGACTCCTAAGTTTCTAATCTAATTTCCTTTTCATGTTAATTTTTTAGAGAGCGTGTCGTTGAGGAAACAATATCACAGGTACAAGTGAAGTGGGGACAAGGCAAAGCCAAAACTTCCAACCCACTATAAACAAATACCTCCTTGAGCTTAAATTCTCAGAGGATGGGTGCATTATTTCGTAGGGCTATAGGCCTCAATCATGCTTGTGTGACTATGGATGGTGTACTTTTTACTAGAACTGATAGTGATGGTGATGTAGACCAACAAAGATAAAAGGAATACAACATAGTAGAAAGGTTAGATAAGTTATTATCTTGTTATTGATGTCAAGAAATTGATTTTTGGTTTATATTATGCCATATCATCCAAAATATGATCTAAGCCGGATGAGTAAAGGAGAAGAAGAAATGAGAGGTTGTGAATTTGAAGAACTTAAATGGGAAACTGATAAATATCAGACAATACTAAGATTATGTTGATATATTGTTTTTTACCTAATAGATGATTATATCAAGTCGGTAAAGTATCGTAATGAGGATTAGTTAAGTTGGTAAACAAAATAGTTTTGGCTATCAAGCAGGAAAAGTCACTCAGTAAAGAGAGAAAGTAATTCGGTAAGAGAAGAGTATGTTTTGGTAAAGGAAAAGGAACTCAAGGCATCGAGCATAAAGTTTTAGGCACCGAGCGAAGTTAACCAAAACTTAGAATTATCCACCGAGCAACAAACAAAAATTAAATACAAGGATCAAAATGACATTTAATGATTAGCTACGATGAGTTGGAAGGTTATGATGAAAAGGAAAGTTAGTTAGAGATATCTACGATCAGGAAAATTCATGATGATGATCTATGGCTTAGATATAAATGGTTAAAACAAAACAAACACATTTCAAGAAAGTTCAAGTTCTGAGGTAAAGGTAAAACATGTTATCGAGATCCAGATACATTGAATAAGTTTATGAAATAAATTGAACAAATAAGATTGATGAAAGGAAACTGTAATATAGGAGATTAAGTGAAAAAATAAAGTCTATGTAAAGGATGAATTTGCATGAGCAAATGGCTAGCAAACTGAAGACTTGATAAGTCACTAAATGATGTAGTAAAGAAGGAAAAGATATATTCAAAGTCAGAAAGTAGAATTTGATGAAGTGTTGAAGCCAGTGGAAAGTGAAGGATTAAAGTGAAGATAGAGAGGGCACTAAGGATCTGGTTATGCAAAGATAGTTGTGAATTTACAGGTCAAACTATTTACTGTTGCTTATAAGCATTTGTAACAAAGAAATCTCTTAACCGAGTAGACTTAACAATCTTATTGTAAAATTATTGCAAAAGGTAACATTCTAAAGAGTGTTCAAAGTCCTTTTACCAGGCCACTCCTAACAAGGTGAAGATCCTAATGGATCTAAGGTAAATCCTTTGACTAGGTTACACCCAACAATGTGTGTCGTAATCTTTAACCAGATTGGCTCTTAACGAAGCATACTTCAGAAGAGTATTTTCTTTAGTGGGTGACGATTCTCATAGTTGTTTTTCCAAAGATGAGTTTCCACATTAAATACTAGTGTTACATGTGATGAATTATTTATGTGAATGATTTTTTGATTGTTAAATTTTATTTTCTATTGTCGGTAAATAGTTAATTATGTTTGACCGAGTTAATCAGTGAAAAGTTTTTACGAGACAAAGAATCAGGGATTACTGATTCAACCCCCCTCTCCGTAATCTAATATTATTTGAATGGATGCATTTACTACAAAATCTAGGATAGATGCCTCTCGATTTACCTCTGAAAGGTTAGTAATCTTTGTGCAAGAGAGATAGTTGTTAGAAAGTAAAGATCCCTTAGTATAACTGAGAGGGGGTGTGAATCGGTTATAGTTATTAAACAAATTTATGCCCAACTATGGATATCAATTACTGTCTTTATACATGCATAAATTAAAGTACTGGAAAGTAAAATCTAGCTTAACATAATGAAACATCTAACACATTTTTTTTTAACTAGGGAAACCTTGGCCAATAGAAAACCCCGGTGGGGATGGTACCCACAAAATATCCACTAATAAAAATATATCTTGTGAAAGATATTGACCCTATCAGGAGTCTATTACATCTCTATAGTGTATATGTCCTTGTGAGAGGACTAGGGCCTATTAAAATCCTTTGACCCTGTGACGAGTCAATCATACAATACAATAATGTATCTTGCTGATTATACAAAGTGCTCATCACACATACAGTACATATAAAACTTTGCAATACAAAATTTTAACCGTTGCTAATATCTTCAATATCTGACCAGTCCTTGTAAGTTCTTGCATACAATCAATCATACAACTATTCTTCTCTGATCTAATTATCAAATTTTCATCTACACATAACATATAAAGTGAACATTTGGAAATTATATCATTACAATATAATTGGCCATCTCTCTTAAACAAAAGTGTCTTCCTTTATACCTTTCTCTTTAACCAATTGACTTTCAACTTAAGCATACGTTATAAAAACTTTAATATCTCATTCTGCCATGTTAGGATGGACATCTAAGATGTGATCCCAAACTAATTCATAACTATATTTCACAATCAAAATATAACTTGTTAGCCAAAACTCGATATACTCTATCTTGCCCTATTTTTGTGATATACGTACTGTCTCAAAAACACTTTAGAGATCATAACCAAAAAATGATATCTTATTTAGCACAATTGTACACATCATAAATGATGTCCATACTATCTTTAGTGAAGCTTGATAAAGTCTAACTATCCATAGTAAACCTTGTTGAGTAGATCTCTATCTTCCCACTGTAAACTGCCTTATACTTCGACAATTTCTAAGTATCCCTTGTCCAGACTTTAGTTAAAACATAACTATCCAAAATGTGTCTATATGTTTCCATAAATGGAAATCCTATCATATCCCCTTAACCAAATTGCTAACAATCTCCCCCTTTGGTATTGATGGAAACATGTAATTGGCTAAGTATGAATAGTTACAAATCTTCAAAATTTAGCCTATGAAAACTTTATGTGAAAAATTTGTGGATCATCTACATTTTTACCATATTATACATTATGACTCCCCCTTTCTATATACTCCTATATATATCCTTATAAATCCTATAGATTCATTCTTACATAATTTTTCTGTCCACTTCTCCCCCTTTGACATCAATGACAAAGATAGGAAAAAAGTGTATATACATGTCAAAATTTTGTTTCATACCTTCATCCTTAAAGGCTGTGAGATTTGTGGTGATAGCTGAATGAATCCCATCAGTTGCATACAATCCAAAAATATTCTCTTCAAATTCATAAATTTTTTATCCCAAGATTTTTTCATTGTCAACCCTTTTCCTAGTGACCCACATAGTCCATATGTTGTCACTTTTTCTCCTGTCAAATTTACAAACTAAAACTTCCCAAAGGTTTTCCTTGCTACTATCAAGTTGTCAAAGTCTTTATGTAGTAGGTCAATCTTTGTAGATAATTGGCCTCTGAATAGGTTGAATCTTTTTACTAACATGTACACATTTTGATGGAGAGTAGTTAACCTTCATATGCTTGGTTCAACTTATTTTCCTCATCAATAGTTCTTACCTCATTGTTCTTTATATGCCCAGCCATATCATTTATTTCTTTTTCTTTGGCTGCAATGGTCTTTGTTGTTCTTAAAATGTGTTTGTGTGCCCTTGCACATTCAAAAAAAATGTATTTTTCTTCTAATATTTTGAATCTTATATCTTTTATGAATTTGTCCAGGAATTCCAAGTCTTTCTTGATGTTCTCATTAATATTATTGAACAACTATGATTCATATTCTGTTTGTGCTATTTTTTTAGTTGTTTCTTTTAGTGAAGTAAACTATGCATCAAAATCTTCAATGATTTTCTCTAATTTATTTTCATTCTCATTCTCAACAAAATGAATTTGATAAGGTAGTCTTTTCTGTAGCCTGTCAAGTACTAGATTTACACATTTATTTGCAAGTTCTATTTTCCTCTTAGTTTCCTCAATTCCTTTTGAAAATGATAGTGTAGATAATTGCATATACCTTAAATGATTGATCATTCCTTTTAGTGGATCAGAAATATCATCATGTGATGAGGATGTATCTAAATTTTCTTTACCTTTATCATATGTACTGGAATGATTTTCTTTGCTTGCTTTGTTTCTTCCTTCTCCTGTCCTTAACTTTCCTTTGATATCTTTGACTGTTATTAGACTATGGGAGGTGTGGTGGAGGGTGCTTGAGTAGTCATTGATTTATATTGTTGTAGTATCTCACTTTGTTGAATACTTGCTCTTTATTCTTGATGAATGTTGATCCCCTTAATACCACAAACACATAACAAAAACAAAGAAACAACATAAATTTGCAAGAATAGAAAATGGGCTTCTTATTATCTCCACAAATTTGGAATTACAAATTTCAAAATTACAATATGCAAAGCCACATGGGCCTTTTCCCTTAAAATATTATGTAGGATAACGCCTTGAATTATTACCTAGAACTACTCTGAACTACTCCGAACTGCCTAAGACAACACTACAGCCTTCCTTATATAGGTAATTTCCACCGCCTGGGAAGGTTCCAGAATTTTATCCAATAAGGCCGACCAAACTTAGAATTATTTTATTTTATAATTTATTACATTAGAGTCAGCTCAAAACAAATTTTGAAACTCAAACAAAAATTTTGAAGAAAAATTATTTTCTGCCATTTTAGGTGACCCAACTTTTGAAGACCATAAGTCATCACTCGTTGACCTGATTGACTATTATGACCCCATTTCGAAAAGGGCACAAAGCACTCTACAATGCCTAAATTAAGAAAGCTTTATTTAGTCAAAGTTTTGACCTCATCTAGGGCATCTAAAGCCTTCAAAACTGAGTTCAAAGTTTATGTACCCTATTGCCAATACCAAAAATTTTCAACATCTTCAAACCTAAACCCGATCTGGCGATGCAACTTTATTGGCAAGTTGATATGACCAAAATGAACCTCCAAGGAAGAAAATAGACCATTTTGAGCATGAATGGAAAACTTACTAAAAATAGTAAATTTCCAAAAATAGAAGCTCTGCACAAGATAGCCCTTATTGAAAAGAAACCAAAAATATTTTTGGGTGATGCAAAATTGCTCTTACACCCAGGATGCTCCTGCATCAATTCTTCTCTTCCTTCTTTTTAGGTTCACTGATCTGCATATCACTGCCTAAATTTTCAACATCTCGTGCTTGATCTAGAAATGGGTTCTCTTTATCATCAATGGGGTCTAGTGTAATCTCAACTCCTTCAATAATTAAATTTGGTTTTTTTCTAGTACTTGGCTACTCATCTTTCACATGTATTTGAATTGATTCTTTAGCCATCTTTTTCATTGCATCTTTTTCTATTTGTTCTATCTCACCAGTGATTTCAATGTATTTTTCCAACATGAATAGATTCATTCTTTTCTTGCTTCTAAGGGAATTTTCCATGATAAGAAGTACCTTCTTCAATTGATCTTCAGAAATATTGGGGCTAAGGTTCCTTACAACTTCATTTCTTAGCTTTAGATCTTCTTCCTTTTCTCTATCCCTTCTTATTTCTAATATGTCATATAGTTCTTTTTGTATGCTGCCCTGAATTTTTATAAGAGCTCTTTTGTATTTCAAAAGATATGTCAAAAATGTGATTTCTAAAGCCATCTTCTGATTAGTATTATATCTATCAAATAATTTCAATTGATCTAGATTGCCTTCTTTCAGTATTCTATTATTCATCCTCCCAAGGTCAGGTTTCCAACCTTTCCTTATGTTAGTAGAAGGTGTCTTCTGTTCTGTAGTATTTTCTTTCTTCTTAACTTCCTTGACTTTCTTAATTTCCTGTTCATCTTTCTCTTCCTCTTCTTCCTCTTCTTCTTCATTTGAGTCATTAGCTTGAATTACCTTAGGCTTATTTGATGTGGGTTTTTGTGCAATATCCTTTTATCTCTTAGGTATGATAGGAGAGGTAATAATTGGTTCTATTTTCACTTTAACTTCTTTTATTGCAGGTGATATTCTTGTAGATCTCTTGGTGATTGGTGAAGATAATGAGATTGGTTGTACATGAATTATTTCAATATCTAGTGTACCTGTAGACACCCAAAACTGAGCAGGTGTCTTAGAATCATTCAAATTTGCAAAATCTTAGTCAAATGCTCTAATTTTCATCAAGATGGATCAAATCAATTTTAAATGGAATTTTATTAATCAAAATTGGACAAAATCATTTAAATCAAAGGAAAAATCAAATCATGACATTAAATAATTAAATACAATCATAAAGGGATCAATCACATTATATAATTGATTTTAATCAATTAATTGTATAGTTTTAAATCAAAAATCAAATTGAACCTATTCCCTTACATGGCTAATTTAATTAATTGATGGAATTTAATTAATCCTAATATCTTTCAACATAATTTGAGCAACCAATAAGAATTGAGAACACAATGCACATGGATCACTCCAAATTGTTGAATCTCAATCACACATTTTCAACTTTGAATCTCAACCACTCAAATTTGTCTACTTGTCCAAACCTTTGAGACAATCATTTAAATTGTCCCCCCATTTAAAAAAATTTGAAAGTTTTTGACTCAACCAAAGCTAAATCATGGTCAAGTAACTCTACCCCCTACCCTTGGGATTTTACTATAAATAGAAGTCATTTTGAGAGCATAATATATACTAGAAAATTCAAATGCATAGCATCATCACTATAGGCAATTTGAGAGCAATTGAGAAATATTGTGAGATTTGAGAGCATTATCATGAGCATTTGAGTTAATCTTTGTATTAATTTGAGAATCAAGAGCTAGATTTAGGCATTTTATCATTTTCTCATTCTAGGATTGTCACTAGTAGAGATTAAGGCTGAGAGCTCTACTTACCAAACTTAGATAGAGAACCATGAGATGTTATGGATGTTAAATGCAATTCTTAGATTAAATTTCCATTGTATTTTCATAGAATTGTTGTTAATTGTCTTAATTTCATGAAGGTGTAAACACTCACACACAAATGGCACCCACCGTGGGGCTTTGAGCCTCATTTATCATCATTTTTATAAAATTTGTGTGTTTTTGGCTTTAATTTTACGTGAATTTTGTAGAACATAGGAGAAATGATGCCTATGAAGAATCTAATGATGCTTATGAGCATTCTGGTGATGCCTAGAAGACGTTGATTGATGCCTACAAGATTCTTTCTATTCTATCTTTTCTTCTTCTAACACCTACGAGATAAAGTATTACGTTTGAGAGCATAAAGCGACACCTAAAACCTGATAAATGATGCCTATTAGCTGTCCTTTTCTGCCTTTGATACTTTATCTTATGCAATTTATAGTTATTTGCAATGCTTAGTAGCTAAAGTTTTACACTTTGTAATTTTGAAAAGCCGCTTGAGTCACCGAAAAGTGATGCCTGTGAGCTTTACAATAATGTCTACTAGCTTTTAATCAATGCCTATTAACTATTCTTTGTCACTTTAGATATTTTATCTTATGCAATTTATGGTTATTTGCAATGCTTAGCAGATAAAAGTTTACGCTTACTAGTTTTAAAAAGTTGCTTGAGTCACTGGAAAGTGACATTTGTGAGTTTGAAAATCACGCTTGCTAGCTTTTAACTGACGTTGATTAGATGATAAATGATGCCTATTGGTTGTTTCTTAATTTTGCTATCAGATTGTTAAATTTGGTTTTCTTATTCTCTGTCTATGTTTTTCCCATAGATGAACAGACACAGGAAAGTACGGAAACCAAAGAGCAGAGTTACTCAAGAAAGCAAAGAGCTAAGAATTCGAAACAAATGTCTAAAGGAAATCCATATTGGTTCAATTCTAGATAGTTTTGAATTAGAAGAAAAGCTTTACAAGCATTTCATTAAAGTGTTGGATGCTTATAAAACAAAATTTCCTACTTTAAACTAGATTGTTTGCATTAAGTTGTTAAAATTTTCTTTGCAAAATCTTGTTAAGAACACTTAATTGCACTTCAATTTGTTCCTTTCAGTTTCCTTCACTTTGTATTGCTGTGTTGACTAATTTTTTGGAGGAGCCGGAATGGGAATGATAGCCACTAGGTAAGTAAGCAAATAAACATCAAAAAACTTCAAAAAAGTGCCTAGCCTTTGCTAGCTACAAAGAGGTACTTTTCATATCAAGCTTGCTTTTCTTAAATTGTGGCTTTTCTTTGGATCTAGCTTAATAGGAAAAACCTTACTATTGTCCAAATTGAACAAACATTAGGCATATGCTCTCCATTTTACGAAGTGGATCAAAAAGTCAAAAGTGTGAGTTCAACTTGGTAGAAAGAAAGGGATGAGGAATTAACCAAACATTTCATTTATAAGAACCTCCTTGTCAAGAGGTTGAAAAAGAAAAAAATTTTGTTGGAAGTGTTTGGAACAAGAACAACAATAAGGATATGCTCCTCACTTTCTAAGTGAACCAAATTCCCAAAATTGTTGAACTAAGTTCGATTTCTTATTTTTCTATATATGCTAGATAAATTAGATCTTTAGAGGGCCTGCCTCCTGAGAATTGCCTTACGAGGACGATGAGAGGGAACAACCCAAAGTGGGAGACAATTGCTTTAGCCATGATACTATCCGACCCACTATAAACAAATGCACTCTTCCCTAATAGGAGAGTGACTAGGTGGTGTACAAGTATTCTTCACTTCCTCTAGTAGTCCTTTGGGATTACGCCAAATCGTGCTTTCGTGCATGTGGGAAGCCCACAAGTGGGTAAAAGAACTTGACATGATCTAGAATGGAAGTGTTCATTAAAAATCCTGTTAAGTAGTAATCTTCCTTTTAGAGCCAAACATGTTTAAAAGCCAAATCTAACTCTAGGTAGATTTCTTGGAAGACATTCTTATTTATACTTGTCAAAAAAATGATCGAGAACATACACTTTTAGTGTGGTTTTAGGGATATGGTACAAATTTAATGTGTGTGTTGTGTTTATACTTTATTTTCAAGAAAGAATATTCTATAGATCTGATCAAATCACTTTTAAAAATAAAAATTTACAACCTGATCTGCAAAGTGCCGCCTAAACACATAGAAAAACCGCTTATACACAGTAAAGTTACGCCTATGACTATTAAAGAAACACCTGTAAATGATGAAGTCACACCTGTGACATTTTAAGAAATGCTTGGAAAAAATTAAGAAATGCCTATCAACATAAAAAAGTCACCTGCTCTCTACAGAGCGCCACCTAGGAAAATTACAGTAACCGTATACCAAGTTTTAAGTCATGCCTGCACACTAGCAAGTGACGCCCAAAAACAAAGAAGGGAAAAAAGTGGATATTTCTTGGGTGTTTGAAAAAAATTTGATTTCATATCTGGATACCCTTTTGGATGTTCTATCATTTCCAATATTCCACTTGGTTAGAGAGATAAAGCCTATTTCCAAGAGATTTATGTTCATGCCGATTTTAACCCGAACTCACTACATAAAGAAAACCCTGCAATCAGATGAAACTTATCTAAGGCAATAACTTCCTTTTCTGAGTGACACATTTACCTCCTCAAGAATACCACAAAAACCCATTCAAGAGGTAGAAACTAAAATGGCTTTTCCTATTGGTAATGGAGGAGGCATTGACCCAAACAATCTAGGGTCAAGTAATAACAATGGAGGAGGAATAAACCCTAACAATCAAGGGATCAACAAAAATATCAATAGGGGCAATAGTGATCCAACTGCTGAAGATGCAACTGTTGAAAAGGTTAATGAAGCCATACAAAGCCCATACTTCATAAATCTCATGGAAAAAGCATTAGAAAGAGATAAGGAGAAGTATTTTCTAGACCTAGCCCGAGAAGGTCTTAAACTCCCTCATGACTACGATGTCAATCAACTTAAGCAAAAGGAAGTTGAAGATAATCCGATTGATATCATGAACAAGCAATTTAAATTATTCCAAATACAATTGGACATAATGAAACAAAGTGGGGCTCCAAAACACTTTTCAATAGAGGCATTGTGTCCTTTTCCATTTGACAAGAGTTTAATCATGATACCATTCCCTAGTAATTTGGTCTTTCCTAAGTATGAAAAATATGAAGGAGCATCTAATCCCCAGGATCATTTAAGAGAATTTTGTGCATTAAGCTCGGAGTTCATGCATGACACTACTTATTTAATGAGGTTGTTTCCTAGAAGTTTGGGAGGCATGGCCATGGAATGGTTTTCAAAATTACCTTCAGGCATCCAAACTTTTGAAGAGATGGCTTCTAAATTTGTAACACATTATTCATATAATATCAAACATGAAGTTACAATGATTACCTTATGCAATACCAGGCAAAAAGAGGGAGAAGGATTCCTACTTTTCTTACAAAGATGGAGAGTAGTATTTTCTAGATACCCTCGAAGTGTACTAGAAAAGGAAAAGATGGACATCTTTATAAATAGCTTGAGTAATGAAATGAATTATCGGTTAAGGATGCAATGTCCTAAGTCTTTTCAACATCTTATTAAAAATGGAGTGACTATGGAGGAGGTATTGGTTAAAAGTGGAGAACTAAAGCTTTACAAGGATAATAAGAATCACAACAACAAAAATACCTCCAACAACAATAGCAATCAAAATAAGAATTTTTCTAACAACTATAACCGACTTGGATTGACGAACAAAAAAAAAGTTGTGGTCATGATGGGGTTGTTGATGCTCATAATGTGAAAGTCACTCCTTTTACTCTCACAAGAATATCTACTCAAGTGAATAATGCAAATCAGGCTCCCAAAGTGCCTTTTAACAACAATACCAATAATAACAACTTTGGGAACAATCATGGGGCTAACAAGCCTAGGCCGTTCTTGGCACCATCTCCCAAGATGAAATTTACACCTTTGGGTGAACCTCTTGAGAATGCATTGAGAACTCTCATTGCTAATAATATTATTGATTTACCTAGAGCTCAACCATATGAACCGCAAAACAAGCCCACTTGGTGGAGTGAGTCTAGTCATTGTGCATACCATAGAAATAGAGGACATACAACAAATGATTGCTTGCAATTGAAAAACATGGTACAAGATTTGATTGAAAATGGTGTGATTAATATAGAGGGGCGTCAAATCAATGAAGATCACACTGCCTTTAAGAAACCTTTCTATAACCATGAGAAAGGTGAACCTTCCAATTTGAATAAACAAGGCAACAATAATGTCAATTTTGCTCATCATTATGATAACACTATCAACACATTATCCAGACATGAGCATGTTTTTAATATTGTTGTAATCAAGGAACAACCCCAAAAGGAAACATCTTATGCTATCACTAGGGGGAAAACTTCAAGGATTACCTTACAAGGGGTTGATCCTAAACCTATTGGTCCTACATAATCAAGTATTTTGGCTAAATAACCATCTACAAAAACAAAGCCATATAATTTGGTGGACCAATTACAAAAGACTCCGGCTCAAATTTCTATTTTGGAGTTGTTAAAATTATCTCCAAATCATAAGGAGATCTTGGAAAAAGCCCTAGTGGAGACTAATGTTTCTATTAACTTGGAGGAAGAAAAATTTCAAAACATGGTGGGACACCTCATTGCACCACATTGTCTCTCATTTTCAGAACAAGATGATATGTCCATCACTCATCCTCAAAATTTGCTGTTGCATACAGAAGTCCTCATTCAAAGACATAGGGTTAAGAGATTTCTCATATATGGGGGAGTTGGTCTTAATATTTTTATTGTAAACCTTGTCAAGTCCTTAGGTTTATCCGAGTCTTCTATTGATCCTAAGAAGAAAATTACCATTAAAGCTTATGATGAGGAGGAGAGATCTTCAAAAGGTGCGATTGTCTTACCTATTCAAGTTGGGCCCATAAAAAAGGACACCAAATGTCAAGTCCTAGACATGAATTTAACTTATAAAATCTTATTGGGGAGGCCATGGATACATGAGATGCAAGCGGTTCCTTCTACATAGCATCAATGTATCAAATGTCCACACATGGGAGAAGAAATCACAATTGGAAGGGATTCAAATCCTTTTCAATATTGCAACACATTGAAGCCTCTTCATGAATTTTTTATTCCTCATAATAGAGAAGGGATTGTGCCAAATTCTACCCTTGAAGATACTAAAGGTGATGATCCTAAGTTGACATCAAATGTTACTGGTGTGGGAGCACCTAGGCTAACCTCTACTAGTTAGTCAATTTTGGCTTGTACTTGACTCTAGCCAAGTCAAGAAGTTAGTATAGATTGGTTGAGGACCTTAGAAGGTATTTTTTTATGTTGGCTAGGTGAATTAGTCACTAAGACTAAGGTCACACTAATAGCCTATGTTAGTTGTTATTTAAATTTCTTAATGCTAGGAGTTAGGGAGATTGAGTCATTAATATGTCTTAGGCCTAAGAATGGTTAATGGTTGTTAAATCAATATGATGATCATGAATGATCTTGGATCCTTGAAAGATGTGAGGATAAGAAGCATAGAATATAGGATTAAGGCATCTATCAAAGTTGCAAGTGTTGTAAGAATGTTGTCATAACAACATTTGCACTAATTGTAAATATTCCATGCAACATGGATAGCCTCAAATTAATTTGATTGTGGGAGGTTATGCTCAACAAAATAGGCCATATAATGGTGAAGGAGACACCTAATGGAGTGATGGCTCAAATCTCCAAGCATTGGATGCATTATTGTAAAAAGTTTGAGTTAATGTATTGAGCTCTGCAAATTCTATTTTGAAGGGATATCTCAATTTTTGAAGGAAAAATCATACTTGTAGCTAGAAATGCATTGATAAAGTGGTTGATTAATTTTCTATAGTCATTTTTAAGACTTTTTCATTTTATGTGTTAAGGGTTTAGAGTAGTTTTATCATACTTTTCAAGTTGTTTTAGTTCAAGATTTTTCTTTGGTCACACTGTGACAAAATTTGTGAAAATGGCTCCCACATGAGATTAAACCATGGAAAAAAAAAGAAGTGGTTGAATCTTCAATTGGGGCCTCTGTACATATTTTATCTAAAGGTAGGAGGCATCATGAGCAATGGAGCTAGCTTTATGATTAGGCCCTAGGCGAGTTCGACATACCCGGTTAGAGGCTTAACAGGGAGAAATCAAGTCATTTCATGTGGGGAATGGGAAGTAAAGTAAATCTCCATGAATTTTTATGGTATTTTTTCATGTTATTTATCCATCCTAAGCATTAGGAAGTCTTACCAATCCATTAGGATAGGTTTTGAGCAATTTTCATTAATCCTAGACAAGCTGTCCTAGAAACTAGGCCTTTTAGCCCTGTTTCTGCTTGATATTAGGAAGGAGGTGTACGGATGGTGTCAGAGCCTTAGACCTTAAAAATATTCAAGTTAAGCCAAAATTTTATCCATATCTAAAGTTATTTTTTCAGGTTGTTTGGGTATTTTGGTCGAGAAAGGGAAAAAGCCATTAAAAAAGGCTACTAGAAATAGGCCTAAAATTAAGGTCTCTTTTGATGAAATCTTGAATCCGATAAACCTATGAGCCAAGAAACTTCCCAAATCATTAAAATGGGATGGAATATGAATTAATTCAATGTGAAGAAGGTCCCCACAATTAATTTTGAAATTTGTGAAGTTTTAGTGGATTTGGCACTTAGATCCATCTAAGTGAAAGTGAGAAAGAGAACCAAAATTAAGGTGTGTATCATCTAAGGTGGAGTTTTCAAGGTTTGACTCTTGTAGTAAAGAGTAAATAGGACTTATTTAATGATCTAAGCCTATTATTAAATCCTATAGAAGTATAGGATACTAGGAGATAAGAGAAATCTCATAGTGGGAGTGGAAAACTAAGCCTAGAAGTTTTATCCTTACATCATATTGGTATCAAAGC
This sequence comes from Chamaecyparis obtusa, assembly GCA_027943335.1. Classification (NCBI taxonomy): domain Eukaryota; kingdom Viridiplantae; phylum Streptophyta; class Pinopsida; order Cupressales; family Cupressaceae; genus Chamaecyparis; species Chamaecyparis obtusa. The sequence goes on from BSBK01005809.1 coordinate 1,246,594, forward strand.
TTGGTTGATCAAGCTTCTGGTTAATGCATCAATATTCTAAATCAATAGGAGAGAATACACCAGCTATAACCATGGTGATTAATTCTGAGCTAGCAAAGAAGGTTGAGGAACAAGAGGAGGATAACAAATTGTTAAGGCATTGACTAGCTCAAATGGAGCAGCTCTTGGGTGGAGTCGAAGACAAAGATGATAGGGTCAAAGAGAAGATTGACCTTAAAGAAGAAGCTGAAGCAAAGGAGAAAGAATTGGATTTAGAGGAAGAAGCACCAGCTCCTAACCCTGTTCTTGCTAAAGAGCCATTCTTGAAAGCATTGAAGGCATTGAGTGGCAAGGCTTTAGAAGGTGTCCCACTCTTTAGTGGACAAATGGATCCAGATTCAATTGTGGATTGGATAGATAACATTGAGAACCATTTTGAATGTGATGGTATCTTTGAAGCACAAAAGGTAATGGTGGCCAAGTCTAGACTAAGAGGTTGAGCTCTTACTTGGTGGAAGTTTGTGCAAACTAAGAGGGAAAAGGATGGTAAAGGTCCTATTGTGACATGGAAGGGTATGGTATTCAAAGTCAAGAAAACATATCTTCCTGATGACTATGAAGTCCAAATGCATAGAAGGAGACACGATCTTAGGCAAAAAGATTTGGATGTCCAAGCATATACCAAGGAGTTTCAAAAATTGTGTTTGAGGTCCAAGGTAGTTGAAGATGAGAGCATCAAGCTAGCAAGGTATTTGAATGGCCTCAAATGGTCTATTCAAGAAGAGATGAGCCTAGTGAACTTCAAATCCATTAGGAAATTCTATCAAATGGCCTTGAAGATAGAGGAGAAGAGAAAGAGAAAGAAAGAGAGCTCCAAAGGAAAAGGTAAAAGAAAGGATACTAAAGGTCAAAGAGGTGGCTATGGTGGAAGAAGTTTTGATTCAAGAGCTCAAGGTGAGGAAAAATTTAGTGAGTGGCAAGAAGGAAGCTCAAGTAGAGGTGGTAGAGGAAGAAATTCTAACTCTAGCTTTAGAGGAAGAAGTGGTGATTCATCACAAGGAGGAAGAGGAAATTATTTTGCCAATATGAAATGCTACCATTGCAATCAAATGGGGCACCCTACCTATAGATTCCCTGAGAAAGGTGGCTCATCACAAGGAGGTGACAAGAGAGCTAACCTTGTTCATGAAGACACAAATGCAGTAGATAAACATTCTGAGATTCCATTAACTTCAGAGGAAGGGGAGAACCTCATGATGAGGAGAACTCTAATCAAGGAACCGGTGAAGGAGGAGCCAAGCCAAAGAAGATCTTTGTTTAGGATCAAATGCAAGATAATGGGGAAAGTATGTAGGGTCATCATTGATTCAGGCTCTATTGATAACATAGTGTCAGAAGAAGTAGTCAGCAAGCTCAAATTGAAAAGGATATCCCATACCAATCCTTACAAGGTTACTTGGCTTAATAAGGGTCAACATGTGTTAGTGAATGAACAAGCATGGGTGGAGTTCTCCATTGGAAGGTACAAAGACAAAGTTTTATGTGATGTGTTGCCTATGGATGCATGTCATTTGCTCCTAGGTAGACCTTGGCAATTTGACCTCCAAGCAATACATGATGGAGGAAAGAATTCATATTCTTTCAAGAAGGATAATAGAACCTTCAAAATTTAGTCATTGTTGGAGGATGTTGAAGTAAAGATAGCAGGTCCAAATGTTCTTATGGTAGGTGAAAAAGAGTTCCTACAAACCATGGAAGAGAGTGAAGGCATAGGGTATGCATTGGTGTTGAAACCAAGAGAAGGAGGTGAAGACAAGGTGACTAAGATTATTGAATTACCAAAGGAGATTCAAGGTATGTTGCAGACTTACCAGGGCATTGTAAGTGATGGTCAATCTTCAGCCTTACCCCCTCAAAGAGCCATAAGTCATAGGATATACCTTATCCTAGGAGCTACCCTACCTAACAAAGCAGCCTATAAGATGACCCCTCAACAAAATGAGGAAATAGAAAGGTAAATATAAGAACTCTTAGACCAAGGCCTAATTAGAAAGAGTATTAGTCCATGTGTTGTACCCACCGTACTTGCACCTAAGAAGGGAGGAACTCGGAGGCTATGTACTGACTCAAGGGCTATCAATAGGATAACCATAAGGTATAGGTTCCCTATCCCTAGGATTGAAGACCTACTAGATTGTTTAGGTGAAGCAAGGTACTATAACAAGATAGACTTGAAGAGTGGCTATCACCAAATAAGAATCCATGGAGGAGATGAGTGGAAGACAACCTTCAAGACTAATGAAGGGCTGTATGAATGGCTTGTCATGCCATTTGGATTGTCAAATGCCCCCTCTACATTTATGAGGCTCATGAATGAAGTACTCAAGGACTACATAGGCAAGTTTGTAGTTGTATATCTAGATGATATACTGATTTTTAGCAAGACAAAGAGTGAGCATTTGGAGTACCTTAACATTGTCTTCAAGAAGCTGCATGGAGAGAGGTTGATGATCAATTTGGGGAAGTGTCAGTTCATCAAATCAGAATTGGTGTATCTTGGTTTTGTCTTATCTCATGGCAATCTAAAAATGGATAAGAGAAAGGTAGAGGATATCATGAATTGGCCTACTCCAAGGTTAGCAACTAAGGTAAGGAGTTTTCATGGTCTTGCACAATACTATAGGAATTTTATAAGATAATTTAGTGCAATTTGTGCTCCTATGTTAGACACTATCAAAGGAGGAATGAAAACTAAGTTTGTGTAGAATGAAAATGCTAATAAGAGCTTTGAGTTGTTAAAGGAAAGAATAGCTACCCAACCTATTTTGGTGCTTCCAAGCTTTGAGAAGCTATTCACCATTGAATGTGATGCTAGGAATGTAGCAATTGGGGCTATTCTAAGCCAAGAGGGCAGACCGGTGGCTTTCCATTCTGAAAAGTTAAGTGAGGCTAAGAGGAAGTACTCCTCATATGACTTAGAGATGTATGCATTGTTCCAAGCTCTAAGAAAATGGAGGCACTACTTGCTTCCCAAGGATTTCATTGTGTATTCAAACAATCAAGCACTTAGCTTCCTAAATTCACAAGAGAAGTTGAGTCACAAACACATGAAGTGGGTTGAGTACCTACAAGCCTACACCTTAAATATCAAGCACAAGAAGGGTGTACTAAACAAGGTGGCTGATGCATTGTCAAGAAGAGCCCTCACACTCCAAGAAATTCAGTTGAAAAGCATGGGGATAGATCATTTCAAGGATCTATATGTAGATGATGAAGACTTTGCTGACATCTACAAGGTATGTACTAAATACAAGAATCATTTTCATAGTAAATATGCTGATTATATTTTACAAAGTGATTTCTTGTTCAAAGGGAATCAATTGTTTGTTCCTAGAGGCTCCATTAGGGAGAATTTGATTCAAGAAAAGCATAATGGTGCTTTGAGTGGTCACTTTGGGATCACTAAGACTCAAGACCTTGTTTCAAGGTTTTACTTTTGGCCTAGACTGAATCTTGATGTTAGGAGGTATGTGGAGAGTTGTGTAGTATGTTAAAAGGCCAAGGGCACTTCTACAAATGCTGGTCTTTACCAACCTCTACCAATTCCTACTAGGCCATGGGAATGCTTAAACATGTATTTTGTAGTTGGGTTAGCCAAGACAAGACAAGGGATGGATAGTGTGTATGTGGTTGTGGATAGATTCAGCAAGATGGCTCACTTTGTGCCATGCAAGACTACACATGATGCAAGTCAAATAGCATCTCTATTCTTCAAAGAGATAGTGAGAATACATGGACTACCAATCAACATTGTTTTAGACAAAGACACAAAATTTATGAGCCATTTTTGGAAGACTCTTTGGAAAATATTAGGCACTAACTTATCTTTTGGGTCAGCCTACCATCCCCAAACCGATCGTCAAATAGAGGCTATAAATAGAAGCCTTGGAAACCTTCTAAGATGCCTAACTAAGGAGTATGGTCAGCAATGGGATCAATTGATTGGGAAAGCTGAATGTGCCTATAATGATACTATCAATAGATCAACCGGGAAGATTCCATTTGAAATTGTATATCGCCTACATCCTAGAGGAGTCTATGAGTTGAGGGATTTAAAAGATGGAGTCAAGGAAAGTGCATATGTTGATGACTTTGCATTTTCTATGCAAGAAGTTCATGAAATAGTGAGGAAGACATTGGTAGACAACACCACCAAGCACAAAGCCAAGGTAGATGAAACTAGAAGGTTAGTAGAGTTCAAAGTTGGTGATCATGTTATGATACACTTGAACAAATCCAAGTTAACAAAAGGAGTCCCTCATAAGCTGAAAATGAGGAGGATAGGACCATGTCCTATATTGGAAAAGTATGGTGACAATACCTTCAAGATAGATCTGCCAGAGGACAGTGGATTGTCCAATATCTTTAATGTTTTAGACCTTGTCCACTACAAGGGACCACAACAAAATAGTGACCAAGACATCAATGAGGTGATCAAGGATGTGGAAGATCTTCAACTTCCTACTGCTGTAGGTACAGGGGCAGACAATGTACTAGACACAAGGACCTATAAGAAAACTAGACACAAAGAGTATAAAGAGAACCTCATTCAAAGGTATGGGTAGAATGCTGCTAATGCTATTTGGGTAAAAGAAACAAAGTTCAAAAGGTTGGGAATTGATCCTAGGCTCATCAATCCAAGGGTGGATTGAACTTCCTATTTTGGGGAGGATGGTGCAGGAGCACCTAGGCTAACCTCTACTAGTTAGTCAATTTTGGCTTGTACTTGACTCTAGCCAAGTCAAGAAGTTAGTATAGATTGGTTGAGGACCTTAGAAGGTCTTGTTTTATGTTGGCTAGGTGAATTAGTCACTAAGACTAAGGTCACACTAATAGCCTATGTTAGTTGTTATTTAAATTTCTTAATGCTAGGACTTAGGGAGATTGAGTCATTAATATGTCTTAGGCCTAAGAATGGTTAATGGTTGTTAAATAAATATGATGATCATGAATGATATTTTATCCTTGAAAGATGTGAGGATAAGAAGCATAAAATATAGGATTAAGGCATCTATCAAAGTTGCCAAGTGTTGTAAGAATGTTTTCATAACAACATTTGCACTAATTGCAAATATTCCATGCAACATGGATAGCCTCAAATTCCTTTGATTTTGGGAGGTTATGCTTGAAAAAATAATCCCTATAATGGTGGAGGAGACACCTAATGGAGTGATGGCTTGAATCTCCAAGCATTGGATGCATTATTGTAAAAAGTTTGAGTTAATGTATTGAGCTCTGCAATTCTATTTTGAAGGGATATCTCAATTTTTAACTGTCATATGTGTAGCTAGAAATGCATTGATACAGTGGTTGATTCGTGTTATATAGTCATTTTAAAGACTTTTTCATTTTATGTGTTAATGGTTTAGAGTAGTTTTATCATACTTTTCAAGTTGTTTTAGTTCAGGATTTTTCTTTGGTCATGCTGTGACAAAATTTGTGAAAATGGCTCCCACGTGAGATTCAATCATGGAAACACAAAATAAGTGGTTGAATCTTCAAGTGGGGATTCTATACATATTTTATCTAAAGGTAGGAAGCATCATGAGCAAGGGAGCTAGCTTTATGATCAAGCCCTAGGCGAGTTAGACATACCCGGTTAGAGGCTTGAAAGGGAGAAATCAAGTCATTTATTGTGGGGAATGGGAATTATAGTATGTCCCTAGGAATTTTTATGGTATTTTTTCATGTTATTTATCCATCCTAAGAATTGGGAAGTCGTACCAATCCATTAGGATAGGTTTTGAGCAATTTTCATCAATCCTAGACAGGGTATCCTAGAAACTAGGCCTTTTAGCCCCGTTTCTCCTTGATATTAGGAAGGAGGTGTACGGATGGTTTCAGAGCCTTAGACCTTAAAAATATTCAATTTAATCCAAAATGGTATCCATATCTAAAGTTATTTTTTTAGTTTGTTTGGAGATTTTGGTCGAGAAAGGGAAAAAGCCATTAAAAAAGGCTACTAGAAATAGGCCTAAAATTAAGGTCTCTTTTGATGAAATCTTGAATCCGATAAACCTATGAGCCAAGAACCTTCCCAAATCAGTCAAATGGGATGGAATATGAATGAATTCAATTTGAAGAAGGTCCCCACAATTAATTTTGAAATTTGTGAAGTTTTAGTGGATTTGGCACTTAGATCCATCTAAGTGAAAGTGAGAAAGAGAACCAAAATTAAGGTGTGGATTGTCCAAGGTGGAGTTTTCAAGGTGTGAATCTTGTAGTAAAGATTAAATAGTGTAAAAGTTGAGAAATCCAACTTCACAGTTCACCAAGAACACTTGCATGCAAATGACCTATTGCTGGAAGGAAGCAGAGGACACAAAAAGCAAAGATTGGAAAATCTCAGCGGTGTGAGAGAAATTGTATTCCAATCTCATGAAAAAATAATTACAAGAGTTAAACCTATAAGGTGAACAAAACCCTAAAAGGAAAAAGCTAGGTTGCAAAATATAATTAATATAAAATATTAATTATATGCACCTAAGAGACAGCTTAAGTGAAAACAGAGTACATAGACAACTTAATAATTAAATCAACATGATCTAATTAATAAGTGAAGATAAATAGATACTCTAACACCCCCCCTTAAGTGAAGCTCAGGAGGTAAGCTAACCTAGCATAGCTATGAAAGTAGGAAATGTGAATAGCACTTTGATTATCGCACCACAGGACCATGGGATGATCAGGAGGAAACCCAAACTCAGTCATCAACTGTCAAAGCCATAAAATCTCCTGGCTAGCATGCACTACTGCTCTGTACTCAGCCCCTTTAGATGAAAGTGTGTGAGCATGTTTCTTCTTGCATGACCATATGATAGGACTAGAGCCAAGACAAAAGACAAAGCTAGAAGTAGACTTCCGATCATCAACATGACCAGCCCAATATGTGTCAATGAATCCAAAAATGTGAGGAACCCCTAATGTGTAATGAATTCCATACATAAGTGTGCCCTGAATGTATCTCAAAATATGTTTGGCAGCTTGCCAATGACTCTCATGAGGCTCATGAGAGAACCGAGAGACTAGACCAGCTGCAAAGGAGAGATCAGGATGAGTGTGAGTCAGGTACAACAAACTGTTGACCAACTACCGATACAATGTAGGATCCACTGAAGGTGAAGTGCAAGAGGTAGACAAAGTAACACTAGACTAAAAAGGTGTGAGAGCAGGTTTGCAATCAAGCATATCAAAGCATTGAAGCATGTCAAGAGCATACTTCTACTGGTAAACAAAGATCCCAGCAGAGGACTGAACAATCTAAAGACCAAGGAAGTAGTGTAATAGACCAAGATTGGTCATCTCAAACTACTCCATTAATGCTCGCTAAACATCTCAAATCATAGAAGATGAGCTACCTATGATGAGAAGATCATCAACATAGAGCACAAGGATCACAACCTCATCCTCAAGATGTTGAATGTAGACTATAGGATCAGAGTGGCATCGAGTGAATCCTGTGGAAAGCAAGGAGTCCATCTTCTCATACTAAGCCCGAGGGGCCTATTTGAGACCATACAAAGAATGCCGAAGTCTGCAAACCAAGGAGGAATCCTACACAAATCCTAGAGGCTACTCCATGTAAATCTCCTATGTGAGATCACCATGCAAGAATGCACTCTTCACATCCATTTGAAAAATGGGCCATCCCTAAGAAGCTGCGAGGGATAAGACAAGGTGGATAGAATTCATCTTGGTGAGAGGGGCAAATGTCTAAGTGCAATTAATACCCTCAATCTATGAAAAACCCTTCGCAACAAGATGTGCCTTGTACTTATCAATAGAACCATCAATAACAAACTTAGTACGATACAACCACTTTCATCACACTAGTTTTCTTCCCTTAGGAAGAGAACAAAGATCCCAAGTGTGATTCTTCATCAAAGAAGAATACTCCTCCTCCATAGCATTTTCCCACTTAGTATGTCCTATCACTACTGCAAATGTCTGAGGATCATCACAAATGGAATCACTCAGAAGACTAGAACCTGTAGTATGAGACCGGGTTCGACAGGAAGTGGAAGGGTCACTAGCTAGAGATCCTGTAGCATCAATTGTAACATGAGCCCATCTAGGCATCTATGGAGGATCCTATGGTGGAGGTAAGTAGGGATTACCAAGATCATCATCCTCATCATCCTGAAAAGAAACTGGAAGAGATGAGGGAGTAGCGGTAAGTGAAGTAGACTCTGGGAGCTAGGTATCTACTACAGGAAGGTGCTCATCAAACTGGACATTCCATCGAAACATGACCTCTCTGGAGTTAGGATCAAACAACCTGTAGGCCTTAACATCCTCACAGTAGCCAACAAAAATGAGGTGTTGGCTCTTCTGCTCCATCACTCTCCTCTGAGCATCAGGCACAAATGCCCATGCTTCACTACCAAAAACTTGAAATGATGATACATCAGGCTTGACATGAGACCAAGCCTCCTCAGGAGTCATGTGTCGAATTGCCTTATGAGGCATCTGATTATAAATATAGTTGGCACAATTGACTGCCTCTAGCCAAAAAGATCAAAACATGGACCTGGACTATATCATACAATTAGCCATCTCCCGAAGTGTTATGTTCTTTCTCTCTACCACACCATTCTATTGAGGGGTGTAGGGCACTAAAAACTAATGCTAAAGACCATGTTCAAAGCAAAAATCCCTAAAAGCTCGGTTCACATACTCCCCCCATTATCTGTCCATATCCGCCGAATAGAAAGACCAGATTGCTTCTCCACAAATGTCTTAAAGGCTTAAAATGAATCAAAGACATCAAACTTGTACTTCAAAAAGTACACTATGAATCAAATCCAATGGTGCCAAAGCATGAGTAGCTCGTCCTTGAGGGAAATGATCCCTATGTTGTTTGCCAAGAACACAACCCTGACAAACACTGTTAGTGCAAGAAATCTAAGGAAGCCCAAGAACAAGTGCCTATGTGCTCATCTTCTGAAGATATCTGTAATTGACATGGCCCAAATGCTCATGCCAAAGTTTGCTAACTGAATCTGCATGTGCTATAAGATAGGAACCTATGCCATCAGAAGACTCAAATCCATCAAATCTATATAGGTGGGATGCAGTGTCAACACTCCCAGTAGCTACAATCATATCAGAATCATGTAAATCCCAAATAACCACATCATGTGGTGAGAACTCAACTGTCTTACTAGAGCCAGAGTGGCAAATCTAATAGATAGACAATAGGTTCATCAAAATTTTAGGGACACAAAGAACATCCTAAAGAGAACCCCCAGCTAATGCAATAGAACCAGAACCCAAAATAGAAAGATGAGATGAGTTCCCAACATCAATTTGTGAAGTAGCACAAGGAGAAAGTGAGGTGACCAACTGTTGAGTGTGATTCATGTGGTGAGAGGCATCAGAATCAAGAATCTAGGTGGGCCTAGAGGTCATTGCTCATGTAGTAAGAGCATGACCTTTCCCTGCAGGGGAGGATGTGGACTGGGGGGCTGAAATGTGATGCTCCTGCATGGCTTCCTCTAAAGCCTCCAAATGTTTCCAACACCTAGAAATGGGATGTCCATCCTTTCCACAAAAGCTACAGGTCTCAACTAATTTCTTCTTAGTCTTGGAGGTAGACTCAGCAGACTTCGAAGAATATTTACCCTTTGAAGGGTTGGCTAGAGGTTTTGAATCAGTTTTCTATGCAAGTTTGGAGGAATACTCATTGCAGACTGAATCTTTCTTTGGTTTGGCTTTCTATTTTGGTTTCCCCTGTGAAGACTGAGCAACCAATGCTTGGCTTGAAGAGCTAGAAGCATCCATCTGTTGGATCTTTTCCTGTTCCCATGTCAACTAATCATAGAATGTCTCAAATGATGACATGGTGTGTCTAGTACTTAAACCATCCATGGTGGAGTAGAAAGTGGAAGAAAAGATCTGAAACTATCCTCGCAACTTTGAGAGTATTAGAAAGATACACTCATCATCTGTCTTGATTTTCCCACATCCCTGCAAAACTATACGCAGAGACTTGAACTTCATCAAGAAGTCCTCTATAGTGGGGAAACCAGTAGGAGTCAAAGAGGTCAACTCTACATCAAGCTGAAGTTTCTAGAATGTTTTCACTGTACCAAATAAGGTTGAAAACTTTCCCCAAATAGCCCTAGGAGTGGTCAAACCTTCCAGGTGAAACAAGAGACTGTCAGAGATGTTCAGTGCAATCAAGCCCATGGCTTCATCCATTTTGTTTCTATGCTAAAGAATCTCAAAGGGACACTGCAGGATAGGTTGGTTTTCATCCAGACATGACCATAAGCCACGTGACATAAGAAGAGTGGTCATGTGTGCTTTCCAGGTGTGATAATTGTGTGGTTTCAGCCGAGCCACAGAGGGGTCCGACATTGAGAGAGGAAGAAGACAGAAGCAAAAGGGTCTTTTTTGAAGTAAATTATAGAAAGAAAGAACACCCCCCCACAATGTATAAATCTAACCCCCGTACAACAAGTAATCAATTATTGAAAGCATAAAAAATGAGAACAAAACCTGGACACCAGATGTAGAGAGGGAGGAAACTGAAGCCTCTACTTCAATGCCAAAAAGGAGAGCTCAAACAAATGAATCAGTGGCGGTGTGCTCTGAAAAGAACCCTGTGGGGCATTTTTTGAGTTTTTTTTTTAATAATTTTTTTTCCTTGATTTGCGTGTCGTACGACCTAGGAGGGAGAATTTTTTTCCCAGAGGTCATAGTGGCCAAAAAATGCAAATTTTATATGATTTTTTACTCTCCTGGGCCTTTTGAGTGCAATGGTGGCATCCATTTTTGCTCAAAATGCTCAAAAAATGAAACAAAAAATAACATTCTATAGAGAATACCAGATCTGAAAAAACTTGAAACCCTTAACCTCAAAAATTGCTTCAAAAACACCAAAACAGGCAGCAGCAGGGAAGCTCTGATACCATGTAGAAGTTGAGAAATCCAACTTCACAGTTCACCAAGAACACCTACATGCAAATGACCTATTGCTGGAAGGAAGCAGAAGACACAAAAAGCAAAGCTTGGAAAATCTCAATGGTGTGAGAGAAATTGTATTCCAATCTCATGAAAAAATAATTACAAGAGTTCAACCTATAAGGTGAAGAAAACCCTAAAAGGAAAAAGCTAGGTTGTGCAGTATAATTAATATAAAATATTAATTATATGCACCTAAGAGACAACTTAAGTGAAAATAGAGTACATAGACAACTTAATAATTAAATCAACATGATCTAATTAATAAGTGAAGATACATAGATACTCTAACAAATAGGACTTAGTTAATGATCTAAGCCTATTATTAAATCCTATAGAAGCATAGGATACTAGGAGATAAGAGAAATCTCTTGGTGGGAGTGGAAAACTAAGCCTAGGAGTTTTATCCTTACATTAGTTACTTCTATCTCAAACCCTATTCAAACTAACTCAACTACACTGACTAAAGGAAAAGAAAAAGTGAGTTATGAGGGTCCAAATTCAAATGAGAATTCAAGTAAAACATCCACACCAAAGGTGGAACCTTCTAAACCTTCCAAAGAGGAGAGAGACAAAGCCAAAGAAGACCAATATAAACAAATGAGTGAGATGATGCACAAGTTCAAAAAACAATGTAGAATTAATTCTAAGGGAGTAGGGGAATATTTTGTTTCCCTATTTGATTTACCTACTTCCCCAAAAACACATGGAAAACCTTCCAATGAGCATCTTCCTCAAAAATATAACTCTTATTTTGTAAGAGAGAGTGATAGGTCAGCATTTGAGAAAGAAGACAATGAGGTTCTACAATGACTTTATAAAGATGAAAGTGATACTTCAAACAATCCCGTGGAAAGCATTCAACACATCAACATCCAAACTGACCAATATGGAAAGGGGTTTGAAATTATGCAAAAAATGGGGTATAAGGAAGAGGACCCTTAGGTATGAGAAATAGAGGTTTTCTTGAACCTATTGAACCTTCTTGGAGATCAAAGGAAGAAAAATTAGGAGTAGGTTATCAACACAAAGGAGAAAGTTCTAGCCCTATGCATGATTTCTATGAACAAGTGAACATGGTAGACTCCGATATTGATAGTGATGATTCTAGAGACTACGAGTGGGATTCTTTATCTGAAGAGTCTTTCCATGACAAAGAGATTTTCATAATACATTCTTATACGAATGTTCCTAAAGAACAAACTCAAGATAGTGAAGATCTGGGGAGACTTCCTATAGGGCAACCACACATTAATTATCCATGGGTAGGTGAACCTTGGGTACACATTAATCTTTAAGAAACTTCCCTCTTAAAAAAGATATAAAATCTTGGCGAATCTTTTATTTTCTTGAAAAAAACCAATAATTTCTATTGGCGAATCTCTCAATTTCTTTGAAAAAAAAAAGTATTCTTATTGGTGATTATTTTTTAATAACAATTCTTTTGTAGAAAATATTGGTGAATCTCAAACAATAAAAATTAATTAATTAATCACCATGGTGAATACTTCTATTTAAAAAAATAGAATTCTTATAGAAAATTATTAGGCTTAATGTGGAAATCTTTGATGGGTTTAAGTAATAGACTCTGTAATAATTACTTGCTATCATTTATTTAATATATAATCTAATAACCTCATTGCATTGTGTGAGTCAAATGTGTTGATATTTTTAAATACTAATGGGGCCCAAAATTTCTTCAAGACTATTGAGTTATATTGATATCAACAATCCAAAAGAAATTTTAGCTCCCATAAGAATTACAAACCAAATAGTAACATTTTTAACTAATAGAATATAATGAGGGTCACTAGATTATACTTTAAGTCAGTAATGGAAACTTAAAGTTGGTGATATATCCCTACGGTAATTAATAATCATGATATATTATTAGACAATTAATTTAAATGTATACAATAACTTATAAAATTATGGCAAATTAAATCTAATCATGTATCGAATATTGTGGTGAATTTTTGAGTTCAAGTTTTCTATACAATAAATTATTTTATGATTTAAATATTTCTAAATAAAAATTTTGTAAAAATGTGGCAATTTAGGTTGCCTTAAATCTTGAATTATTAGACAAATTTGGATTCTCAAATTTCCAAAATTAGCCAATTGGTGAATATTAGCCACTAAAAATTACTATGCTTGGGTACCTTTGTGGGAGGGTGATTCGAATGTTAGGTTTAACCCACATGTCTTCTTTCCTGTAGAAGTCTTAGAGGATTCAAGTGAAGAAAAATTCAATCCTTCTTCCATGGGTCAACTTAAGAAAGCTCATGTTATTGACCTTAACGATAAAATGTATGAACCATCTAATGAGGTCATGTCCTTAAACCAAGCCAATGACAACTTGAAAATTAAATCTTTATCCTTAATGCATCCCAAGCTTATTGATTAGGACTTGACCAAACCAAATGACTTACTATACTTTCCCAATGACCAAGCAATGACACAATAGCTAAATGTGGTTGAGCCCTCTTCCACCGATGAGTTTAATCCAAACATGATATGAAAGGCAGGGGTCCAACCTCTTAATCCAAAAGAAAAAATGAAAAAAAACTAAAAAATTGAAGAGTTATAGTGGTGAAAACCACCATGTGGCAGTACTAGAACCAAGAAAAGTAAAAATAAAGGATGTTTCTGATGGTGAAAACCCAATTGTGACACCTAAGCAAGAAAGGTTGGATACCTTACCAACACATGAGGAAGAAAGATCACCAATTCTTATAGAGCCAATAGAGAAAGTCAATATTGGAACTGAATTGGAACCCAAATTCATACATTTAGTAGCTTCACTTACACTTTTAGAGAGAAAGGATTTCATCAAATTTTTACAAGAAAAGAAAGTAAATTTTGCATGGTCCTATGCTGACATGCCGACATTAGACCCAAACTTCATCATGCATCACTTGAATGTCAAACCAGGGGTTAAACCTATCAAGCAGAAATTGCAGAAAATGCATCCACACATAGCTCTTCTAGTTAAAGCGGAATTGGAGAAATTGTTGAAAGTAGGGTTCATAAGAGAAATTTCTTATGTGGAATGGATATCAAATATTGTACTGGTTACAAAGCATGACAAATCCATTCGCATATGTACATACTTTAGAGATCTCAATCTTGCACGTCCCAAAGATGACTTCCCACTTCAAAGTATAGATGCAATAGTGGACTTAACAGCTGGTCACTCCATGTTTTCATTGATGGATGGTTTTAGTGGATACAACCAAATTAAGATTGCACCTAGAGATCAGGAAAAGAAAACATTTAAGAGCCCTTGGAGAAATTTTTGTTGGAATGTAATGCCTTTCAGCCTCAAAAATGTCAGAGCTACTTACCAAAGGGCCATGACTACCATTTTTCATGATATGATGCACACCTTCATAGAAGATTATGTGGATGATATAATGGCTAATTCACATCAAAGAGAGGACCATTTACAAATTCTTGAAAATATATTTACACGCTTGGAACAATTCAAAGTAAGGCTCAATCCAAAAAAATATGTCTTTGGTGTTCAATCCGAGAAATTATTAGAATACATAGTTTCAGTAAAAGGCATTGAGGTGGATCCCAAAAAGGTTCAAGAAATCATGGACATGGAAATTCCTAGAAACATTAGCCAGATGAGGTCTCTTCAAGGAAAACTTCAATCAATAAGGAGATTTATTTCTCAACTAGCTGAAAAGTATCACTCATTCACTAGATTGCTCCACAAAGACACCATTTTTACATGGGATAAAGAATGTGACAAGGCCTTTACTTTGTTGAAGACTTATTTAATCAATCCACCAATTCTAATGCCTCCTATCAAAGGAAAACCATTTCTTTTGTACATATCAGCAACTGAGAGGTCTTCGGGAGTTCTTTTGGCACAAGAAGATGATCAAGGAAAAGAGAGAGCTATTTACTACTTGAGCCAAACATTGATTAAGTATGAATTAAACTACACGTTCATGGAAAGAGCATGCCTAGCTATTGTCTTTGCTTCCCAAAAATTGAGACACTACATGTTGATGCACAAAGTGAAGCTCATTGCAAAGATTGACCCTTTGAAATATTTACTTAGCAAAACTGCCTTAACAGGAAGAATAGAAAAATGGGTCATGGTGTTAAGTGAGTTTGATATTGAATATGTGGATAGAAAGGCCATTAAAGGACAAGTGATATCAGATCACTTAGCTGAAAATCTATTGGTTTCTACACATCCTATTCAAGTGGAGTTTCCTGATGCAACAATTGTCAATATATAAGCTAAGACATGGAAGTTGTACTTTGATGGATCATACACACAAGGAGGTTCCAGAGTTGGCATATTGTTGATTACCCCTCAAGGGTATACTATTCCTAAATCATACAAGCTCTTATTCCCATGTACCAACAACATAGCCAAATATGAAGCTTTAGTCATTGGTATCAAGATGGCCTTAGAATGGAATATTGTCGAGTTACAAGTGTATGGTGATTCTCAATTAGTGATTAATCAAGTCAATGATGAGTAAAACACAAAAGATGAAAAGTTGATGCCTTACAAGACAATGATTGATGCTTGGAAAAAATACTTTGTGTTGATAACTTTTGAGAAAATTCCAAGAGAGAAGAATAGAGTTGCCGATGAAATGGCTACCTTGGATTCATTACTCCAAAAGCCTGATCAAAATGGAAGGTATGAATTCTTGGTGGAAGAGTTGGAAAAACTAGCATTTGACCTTCCTGATACCCAAATTATTGCTTTACTTAATGGACATGAATCACCTTGGTACGCTCCTATTTACACACACCTTAAAGACCAAGTATTACCCTTAAACCAATCCCGAGCCCAAAAATGACACTTCATTAGACAATCAGCTCGTTATATTGTCCTTTCCGACACATTGTATCATAAGGGTATTGATGGAAGTTTACTTAGATGTCTAGAGGAAGAAGAGTCTAAGGTAGCTTTACGTGAGGTCCACAAGGGCATTTGTGGATCACATTCAAACGGGTTAAACTTAGCTAAGAAGATCATTCGCATGGGGTATTTTTGGAAAACCTTAGAAAAGGATGCTTGTCACTTTGTTAAGATATGCACAAAATGTCAATATCATGGTGATATGATACATGTACCAGCTCAAGAATTACATCCTTTTGTTACACCTTGGCCATTTTATCAATGGGGGTTTGACTTGATTGGCATGATTTATCCACCCTCATCTAATGGGCACAAGTACATTATCACAGCTATGGAATACTTCACTGAATGGGTAGAGGTTGTTCCTTTGATTACTGCTACAGGAAAAAAAAATCCTCTATTTTCATTCTTAATCACATCATTTGAAGATACGGTATTCGTCATGCCATAATTACCGACAATGGAAAATAATTTAAGAACAAAGATGTGGATGAGCTTTGTGAAACTTTTCATATTACTCATCACTCTTCTTCCATTTACTATCCACAAGGAAATGGACAAGCTGAGGCTACTAATAAGAATATCCTTAAAATATTGAAGAGATCGGTGAACAAATCAGGAAGAGATTGGCACGTACAAATCAACCCAACTTTGTGGGCTTATAGAACTAGTATCCAGACACCTACATGAGCTACACCATATTCATTGGTTTATGGAGCCGAAGTTGTTTTACCTTTGGAGGTTGAAATCCCATCCCTAAGAGTATCATTGCAAGGATTAATAACGGATGAGGATTATTGGGTTGCTCGACTTCAACAATTGGAATTGTAGGAGGAACATCAAGCACAAGCCTATGAACATTTGAAAGTTTACCAAAATAGGATTTCAAGGATCTATAATAAACACATTAAACCAAGAGTCTTTCAAGTGGGTGATTTAGTGCTAAGGGAGAACCCTAAAAATCAAGTGGAAAGGGAAAAGAAGGGTAAATGGGAAGCAAATTGGCTTGGTCCTTTTATCATTGTTTCTTCTTTTGGAATGGGGACTTAAAAATTGGCCAACTATGATGGGGGAGAATTACAAGAGCCCATTAATAGCATCCATTTAAAGAGGTTTCATACCTAATAAGATGAGAGAGTATTAGAAGAAAGAGCATCAGATGAGTGTGTATCCGATGAATCAAGCATCACTTTTGTACATGAGAAAATCAAAAAGATCAAAAACATTGAAAAAAAAAAAATGAAAAAAAAAATGAAAAAGAGAAAAAGAGAAATAAACCCAAAAGGTGAAAACTTGGCAATCAAGCACCTTTTGTTCCCCTAAGTCTTTCCTAGTTGCATGTGTACATATTGCATTTCCATCATCTCACTTGTAAATATTCATTTCATCTGTCATTTGTGCATAGTCATAATAAAACCTTTCAGCTGCATTGTTGCTTTTTAGGTTTCCTATTGCCCTAGGTTTGTCACACGATCACATTCATCAGTTGGGGGAAAGAAAGGATTGGATTTTTTTGGTACAAACGGATTCAATGGTGCTACTTTCAGTCACACATCAAAGAGGGAATTATCAGAGCTTCGGAAGAGATATATTTTTATTGAACCTTTGATAGATATCATTGCTCACAACCAAGTATTTTTATCCTACAACTTGATCCTTGAACTTCATTGACTTTATTATTCAGGACTAAAAATTGACATCACTTAAATGATCAGAATGTTTGGAAATTCTTTTTGTAAAATATTGATACATTGCAAAACACTTGAATATTTTGATGATCTTTATTGAATTTCTTTTTATCGTGTCTTTTTAGCTAATCGATGATGTTTCAACTAGATTGGCGATGATGGAGACATGCTATTTTTCTTATCTCTGAGTGACTATCTTGAGGGAGATCCAACAACTTATGTGAATTCATCTAACGACATGATCATCAAAGAACCATCAAGGACTTTCATATATGATGGAGGGTTGAAATTTGTTTGTTTATGCAAACGGATACCTTGGCTATTTAGATCTTCCATATTGTAATACCAAAATCCAATTGCAACATTGAATATGTTGAAACCGGTATTCATACTCCCATAGTTGGTTATTCAACTAGTGAGGGTTGTACTAGTTTCCTAAAAGGTTACCAAATGTGATATAAGGTGGTATTCATATCATCATGATGTGGTCAGTGATGGTTGTACTTACTTTCCAGTCCCACAATGCTCAATGATGAAAATATTTCTCTATGGCATTTCTTTGCTAAAAGCTAGTGACAATTAGTTGCTTTGCATTGCATTTTCATGTTAGATTAAGTACATTGGTGTGAGGTATTTTTCCAAGGGAAAGAGGGTTCATTTATTATCTTGATCAATCATTAAAGGGGGGTTCAATTAAACACCTTATCCTTGGTTCAAATCAATAATGTGAGATTATCTTTTGCATTCATTTATAGCATTACTCATTATTCATTATCCTTATATTTGAAAAATAAAAAAATAAAAAGATTCATTAATCATTAATCATTAATCATTTTCATACATTTAGTTAAGGATTGCATTTTAAGGATTGCATACATCAAAAAAGATTAAAAACATAGTTGCATTCATTATCCATATTTCTATAATAAAAAATTTGCATCCATACATTGAAAATCAGAAAAATATATCAAAGTTACATTATCATTTGCATTCATCTATCTATATCATATGTAAGATACATTGCATCCATAGCATAATCAAAATTAAATGCATCATAAACATCATATAGAACTACATATAAAGATAATCTCACATAATCACATCACGAGAATCAAGGAAAATCCATAATTGTATAAATGTCCATAACATCAAAGATCCATCAAATCTGTATATCAAGATACAATATCATTGAAAAAATGATACATCAAAGTCCTGATCAATAAATAAAACATGATATAAAATGAGTGAGGAGATCCATAATTAGTCATCTCAAGATCCTGTAGGGCCACTCGCTCCATCACCTATACTTGATCCATCTGGTCCCTTGTCACCTGATCTATCCTGAGTAGGATGAGGATTCTAACTAGTACTAGCAACACTCGACATCTGAGCCATCATAGTCATGAACTACTGCATCATAGTAGCTACCCAATCTAGTCGGCCAACCACTGCTGCCAAACCTATCTGTAATGTCCACACATCTTGTGTCAGAGCATCTCTACCAAGAGAAGCCTGACCCATATCCTATGGCCTAGGTATCTGAGGAGGCACCTGCTGTGCCAAAATCTGTCCATGTTGTGCCATTGAAACCTGATGTGACTATACCAAGGGATCCTGTCCTTTGGGAACCTATCTCATAACATCACTATGCACCTGTTGCCTAACTCTCTACTGTCCTCATACCTTTGTAGCTCTAGGCTATAAAAATCAAGGTCCCTGCCCCTATTGAGCCTGTCTAACATTAATATCCCTGGCTCTGAAGTGACCACCTCATACCTGTGGTCCTCCTCATCCTTAAACTATCACCCTAGGAGGTCTCTATTCTCTACAAGCTCAGCATCATCTAGGTATAGTGTCACCATCTCTATCATCATCTCAACCATCATCATTTGATCGCTCATCTTTGCCCGGCATCGGCTCTGCAAGATCTGTAAATCTCAAAAATCTATTACGGGACTACCACTCTCTATACTAAGCGGACATCCCAACATCTACCACATGATCTAACATTACCCATCTGATATACATCAATCTAGCCATCTGATCGCATGCAAACTAGAAATCAATCTATGCACCCCACATTGATCTCTCCACCTGGACTCGAGCATATAATTCCATACCCTAGGGCATATCCTGATATTGGCCATACTGCCTAGAAACTTGACCAAAGTAGAATCTCTCAATCATGAGTGGTGATCAACCTATCATCCATCTCAAAGAAAACATATAGAGGAGCTCATCATCATCTTCCCGCCAACCCTCGCAAACCAGATATGGTCTCCATACAACCTAATCTATATCATCGATCATGTGACGCCAATACTCTAGTTTTCCCAAATGATGCTGGACAACCATGCCACTATATAAAAATGCATAAGGATAGCCACGACCGAAGATACAATCTGATACTGGTCTAGTAATGGGAAGATGCTCCCATACCCATAATTGCAATATAATTGCACCTGCTGATAATGAGGCACTTGATCTATATGTGACCTCATGCAAATCATGATATAACTATGCAAGAATGCAAGAACCCCAATCAAAATGATGAGGCTGTGCAATCAAATCCTCTAAAATGCGGCCCCATCCAATAGAGAATCCTTGACCTCATCGATCCAGAAGTAGTAAATCACCTATCAAAGCCCCTAAAACTGCTGGCAATGTTAGAAATGAAGCAAACTATGCCCATGTAATCAAATCATCATCAATGGTATCATCACCAAATACCCGTCTGCAAACAGTCCCATCATATATAGAATCGTAATATACTCTTTCACCCCGAGTAGGGATACAGAGTAATCTATAAACATCCTTAGGAGTGATAGTCATCTCCCCAAATAGGAAGTGGAAGGTATTGTGGTCAGAGTACCAATGCTCTGCCACCACTGTCAAGAGACCCCGGTTCAGTTGGAATCAAGGGATGTCTAAAAGGAAACTCAAACCACACATCTCTATAACATGAAACTCTGCCTGGGTCAACTCCTGACCTAAATCTAATATCCAAGAAGCTACGATCTGTATATACAATTTATGAAAATGTGTCTATGTTGCAAATCAAGGGAATCATATCAGTATTCTATATTAGTGGATTATCTTAAGTCAATCAATCAAAATCAATCAATCTTTTCTCTTTGCAAGCGCTATCACCTTCTTTGTTCATATTTCTAGATCTTGAGAATGAATTATCAGTTTTCTATCCTATCAGATTGATAAGTCAAACATTCATTGTTACAATTATCCTGATAACCTAATCTCTTATTCGCTTAACTATAACAGACCTATCTATCTTGGACATTAAATCATTCATCCAGACACATCAAAAATAAATAAAAATCAAGTTTGAGCATCAAAATTTGCAAATTTTCCTATAGGCGTCATTTGCCTACGTGGAGGTAGCACTTTACCTTACGTGGTGAATTAAGTTTCATAGGTGACATTTTATCATGCGGAGGTGGCATTTCATTTATTAAGCAACATTTTATGACCCTAGGCGGCAGTTAAACCTGTCTAGGTGTCATTTAATTATTAAGGGTTTTTTAGGTGGTGTTTTACACATAGTTTGACTAAAAACCCTAGTTTACAGGTGATTTAAAATCTCTCACAGGAGGGTTTTAAACATGATTAGGTGGCATTTAAATGTGTGGATGCACATTTTTTCTTCCTAGGCATCACTTAAACTACCCTAGGTGGCATTTCACAATTTTACAATTAAAAATTAAGTTTTTTATGCTATAAATGCTAAACAAATTATAATAAATGCACTAGGAGGGTCAAAGTCACTCATCGGAGGTCTGTAATCCAATGTTCTCTGATACCATCATCCTCTCTCGAACCGATGCTCTCGAATAGGGACCATCATCGTAATGAACTTTCTCAGGATCAGAGAAAAATCTCAATAGTAAAAAGTGCAAATGAATAGTAAATTTGGGTTTTTCAACCTATTTATGCTATTTGACCTAATTTTGAAGAGATTTTTGACCTTTTCACCTATATCTGCATATCTATCAAACTGGGGCATTTGTTGAGACCTTGACTATCATCACTACTTTTCAGAAATGAAAACATATTAGATCTATTATCAATCAATTTCATCATATTTTTCTATCTGGCAATCAATATGTTTCATTTATGAGGGGGAAATATCATAGTATCAAATCTGCATCAATATTGAATCTGGGGCATTAAAATTTTGAACTATTATCAGTGGGGCATGTTGTATCATTTTTCAAATCAGGTTTTATCAATCAAATCAATTTCAAATCAGGTTTCAAATCAGTTTTCTATCAATCAATCAAGTATCAAATCAGTGATCAAGACATGCAATTTTCTTTGAATCAATGCGCTACACACATCAATTCAAAGAGGGGCATTTGTAGACACCCAAAACTGGGCAAGTGTCTCAGAATCATTCAAATTTGCAAAATCTTAGCCAAATGCTCTAATTTTCATCAAAATCGATCAAATCAAATTTAAATGGACATTTATTAATCAAAATTGGACAAAATCATTTAAATCATATGAAAAATCAAATCATGACATTAAATAATTAAATACAAGCTTAAAGGGATCAATCACATTATATAATTGATTTTAATCAATTAATTGTATAGTTTTAAATCAAAAATCAAATTGAACCTATTCCCTTACATGGCTAATTTAATTAATTAATGGAATTTAATTAATCCTAATATCTTTCAACATAATTTGAGCAACCAATAAGAATTGAGAACACAATGCACATGGATCACTCCAAATTGTTGAATCTCAATCACACATTTTCAACTTTGAATCTCAACCACTCAAATTTGTCTACTTGTCCAAACCTTTGAGACAATCATTTAAATTGTCTCCCCATTTAAAAACATTTCAAATTTTTTGACTCAACCAAGGCTAAATCATGATCAAGTAACTCTACCCCCTACCCTTGGGATTTTACTATAAATAGAAGTCATTTTGAGAGCATAATATATACTAGAAAATTCAAATGCATAACATCGTCACTATAGGCAATTTGAGAGAAATTGAGCAATATTGTGAGATTTGAGAGCATTATCATGAGCATTTGAGTTAATCTTTGTATCAATTTGAGAATTGAGAGCTAGATTTAGGCATTTTATCATTTTCTCATTCTAGGATTATCACTAGTAGAGAATAAGGCTGAGAGCTCTACTTACCAAACTTAGATAGAGAACCATGAGATGTTATGGATGTTAAATGGAATTCTTAGATTAAATTTGTATTGTATTTTCATAGAATTATTGTTAATTGTCCTAATTTCATGAAGGTGTAAACACTCACACATAATACTTTCTATTGGTATTGGTGTTGCTAGTGTGGATAGGTGTGAAGGTCCTACTACTACAATAGGTTCAAAAAATAGTACAGATCCTCCTTCACTCATTAGCTTCACAAAATTTTTTGTGTGCTTCCATTCTTGTTTAGTCATTCCTAATTCCTTTTCTATCTTATCCATGATTTTATCTACTTTCTTCTTTACTGTAGAATTTTCTTCTTGTCCTTTAATTTTAGTAAAAATTTCTTCACAAGTCCCCCATCTAGGACTATCCTCATCTTTCTCTGATTTAAATAAAGTATCAACGTATTTTTTCAATAGGTCATTATAAACTTCATACTCTAAAGGTTTAACAAAGTGAATTCTAGCTTCAACTACTTCCAAACATATGCTATCAGTTTCTACCATAATGCAAATATCATTCTTCTATTTGTCAACTATAGAAGGTGAAACTCTAAATCTTTGTTTCATTTGGTTTTGGAATGCTTTCATCATTATGGTAATATCACTTTCAAATCTTTCCTTAGGTTTCTTTCTGTAATAATTGTTGACTTTCTCCATTGTGCATCTATCTGAGTTCCATTTATATGCAGGAATTGTGCGAAATGATTTGGTAAGCTAAAAACATAAGTATACAAGGTATGATACAAGTCTAAATGGTGTATACTTGTCTTGTTTGATTCTCCTAGCATTATCAATCAATTGATTTCTAAATATTTCACAAAGGTTTACATTTTCTCTGTCAATTACCATCTTATAAGTTGCATGAATAAAGCTCACAAAAATAGAATTAGGTCTAGAGGTATAAACCATCTTATATCCTAAGATCTTTCTAACCAATATCACATCATTTTGTTTTATGGTGTGAAATTTCATGCCTCTTCCATCATAATCTACTTTTGTGTTCTTTTCCACAAGCTTCTTAACTTGTTTTTCTGATATAGGGGTTAATTCCACTCATGCTAAGGTCAGTCAGTTTGTGAATAATTTCATATGTCAACTCTATAGGTTGGTCTCCAATCCAAATTTTATCAATGTGAAATCTACTTAGTATTATCCTTATCCATTCATCATTGTCAAAATCAACATGAAAAATATGCTTCATTAGGTCAATCTGCCCTAAATATTCAAAGCCTTGTTTGTATGTTTCATCATGTAGGTTGTAAATTTTTTCCAAATCCTCATAAATCTCATTGTAGCCTATTGTTTCAATCTTTCAATGTATACATGTCCATGTATTCTCTACATATAAAACATCGCTAGGGATTTGCAAAAATGCTCCTGCTAGATCATCCAAATACATAGTGATGGCTCTCTTCTTGAAACTTTGTTTAGGTTCATTCCTAATGTCTCTAACTACTTGATTTTCCATTTTAACAACTTAATATCCAAGATAAGTAACTAGGTTAAGCTCGTAAGAGTAATAAATAAATTTCTTTACCTGTGCTAGGGTTTCATGATAATATTCTCTATATTGCTTCAACCAAACTTAGAGTCTTTAAGTCCTTTGTGCTTTAAATCTCTCTAAGTGCAAATGGTAAGTAAATCCATAGATCAACATCCTTATATTCACCAAAAATTTGAATCTTCATTAATTTCTCAAAGAAAATCTGTTTCCTTAAGTCAGTAGCCTTCCATTCTTCGATGCGATCATAAATGTGAATATTATTTTTAGTGTGGTTCATTGTAGCTTCCTTTAGTATATTCCAAGGTGTTCCCAACTTCACGGAACCCTATTCAACTAATCAGGGGTTTAGTGATATTCTGATATGCTTACCCCTATTAGGTGTAATATCTTTCAGTTCAAGGTGCATTTCTCATCAAAATCCAATGATATTTTCTTTTCTTCATGAGATTCTTCTTTCTTCTTATCCTTTGATATATCCTTTTTCTTTTTAGTCCAAATCTATGAACTTATTGGTGACTTTTCTTTTGTAAAGGTCTTCTCAAGGTCATCCACTTGATTTTTTCTTACCTTTTGATCATTTCTTTCATTGTTGTTCATGTTTCTTCTAGGATTTGGTGATCATTTATTCTATGGTCTTCTATTTCTATTGAATCTACAAAACCTTTTTGTATGTCCCAACTTATTGCAAACATAACATGTCAAAGTACTTTTTCTTTGTCTAGCTCCAAACTGATTTATCTCAAGTTTGCATTCTCTACGAATGTGTCCAAAATTGTTTCATTTGTAACATGTAATAGGTATGTTTCTTTCTTCCATTGGTCTTCTTCCTGTCATGTTAGTCATTTCATGAATTCTACTATCATATCTATATTTCCTACATTCTCTAGCTCTATGTCCAAAATTAGAAAAATTATAACACTAACCAGAAAAGGGTTTAGAAAACTCACTTTTTCAATCCTTCTTCATATGTCCAACTTCATTTCATATAAAACACTTTCCATTGAATTTCCTTCTAGGTGGTTCAATATGATCTTGTGCTTGTTTTATTGGATTTGGCATTTTAATAGGTTCTTCGATCGGAATAGGTTCAATCTTTATCAGATTTGGTTTTTTCTTGTCTTCAAGATCTTTCGGTGTTTCAAATTTATTTGATGATTCCCCTTCATTGTAACCAATTCATGTATTATCAACTTTAGGTCTTTGTGCCATGATTTGTTCATCAATCTTTTATGCTCTCGAATGTAACTTCTCAATATTTTTCTTTGTTTGTGTAAGTTCACCTTTGATGATGCAATTATATTTCTCAAGTTCTGAAAACTTTAGTCTAGAATATTTAAGTTGGGATGTCACATTCATAAGTTGTAATTTCAAATCTGGATTCTCAAATCTTAATTCCATATCTATCTTTAGTTCTTCAGGTGACTTGCTTGTCTTCTGAGTAATAATATCAAGTTCATATTTTAGGACCTCATTTTCCTCCTTAGTTGACTTACAAGATTTTATTTGATCATGTAACTCTTTCTTCTTCTATCTTGAATATTCAAGATGAAATTATAACTTCTGAATGTAATCTTGTGCATCTCTCAGCTTGTTCTTTAATATGTCTTTTTCTTGGTTTGTTTGATCTAATTCTTCAAAAATTTATTCAAACTTTTTTATGAATATATCCTGAGTCCATAGTGATCTCCTTCAAGTTTCTAGACTTATCCCTCAAGGACCTAATGCTCTAATACCAATTGTTATAAATTAAAGATCCCTTAGTATAACTAAGAGGTGGGGGGTGAATTATTTATAGTGATTAAACAACTTTCTGCCCAACTATGGATATCAATTATTGTCTTTATACATGCATAAAGTAAAGTACTAAAAATTAAAACCAAGATTAACATAATGAAACACATAACACCATATTTTTTTAATTAGGGAAACCATGGCAAAGGGAAAACCCCAGTGGGGATGGTACCCACAAAATGATCCACTAATAAAAAAGATATCTTGTGAAAGATATTGACCCTATGAGGAGTTTATTACATCTATATAGTGTATCTATCCTTGTGAGAGGACAAGGCCCTATTAAAATCCTTTGAACCTATGAGGAGTCAATCATACAATACAACAATGGATCTTACTGACTAGACAAATTTCTCACAATACATATAGTACATATACAACTTCGCAATACAAAACTTTTATTGTTGTTGATATCTTCAATAGATGATCAGTCCTTGTAAGTTCTTGCATACAATCAATCATACAACTGGTCTTCTCTAATCTAATTATTAAATTCACATCTACACATAACATATAAAGTGTACACATGTTAATCATATCATTATAATACAATTGGCCATCTTGCTTAAACAAAAGTGCCTTCCTTTATACCTTTCCCTTTAACCAATCATCTTTCAACTTAAGCATGCGTTACAAAAAACTTAATAGCTCATTCCACCTTGTTAGGATGGAAATCTAGGATGTCATCCCAAACTAATTCATAACTTTATTTCACAATCAAAATATAACTTGTTATCCAAAACTTGATATACTCTATCTTGCCCTCTTTCTGTGATATACATACTATCTAAGAAAAACTTCAGAAATCATAACCAAAACATGATATATTCTTTAGCGCAATTGTACACATCATAAATGATGTCCATACTATTTTTAGTGAAGCTCACTAAAGTCCAACTGTCTATAGTAAACCTCATTGAATAGATCTCTATGTCTACTCACTTTAAATTGCCTTATAGTTAGATAATTTCTAATTATCCCTTGTCCAGAATTCAGTTAAAACATAAGTCTCCAAATTGTGTCTGTATGTTTCCATAAGTGACAACCCTATCATATCCCCTTAACCAAATTTCCAACAATAGTAACTCTCCCAAGACACTCATCATTTTTTTCCCCCATTAGTGCTTGGAGTTGACTATTATATCATTGAATATATTAGTTTCTGGATTCGATTGTGTAGAATTTTTTTCCATCAACGTTTCTGATCATACTACATGATCCATCATTAGGATGTCAAAGAGCAAGAGAAAGAGGATTTTCAAGTCCTCTTGCTCTTTCTCTTTGACATCCTGATGATGGATCATGTAGTATGATCTGAAACATTGATGGAAAAAAATTCTACACAATCGAATCCAGAAACTAATATATTCATACATATGGATTGTGGAAACTTAATAGATTTAATATAGCATTGTGCAATCCACTATGTGTTCACCAATGACTATATTCTAATTAGCTATTGGGTGTGTACCTAATCTTGTGAGTAATGGTTTCCAATCTAAGCAAAATTCCTATAAGATAGAATTTGTTTGATGTTCTCTTAACAAAAACTTGCCCGATGTGTATGAAAAATGAATAAATTCACCTAATAAAGACATCAAACAAACTGAAAAATCAAGAATACCCCTCAAACCAAGTGAAAAACTAAAATTCTATACCTACAAAAAGTCGTACCCTAG
Source organism: Chamaecyparis obtusa (assembly GCA_027943335.1). Lineage (NCBI taxonomy): Eukaryota > Viridiplantae > Streptophyta > Pinopsida > Cupressales > Cupressaceae > Chamaecyparis > Chamaecyparis obtusa. The sequence goes on from BSBK01005809.1 coordinate 1,274,363, forward strand.
ATTTCAAGTCACATTTTTCCTGTCTTGAGTTGCATCCTACATGAGGAATCACATAAGGTAAATCCTAAGTCACACATAAATAAAGATTCATAAATTGGTTGTCTTGAGTCACATCTCAAGTTGAAAAATTCGCATAGAGTTAGTCACATCTGGGAAAATTAGGTCTTTCGTACACTTTGCGAAAAAATTAATCATTGATTTGAATACCCTTTTTGATGTCCTATTAGGTCCAATTGTCACACTCACAAAAATATGAGGTTACAAAGTACTATCATCAAGTCATAGCGAATTGTGTTATCGATTTCAAATTGTCAACCCTTGTCTAATCTCCTATTTATCTTCAATCCTTAAATCAATCAATCTAGTTCTCAATAGTCATATATCATGACATTCTAACCCTCATCTAGTTAAATAAACCTATCCTCATCAGATCTTCAATCAAGCTAATCTTTTATTCAAAGAAAAAACAATCCTCAAATAAGCACTTGTTCAAACATTCAATCACTTGAGACTAAATCAATGGGTTATATTTCACACAATTAGAACAAACATTAAATTTCATGGTTAATACCAGAACCAACCACTATCCTTTTAATCAAAACTTGGAAGATCCTTGTAGACTTATCACTTTTGAATGAGGATAAAGTACTTCAAGAATAAATCCTATATTCAATCAAGAATCACCAATCCAAACAACCTATGAAAACCATACTACTCTAACCATGTTTTAGAATGATTATGACTACGATGAATAAAATGACAATCAAGACAACTAAGGAAACCAAGAAAAAGAAGATAATCACAGACGTCATGATAGCTCAGATAGTGATGAAGACCCCAATGAAGAGGAAATTTGAAAGTGCCAACAAATAAAGAGATTCCAAAAGATGTTGGAAAGGACCCTTAATTCTGATAAAGAACAATACTTCCTACACCTGGTATCTACAAGGTTTAAAATTCCAAAAGACTTTGATGTAGATGAAATGAAAATAAAAACAACTAGTTTCATTCTTGCTAAAAAACTAATGGCACTACAAACTAAAATCAATGGTTTGAAATAAGGAAAGGATAAACCATCCAACCAATATTCACTTGACACAATTTTTCCCTTTGTCTTTGACAAAGATTTACATATGCCACTATTTCCTCCTAAAGTGGAAATCCTGAAATATGACAAGTATAATGGCAATGGTGATCCACAAGATCATATCAAAGAATTATTTGCCTTGAGTATAGAGTTTTTCCATGAAGAGACATATCTAATGAGACTCTTCCCTCAAATTCATGGTGGACAAGCCATGTAATGGTTCACAAATCTCACACCGGTTGTTAAGACATTTGAAGAACTTGTTCAAAGATTTATTCACCATTACTCCTATAATATTCAACAAAATATTACAATGCTAGATCTTTGTAACATAAAACAAAGAATTGGTGAACCATTTGTTACGTTACTTCAATGATGGAGGAAGATATTTGCATGATATCCAAGACAAATCCTTGAAACTAAAAAGATGGATATCTTTATCAACACTTTTATCCCTGAGATGGATTATGCACTACAGATGCAAACACACATGTCATTTAAAAAGATGGTGGAGAGTGCAATAAAAATCAAATATATCCTTGTCAAGAAAGGATAAATCACCATCTAAAAGGAATTAAATCAAACAATCACAATGGTAACAAGGACAAATTCAAATACTAGAATAAAAATAAGCACGTGGTTGATGGAGTGATTGAATCATTCAATGACAAACACAAAACATGGATCTTTAATATTTCTAATAGCTTACAAGTAACAAAGAACAACATGAATAAAAACAACACATCTACTCTAAGAAACAACAATGGGTCAAACAAAGATAAATCATGGATATCAAAATCCAAGTGTGACTTCACACCTCTTGGAGAACCATTAGATATATGGCTTAAGACTCTCTTGGACAATAAGATAAACATGCTACTAGAGTCAAGACCATGGGAGACACAAATAAAAAAGAGATGGTGAAATGATAATCATTACTCTGAATTTCATAGGAATAAAGGACACAAGACCAATGAATATATGAAGCATAAACACATAATCCAAGATCTCATAGACAATGACAAGATCAAAGTGTATGGTCACCAATCAAACAATGATCACAATGAATTCAAAGAACCATGACCTCGATATGAAAAGGGTGAAAGCTCAGACTTCAAGGGTAATGAGATCAACTACGCATATAAAGATAATTAAAATGTCATTGACATGATCAAATAAATTAGACAATTCAATAATGATAATAAGATCCTCATTCTTCATAATAACCCAATATTTGATGAAGAAATTGAACAGGATGAGGAAACAAATGACCCATAATCAAATAAAAAATCTATCAATGTGGTTACTATCAAAGGTCCCAACAAATAAACTGAATCATCCAATATGTTAACAAGAAGTCAAGAAAAGATCACAATCAAAGGAGTGAGCTCAACATCAAAACAACCAATAGTAGCAATATCAACACCTTCAACATCTAAACAATCAGGATTATTAACATCATCATCCGACAACTTGGTGGATCAATTACAAAGAAATTCCACCCAAATATTAATCTTTGAACAACTAAAAATATCTCTTGAACATAGGGGGATTCTTGAAAAAATCATACTTGTAGCTAACGTTCCAAAATATTTAGATGTGGATTGATTAAAAGTGATGACAAACCATTTGACTTCACCACACTACCTATTCTTCTCAGAGGAGGATGATAAATTTTTGAATCAACCACATAAACAACCTTTTCACATTGAGGTCCTAATCCATAAAAATTGATTCAAATACGTATTGATAGATGGAGACACCGGTTTGAATATATGTACATTTAATCTTGTCAAAACATTGGGATTATCAAAACATGCAATAGACCCAAGGAGAAAAATCACAATCAAGGCTTATGATGAAGAAGAAGGATCCTCCAAAGGACTAGTTCTTCTACCAATTAGCGTTGGGCTGATATAATGAGATGTGATTTTCCAAGTCCTTGACTTGCCACTAGCATACAACATATTGTAGGAAGACCATGGATTCATGACATGCGAGCAGTGCCCTCAACATACCATCAATGCATAAAATTTCCACATAATGGTGTAGAAGTTACAATCCTGACAAATGTCAACTACTCTTGTAACATGGTGAAACAGACTAATAGCATGGTACCCCAAAACAAAGAAGAATCAGGAGACCAAGAAGCTAAAATTTATCAAACATATTTTCTAAAGGACATGGAAAAGAAATTGAAAATCCAAGACACATGAATGGGGGAGTATAAAATTGACTCATTGATATCTATGAAAGATTTGCCTCTATCTCCTAGATCTCATGGAATAGCCTCATCAACCTTCAAACCATCCAATTCTAAAGAATTAACAATCAATGAACGAATTGGGATGGTCAAAGACAAAGTGTCTCTATCAGAGGAAAATGAAGAAAAAGTTGTCTTGCAATGGTTATACAAAGAAGACAAACAAGATGAAGATGTTAAACATGTTGAGATATCACCAAGAAAATATGGAAAAGGATATAATATCATGAAACAAATGGGATACAAAGGAAAAGGACTTATAGGAACAAATGACAAGGGACTTATTGAGCCTATACACATGGAATTTTATAATTCCAAAGAAAAAAAAAGGCTTGGATATGGTGAACAAAGATCAAATTCCCTATCTAGGGACGGTCCCATATTTGATCATGGAGAAGATTAGAAGAAGATGAAGAAAAAAGGGTTGAACAATTCACCTTTGAGAGACTATTACACATTCAAATGGAGAATCTGACTTATCAAGGAGAGCTATATAGAACACAATATCTTAGTCATCTCTTTGATCAACAAGAATCTATGGTTCCATAAACATATTCACAAGAAGGAGAAAAAGAAATGCCAGAAGAACAAACACCTATGAGAAGTCCCGAATCTCAAGGAAAAGCATCTATAACAAGACAAGAGAATCTTTTAGAATTTGGTTCACCAGAAGAAGGACATCCTTAGCTGAGGTAGTTGATCACAACTAATTATGTTATTGATAGACCTCCCTATAATACTCAAGGATGCACATTTTACCCTAAACAAACACCTCAATAGAAAAATTTGTAAGAAGATAAAGAAAAAGAGGCTCCCATTTAAGAAGAGGTGATACTCATGATAATAGTAGCATACTTGGGAAAATTTAAAGATAGTCGCGCAAAATCACATTGGTATGAATGGGACTCTTACTCCAATGCAATAATGGAGATAGAGATAGATGCCATTCACAAATATTATTACCAACTCAAAGAAGGTCAAAGATCAAACATTAGGTCAATTAGATTAGGTTTACATAATACTAACCATGACTCTAGTGAGGATGACATTCTGACTCTTCCCAGTCTAAGTAGTCATTTAGTGAATAACCTGACAGAGTTATTCATGCCAGTCTCAAGATTAGATGATAATGTGATGCTATCTATTGAACCTTCAGAAACCCTATCCCTACTACATCTTGAGCTAGTTAATTGGAATCAAAATGAGCCATCAAACCTCGTGACCTTCCCAAATAGCTATACCCTGGGATGTTACCTTAATGAAATTGAACCCTTGCACTATTTCACTAGTTCTACTAGTGGAAATATTTTAGAGGAGGATATCAAGTCTCTTAGTCAAAAGAGAAAAAATAAAAAGAAGTGGTTTGATAGTGAAAACCACACCGTGTCAGTGTCAGAACTCAAAAAAGTAAAAATAAAAGAGGTATCTGATGGTGAAAACCTCCCAAAGGTTCCAAAAGATGAGAAGTTTGATATCTTGCTTGAGAATTTTCAAGAGAGATCAATAGTACTCATAGAATCGACTCAACCAATAAATATTGGCACAGTCGAAGCACCTCAAATGGTTCACATAGCTCAATATTTGTTAGAAGAGGAAAATCAGCAATTCACAGACTTTTTTAAGTAAAATAAAATAAACTCTACATAGTCATATTTAGATATATTAGGACTAGATCCTAATCTCATAATGCACCATCTCTCTATCACACTTAAATTAAAACTAGTCAAACAAAATTTGAGAAAAATGCATCCCCACATAGCATTACTAGTTAAAGAAAAGCTAGAAAAGCTTCTAAAAGATGGATTCATAAGAACCATAGATTATGTAGAATGGATTTAGACTATTGTACGAGTATCTAAACTTGACAAATCCATACAAGTATGCATGGATTTATGAGATATAAACAAGGCATGTCCCAAGGACAACTTTCATCTTCCAAACATTGATATGATAATTTAACTCATAGCTGGTTATGAAATGTACTCACTAATGGATGGCTTCTTGAGCTACAAAAAAATAAAGATAGCACCTAAAGATCAAGATAAAACAACATTCATGTGTGCATGGGGAATATTTTTCTTGAATGTAATCCTATTTGGGCTAAAAAAAACATAGGGGAAACTTATCAATTGGCCATGAAAACAACTTTCCATGATATGATGCATAAGAACATGGAATACTATGTGGATGATACTATAGAAAATTTAATAAACATGAAAAATCACATTGAAGACTTAAGAACAATCTTTGATAGATGGAGAAGTTCCAATCAAGAATCAGTCCAAAAAAGTGTGCATTCGAAGTGACATTAGGAAAACTACTAAGCTATATAGTATCGACAAAAGGAATTGAAGTAGATCCTACGAAAGTGAACTAAATCTTGGAGATGCCACCTCTAAACAATATAAGCCAAATTAGAACTCTACAAGGAATTGTGCAATCAATACAGAGGTTTATATCACAACTAGTTGACAAGGCTCAACCATTCACCAAGACACTACACAAGGGAGTCACTTTCAAGTGGAATGAAGAGTGTAAAATAATTTCAACCAGATCAAAGAGTATATAATTAATTTGCACATTCTAATGGCTCCTATACTAGGTAAACCACTATTGTTATACATCTCGATGACATCAACATGATTGGGAGCTTTACAAGAATAATAGGATGATACAAAGAAATAATGAGCTATTTTTACATCAACAAAACATTGGTATCATATGAACTAAATTACAACATCATTGAAAAGGCTTCACTATAAGTAATGTTATTTGAATCTAAAAAGCTAAGACACTACATTCTCTCTCATACACTAAGTTTGATTGCTAAAATGGAACCTCTCAAATATCTTCTCAAAAAAGAAACACTGAAAAGAAGACTTGAAAAGTGGGTATTGATACTAAGTGAATTTGATATTGAGTATGTTGATCGAAAATCAATCAAAGGAAAAGTAATTGTAGATAACTTGGTAGATGCATCAATATAGGATGATAAACCACTTACAATTGAGTTTCTTGATGAAGCAATAATGCACTTAATTGAACATCCATGGAAAATGTTCTTTGATGGCTCTTTTACACAAGGATTAGGAATAGGCATACTATTCATAACCCCACAAGGAAACAAGATACCAAAATAATATAAAATGATGGTCCCTTGCACCAATAACATCATTGAATATGAAGTTGTGGTAAATGGAATAAAAATGTCTATTGAGCTGAAAACTGTTGAGCTACACATCTAAGGAGATTCTCAGCTACTTATCAATCAAATAAATGATGAGTACCTAAACAAAGATGATAAGCTAATATCATACAAAATAATGGTGTATGATTTAAAGAAATACTTTTTATTCATTACTTTCTAGTAGATACCAAGAGAAAAAAATAGAGCAGTTGATGCCATGGATACATTAGACTCAATTCTGCAAAGATAAGAGCACCAATTTCACTATGACTTCCTAGTGGAAGAGTTACCTTTCCTAGCCTATAATTCACCTAATTCCAAGATCATATGCACCATTTTTGGGAAAAATTCCTTGAGATATAGCCACATATATTCCTACCTAAAATTAAAGGATAAAGAGAGTAATGTAGGGAAGAGGGGAGAGGAGAAGTCATGGAGGAAGTTTCACAAACTAGGGGTTTCGGTAGGCTTATCTCAACAGCAAGCCTGGGATTGTCTTTGGTGGTCGTAATCAAGGGGTGGCTCATATAGATTCTTCTCGGTCTACACTTGAGAAGAATGAAAAGGTGGTTGACATTCACTTATCGAAAAAGATTGGCGAGGATGCTGCCCTTTGGGGAAAGATGATAGTTATTGGGCGTTTCATTGGAGTGTGTATCACTAGAGTACAAACCAGGGTATTGGTTCACGATAATTGGAATTTGGATATTGCCATAAAATTCATCCTAAAAGGTTTTTTTATTGTAATTTTCAAAGTTGAAGATGATGGAAACAAGATTTTGAACCAACAAAATTATTTTCTCAAGTCGTTTCCCCTGTACTTGCAGCCATGGCAGGCTAATTTTGATCCTATTCCTTTAGCTATCTACAAGGCACTGATTTGGATTCGGTTATATAATCTTCCTTTAGAATATTGGGGGGATGCTAGTCTAAAATGCATTGGCAGATTGATGGGCACTTTTCTAGAAGTGGATAAAACAATCATAGAGAATGACTCCTATTTGTATGCCAAGATCAAGATTGTCACAGTGCAATAAATTCCTTCCTTCATTAATCTGAAAGTGGGTACTAGTAGTTGGAAAAAATAGGTTGAAGTTGAAACTCCTTCACCTGGGTGCTTGAGGTGTGGCTTTAAGGATCAAAGAATTGCGGAATACAAGATTTTTGTTAAATCAACCAAAATTTGGGTTTAGAAGACAAGGGATCAAAAAATGGTTTCAATAACCATTCCATAGGTGGAGGAGAAATGTCAGAAGTTGGCCTTGATTCAAACCTTGATCGAGACTAAGGATGTAGGGGAATGTTTGGGTTCTAATCAGGGTAAGGGACAAGGGGAGGCCTTTTCAAAGGAAATCATTCTTCTTAATTATCAAGTTTGGCCAGATTTTGAGATTGATTATGATAGGGATTCATTGGATGATTTCCTTCTGGCAGATGAATTGGATAACATTGAGCCTAGGTGTGTTAGCCAATCTGATAACATCCTATTAGGCAAATCTAAAGGCACCAGGGGAAGGCGGTCTAATAAGAAGAAGAGAGAAGAGAGGGACAAGGAGAAAGGTATTATTAGTGTCTTTGACTACATGAGAAAATCCAAGGGAGCAGGGATCTCCCTTGGTGAGAAATGAAGATCACCACCTGGAATGTCAGGGGCTTATCCGCTCATGACAAGAAACACTTGGTTAAACGAGCGTTAAGAAGAATAGAGAGTGATATTGTCTTATTCCAAGAGACTAAACTTTGTATGGATAAAGCTCTCAACATTCTTTTTTCTTGCAATAAATGGGAAGGACTTTTTCAAGAAGCCAGAGGTTTGGCAGAGGGTTGTTAGGATTAACAAGGCAAAAATAAAAATTACATGCAAATATAACCAATATCAGAAATCAATAAACCACATAGAAGAGAACACAATACACAAAGATTTAACATGGTTCACCCAATCCCTAGGTTACATCCACCAATAGCGAGTCCAATATTATTATTATCCAGTGATTACAACCTGATTACAAACTGTAATCCCTTACAACTCAATTCTGTCGCAAGTACTAAAATCATACATACTGAAAATCCCTAAACCTAAGCCATATTATACAATATTTTGCCGCTTTAGGGTTAGATTGAGTTACAACATGTCAGCCCAAAAATTACCAAAAATATGTCATCCTCAAAAAAATATTGTACAGTACTTTCTTGGATAGTACTTTCCTGATCAGTCACCACAAGCTAACAAGGGTCTTGGATTTCTTTGGAATCCCAGCAATATTAAGATGTTGGAGTTGGAAAGATCTCATCACTAGTTATTTGGGATGGCCATTTACATTAGAGACAATTTTACTTTTCCTTTAATTAATGTTTATGGCCCGATTAAAACATAGGATAATTGAAGTTGTGGTTAGATATCTCCCCCAAAATAGCTTCTCTCAATAGCGACAAGGTTATTGCAGCAGTAGATTTTAATGCTCTATTGGACTTCAATGAGAAATCTGGGGGGGTTGAGGATGTTGAATAAATTCATGGAAGACTTTAGGGATTTTGTGACCTAGAATCATTTGATAGACATGGTTCCTAAAAATGGCAAATATATATGGATAAATAGGCAGGAAAATTTTGCTAGGATTTTTGAAAGATTGGATAGATTTTTGGTTCGCTCTTTTTGGCTTTATTCTTCCTTTGTCATTATCAAATAATTTCCTAGTTCAATTAAGTTTCCATGTAGTCAAGAAGATCTTTAGAGGGAGTTTCAGATTTCAAAGTATGTGGTGGAGAGATAAGGATTTTCTTCCTAAGGTGGAGGGATGGTGGAGAGATAGAAATATATTCACAAGCACCCCGAGCTTTGTTTTTGTTAAAAGAATTAAGTTGGTCAAGGATAAAATTAAATAATGGAATAAGGTTTCATTCAAGAACATTTTCTCTAAAAATATCAAAGTGGAAGCAGAATTGGAGGACTTGAACAATTTAATTATTTCAGCAGGGATGTCAAATGCAAAGTTTGAAAAAGAGCAATTACTCAAGTGTGAATTGTCTGAACTCTTGCTCAGAGAGGAAGTGTTTTGGAGGGATAAGTCTATGGAATATTGGATTAGTGAAGGGGATTTGAATACCAAATTATTTCATGTTTCAGTCAAAACCAAAAGATCCCATAGAAGAGTCAACCGTATTGAATATAATCAAGGTAGGTGGCAGGACAGGGTAGAAGCTATTAAAGATATTGTGGTTCACCATTTTAATTTCCTATTAGGGGCCTCTAATGACATTATGTCATAGTCTTCAGTAGCCCTTTTGGATGTAATTAACCAAGAAGTATCAGATGCTAACAATATGCAGTTGATGTGCCCATTCATGTTACAAGAGATCAAAACAACTTTTGACAATCCTCCATTCAAAGCTCTAGGTCCCGATAGTTTCTCCTCAGAATTTTTCCAAAGATGCTGGGGGTTTATGGGAGATGAAATTCTTAAGGTGATGGAAGCCTTCTGGAAAAAAGGACAATTTGTTAAAGAGATGAATAATACTATCATAGCCTTGATTCCCAAGAAATAGGAGTGATCGTCTATGGATGATTTCTGCCCGATCTCATTATGCAATGCTCTATACAAAATCTTGTCTAAGGCCATGGTTAATAGATTGAAGCCACTTCTTAATAGGATCATCTTGGTCGAACAACATGTGTTTGTACCTCAGCATGAAATAGTGGATAGCATCATCTTGGCGGGTGAGTCTATTCACAATTTGCATGCGGATAAGAAACAAGGTATGATTGTTAAGTTATATGTCATCAAGGCGTATGATAGAGTCCATTGGCCTTTTCTCATTAAATTTATTTCTTGGTTTGGATTTGGTAAAGATTGGGTCAAATGCATTTTTCACTACATGTCTTCTGTCCACTTTTCCATTTTTGTTAATGCTTTAGTTTGTGGCTTCTTCCAAGCTACTAACGAGTTAAGACGAGGTGATCCCCTGTCTCCATTCTTAATTGTGTTGATGGCAGAAGTTATGGGAAGATTTATTAAAAAATAGACAAGTCTAGGTAGATGGCAAGGGATTTCTATTCATGATAATTTGGATCCCATTTCTCATTCTCAATTTGCAGATGATATCATCCTCTTCAGGGAAGCCATTGTCAGGGAGGCTAAGATTATCAAGGAGGTGCTAGTTTCTTATGAAAGAGATTCAGGCCAAAGCATGAACAAGGTTAAATCAAGGGTGTACTTCCTAAACACCAGCAAGAAGTTGCACTCTAAAATCTCTGACATCTTGGAGTTTGAGCAATGGGTCTTTCTGATTTCCTATTTCGGGGTACCACTCTATATGGGCCGGGTGGATAATAAAATTTGGGAGGAGGTATTAAAAAAATGATAGATGAAAGCATCTTCTTGGAAGAACAAGTGGGGAGGATCCTCATGGTCAAATCGGTCTTATCGGTCATTCCAGTCTACTACTTGTCCATTTATAGAGTGTCTAACAGAGCATCCTATGCTCTAGATGGGTTGTTTAAAAGATTTCTTTGGGAGGGCTCAAAAGAAAAAAAAATCGTCTTATTAATTGGGATACGACATGAATGATCAAGGAGGAAGGTGGTGCAGGGTTACGAAAAATGAGCTTACAAAACTTGGCATTGGGAGCCAAATTGGCATGAAAAATGTATAAATCCCCAAGGAAACCTTGGTGCAAAATTATGGCTGTGAAATATTTAGACTCTTGGGCCCCCGACAGAATCTTGATGGTGGCTAACTCACCCATTGGATCACCCATTTGGAGATTTATATGGGAAAGTCGTAAGTTTCTTACTAAGCACCTCACATGGAAGATTCGTAATGGGCATCGAGCAAGGTTCTTGAGAGACTCTTGGAATGGGGATTTGCCTCTCAAAAAAAAATTTGCAGATAAAGATTGGGTTAATCAGATGGAAGCTTTGGAGGGGTTGTGGGTGGAAAATTATATACTATTTTCTTCCACATCCTCCTCTAGGGTGAGTTGGAGAAGCATAGGAGTAGAATCTTTAGCCAACCATAGTACTCTAAAGGAGTTGTTATCGCACAAAATAGTGATACATTCAGAAACATAAGACTCTTTGATTTGGAGTGCCTCCAAATCTAGTGATTATAAGGTTAATTTTGGGTATGAGCTGCTAAGTCATAGACAGAGAAATGACAATTGGCCATTGAAACTTTGCTGGGGTAAAAGGCCATTACCAAAGGTAGGGGCCTTCCTCTGGATTGCTCTGTATGGTCAGATTCTGAAAGGTAGTAGATTAAAGATGATTGGGATCTCTCTCCCTAATAGGTGTATCATGTGCAAACAGGGAGAGGAGACAGTAGATCATTTATTATTTTGGTGCCCAATTGCTTGTGAATGTTGGGATTGGTTGCTAGCCACGCTACATTGGTATGTTGTCAAAAATTTTGTGCTCAAAGATTTCCTATCTTCATGGCCTACTGACAGAAGACACTCAAAATGGGGATTACTCTAGATAGTGTGCCCTTCTCTATTGGTTTGGCATGTTTGGAAAGAGTGCAATAGAAGGATCTTCAAGGAAGAAGTTTTTGAGGTTAGTATGCTCAAGGAAAAGATTAAATCTGCCATAGAGGAAGTAGTAAACAATAGGATTCTTGGGATGAATTATAAATTTAAGTCAAAATGGGACTATGACATGGAGAACTTGTGGTTGTTTAAGTAATGTGGGGACCATAAACTCAATGACAAGAAGGATGAAAAGAAACATGCTATTTGGAAGGCTCCTCCAATCAGATTGAAGAAGTTGAACTTTGACGAAGCTAGTAGAGGCAATCTGGGTAGGAGTGGCCTGGGAGCTTTAGTCATGAATGCAAAGGGAGAAGTGGTGCAGGCTATAGCAAGGAGTGTAGGAGCCACCACTAATAATATGACTGAGATTTCTACTATGGAGGTCGAGCATAGCTAGTGTGTCATTAATGGTATTGACAAACTCATAATATAAGGAGATTCCCAAGTCATACTCAATGGTATTTCAAAATCTAAATTTCATAATTGGAGGTTGGCTAGTTGGCTTCCCAGGATCGATGAGCTTTTAAAAAAGATGGGTGACTTCCATATTGAACATGTGTTCCGCGAAGGCAACAAAGTGATGGATCACTTGGTAAATTTGGGGATCGATGAAGAGTCTGACTTAGAGATCGGTTAGGATGATCTGCTACCGCGTGGATTAAAAGACATCATTTCTACAAATTTAGATTCTCTCCCAAGGGATGGAGTAGGATAGTTTTTTGCATTTTGATGGAACTAGCAGAGGGGGATGGGATATTAGTCAGTGCACTTTCTGTGGAAGTACTCATCACATGGCTCTTTTTGTTATTCAAATTCCAGTCTATAGTGATCCTTCACACCAAACATTCAGATTTGAAGATTCATTTTGAGCAAAGAGCTGTCAGTGGTGGGATAGATTCGTATCCATAAATGGTCTTTGTGGAACCTTTCCCTAGCAGAGAGACTATGGTGAATCATTTGGGTATTAGTTGCCATTGTGAAAAACTGGAGGTACTGGTGGAATCGCCAGAGGCATAGATACAAAGGATATTCAAACTGGCTAATGAGCCAGATCAGGCGACCATGGTAGTTATTCTGGGGGTAGAGTATTGGTCGGGAGGGCACATTCATGATAGGAGGTTGATAACAAACCTCTTCCAACCTATCATATAGGTCTTCATAAATACACTGCCTGCAGTTGGTATGGTGCGCAGGATGGTGGTAGATGACATGTACTCAGAGGTGGTCGCAATGTTGGCTGGTAGTGAGACTAAGCTGACAGATGGCTTCTTGCTGAGATATTTCTATATTTGGAAAGAAGTCAAGAAAAATCTTATGTAGAAGGTTTGGTCAACCTATAAGGCAGGCATTGTGAAAGAATATGATATGGCCAAATTTGAGGCTCTACTACAGGCAAATGGGAAACTCTTTCCTAAGGAAGTAGGTGTTAGGCTATTGTCTATTGACAATGGGATCATGTATCTGTATCACTAATCCTTGCTGTTGGTTCTAATATGGAGTTGCATCTCCATCTCCCTTTGTATTTCCTTCTTTTTGCAATATAATGGGTACTACCCCCTAGGCAGAGCTTGCTTTAATATATATATATATATATTCCTTCCTAAAATATCAAATTATCCTTGATGGCTTATCCAAAAATGAAAAAAGAAATCTAATACAGACAACATCCTTCTATTTAATCATAGAAAATGACTTGTATAGAATAATTCTAGATGGTACGCTCCCTCAGTTCCTAGAATGAGAAGAATATGAACATGCTTTACAAGAAGTCCACAAAGGTATTTTTGGGTCTCATTCAAACGGTCTCTCGCTAGCTAAACTTCAAAGACTTGGATACTATTAGCCAAATATGGAAAAAGAAGTAGTCAAATATGCCAAATCATGCAGAAAATGTCAGATACATGGAAACCTAATTCATTCTCATGTAAGAGATCTAATAATGTTCATCACATATTGGCCATATGAACTATGGGCCTTTGACCTCATTGGTCAAATATATACATCTTCATCAAATGGACAAAATATCATCATCACTGCCACTGAGTACTTCACAAAGTGGGTTAAGGTTGTCCCTTTGATCAAGGTGATAGGAAAAAAAGTGTCATTATTCATCCTAAACTAAATCATCTATAGGTATAGGATCCCCTCTTCTATTGTGACATACAATGGGGGTAGTTTAAAAACAAGTATATGGATAAAATTTTTGAGAAATTACACATTACTCAACATTTCTCTTCAATATACTACCCTAAAGGTAATGGGAAGACTAAGTCTTGAAATAAAACACTCTTGAAGATCTTGCATAGAATGATAAATAAATCAAGACAAGATTGGCACCTACAAATAAATCCTGCATTATGGGCATATAGAACTAGTATCAAAATTCCTACAAGGGAAACATCCTTTGCATATGTATATGGGGCAGAAGTAGTATTTCCTATTGAAGCTGAGATAGCATCTCTTAGAGTCTCACTACAAGGATTGGTCCTAGATTAAGACTATTGCATATCAAGAATCCAAGAATTAGAGCTACTAGATGAAAGGAGAAAAGAAGAATTCAACCATATAAGGGTCTATCAAAAGAGAATTTCATGAGGTTACAAGAAGAAGGTCATAAATAAAACATTTTTGGTAGGAGATCTTGTTTTATGAGAAAACCCAAAGAATCAACAACATCAAGAATACAAAGGCATGGTTGAACTCAACAAGCTAGGTCCATTTGTTATCACTGCAACATTTGGATCTAGATCTTATCGACTCTCTACTCTAGGAGGAGATCTTCTCCTTGATCCTATCAACGTCATCCACCTGAAGAAGTTCTACACTTGATATTTTTAGATCAACAGTTCCTGTACAGTATAAAGTGTCCCTGAAAAAAAATAAAAAATCAAGAAAAATCTTGAAAAATGATCACGTTGGTGAAAACTTGGCAAAACAGGTACCTTGATGAATTAAAAATAAATAAATAAACCAAAAAAAGTGCCTCAGTGAAAACTTGATAAACAAGTGCCTTTGTAGCAAAAACAAGAATTGGCCAAGTGGTGAAAACTTTGTCAACATACACTACTTGTAATCAATGCTCCATCTATCAATGCAATACTTGATCTGATATTCTTTAGTTTTCAACTTGTATACATGTTTCAATCACTTTTGTGATGCTATACAGTTTAGTGGACCCTTAATCCCAAAAATGTCAATATCATCACTTGGAATCAGTCTATGTTTGAATCCTAGGATTCTTTTATCTAGGGGTAGTTTTCCTAATAGTCTCAGGAGGTTATCAGTCAGTTAGTTCTCCATGAACCAATGTTAGTTATTTGTGGCTCCAAGCTAGGAATTTGTTTTTCACTAACATAAGTGTTTCTTAACACTAACACATCTACATATGTTTCTCAACACCAATCTATCAAAACACTAACATCGAATAAAAATACAATAGTATTTATCAATACTAAGATACCAAAACAATCAAAATAATGTTCCTAAAAAACTCTCAATTGAATGCTAATCATGATGTAATGGATAAGAAAAGTATTTCTTAACACTAGCCACATAGATAAATAGAAAAAAACTCCATCACAAGCATAAATTAAAAATCTAAAAATATAGACAAACTAATTCAATGCAAGCTTGAGATATTCTGATCATATTATTCTAAGTAACTCAATGATGTCAACAAGACTAGAGGTACGATGATGATGATATGAATTTTTCTTGGAATGGTGTCTATGCACATTGATTTTTACTTATCATGTCTCCTGAGTAACTCAATGATGTCTATGAACTAGATAAGCAAGGACTGGGGCATGGTGTTTTCTTTGATTTCTATCTGTGGTGGTTGTTTTGATGATCCTGAAATGCAAAACAAACTCGGTGTCTATGATAAGTTCTTCCACTTCAGGTGGAACAGTGCACATACCTTGACCCTCTTTATTTCAACATAATGGGGAGGTGGGAACAATTTCATTATTTGTTTTCTAAAAATAAAAGTAATTTCTTACTAAAGTATAACTGGAAACGTTTTACCCAAGGATATGATTGATAAAGGGTCATTGTGGGTATAACATCTTTTATTTTGTACACAATCAAAAAACATTATAAATCAAAAGTAACACTCAAGACATACTGGTTTTGATGCCTTGATTCTTTGGGTCACTTTCAACATTACATTTGATTTGGGTGGTATTTAGATTCTCATGATTGCAAATTGATCAATGAGGGTTGTAGTAACCTAAGTGTTCTATTACAACGCTCTACGATAATAAACAATCTACTTAATGGACCAGTGTCTATCCTAGAGTCTAGTTAATTGCATATGTTTTAGGATTGCATTGATGAATTAGCTTAAAGGGATGCACATATTAATCAAGATCATAATCTTAAATAGTACAAACAAAAATCAAAGTTTGACCACAATCAAGAAAAATCAAAAAAATGATTGAGTATTCCTATCATTGATATCAGGATTATGTGAAAAAGCATGTTCGTATCACCAATTACATTGCATCCATCACATAAATAAAGTCACATTGCATTATTTTCATATCATATTGTTCATTCATTGCATTATGCATTAAAATATACAAAAAGAAACATTTATTGCATTTACATAAGAAACATGCATTAACATTAACCATCCATCCATATCATGATAAAAAGAAATAGAGATGTGCATAACATATCATATAGGGATCCAAAGAACTACATCTCATGTATCTCATATAGTAGTGAAAAGAATATAGTGAAACCAATATCCAATATCGAACAAAGTAATCAAAATATCATACATGTGCCAAAAGTGCACTACATGAGTGTCTCAGTAGTATAAAAGGTATCAGAGTATATCAATGGATCATATACAAAATAATAAGCATACTAGAGTACACCAATATCAAAATGAGATGACATGATAGATCAAGAGTCACTCCTACCCTCTACATCAGTATAAGAGGTAGGAGGGGGAACATATTCTCTAGTGGGAGGAGGTGGAGGAACATCACCCTCTGAATGCACAACAAAAATTGAATATCAAGGTGTCCTCTCAGCAGATGGGACAACACCAATGTATAAAGCATAAAGATACGCCACTCTCTGACCCTGGTACATGGTTGCATGTTGTGCACAATACCTCTTGGTCATTATATCCTAGACTTGGTGATCTCTATATGATAGTTGTGACTCCAATGCATCCACATGAGTGGTCAACTATTATCTCTCATGATGGAATTGATTCAATGCATCACTATCCTATCTAGGAGGATCCTATTGAGGTGGTTGTCTCTACTCATCTCCATCCCATACTATCTACTACTCTCTCAAAACTATAGTAGGTAATATTGGACTTTGATTTTAGTGAGGATGAATGAATCTCAACCTGGTGCATCTCTCATATCTACCTCCAGCATCTCCGCTAGCACTACCACCTCCACCATCATCACCTCCACTTCCATCACCTTGTACTACTCCTAAACCTCCATTTTTATCCCAAGGAGGATCCCTACCACCTCTCTATCTACCTCAACCTTCTCTTCCTTTCCATCCAATATCATCGGGATCATATTCCAAGGGATCATCAATACGAGGAGCTATCTCCTCTAGAGCGGTCAATCTCAAAAATGGATGTTGCTATAAATAAGCCTAGTAATCTGCAATCATCCCAACATTAAGAATATATGCATGATAGTCCCAAATAGAAGGAACAAGATACTCCTATGATGCATTCTCATAGGGTATATGGGTACCTAAGAAGACTCCTCATCTCGAATGTGGGCATTTACTATCATCTTCTAAGGTATCCCCTGAATGATCTCAAACTAACATAACACCCGACTAAAGATAAATCTCTCAATAATATATCTCATATGGCCTATCAGATACTGAATCCGAAAGAGAAATGGAACCTCAAAATGATTTGATCTCCAAGGCTTGCAATATATATAGGGTCTCCAAACTACATCCTTACAATCATCTAATACTCACCACTAGTACTCTAACTAGCCCAGGTGGGGCTGCTAAACATATCCAAAATAGAGATAAACATATGGCTGGCTAAACTCTCTGCCTCTATCTACAATAGGATGAGTGATAGGGATATGATTCCATGCCCATATGTGTAATACACACACACACACACACACGCACGCACCTATTTTCATACTCCAAGCATGTTGATATATGACCTCATGAAGCTCCCTATACATATGTGCTAATATAGAAGATCCCTATGGAAATCTCTGATGTCTAGCTAGCATATCCTCAAAAATCTAGGCCTAACCACATAAAAAACCATATATACCTCAGTCACACACCAAAATCCCTCCAATAACACCCACCAAAATTGAAGGAAGTGATGGATACACATCATACATATGATCCCATGTAATACGACAAGGAAATATGCCATCATCCTGAAACACTTGTCATGTAGCTGCTATCCCAAAGTGTGGATCCTAATCAAAATATACAGGCTCACCAACCATAGGAATCCTAAGTATCCTCCATATGTCCTCTAGAGTCATTTTCATCTCTCTTATGGGAAAGTGAAAGGTGTTGTGCTTTGAATTCCACCTCTTAGCTAGAGCAGTCAAAAAACCTCTATTTGCCTGAATATTAGGCAAATCTAGACAGATGAACAGACTTAGTCTACCAATAATATGAGTGTCCTCATGATATAGAAGAGGCACCATGCTCATCACTCTCGATCATGAGCCTTAGAAGGAAACAACACCAAGGTACCACTATAACCAAGACAAAAAGAGGAGAAATCATTCTAATATACAAGTAGAAAGGAGGAATAACAAGTAAATCACTCAAACAAGTTGACCAACAAAGAGAGTAAGTTAAGAACGCAATCAAACAAGGCTGACAGATAGATAAAATACACCATGTGACTCAAGACAGTCTAAGAATGACCTCAAAGTGGGAAACAACTAAAGATTTCCCAGATACAACTTAGGAAATGGGGAAAATAGGAAATGATTGACTAAAAATTGGATGCAACTCAACACCCTATATATAATTTTTCAAAGATAGGATACAACTTTTGGAGGGAAATTTTTAAAAACCCTAAAATTAAGAGCACAATATGACTTTTTAAATCCTAGAAATGACTAGCTGGATAAAACTCAGGATTTGTAGGATATGACTCGGGATCCCAAAAATGACTTGAAATACAACATGTAATAAAAGCAATAAAACATGTTCTAAAAAGAAAAAGTCAATGTCAAAGGCAAGGTATAAAGTCAACTCATAGGTAGATCATACTCTGTAGGACGTCGATGCCTCCCAGCTAGCTCAAATAGATGTTTCTATATTAGGACCACCATTTTCGCATGCAAAGATCTAAAATCAAGAAGGTGAATAGTAAAAATGAGTGGATAAAAAGTAAATTTTGACATTCTTATACTCTTTCCAAATAGGGTAATTAAGTCAACTTTTTGACCTAATGGAGTCAGAATGTAGAATTAGTCATCCAAGCACAAATCAGGACAGAAAAAACAACAAAGGGCTAGATTAGTCAAAAAAGCCAACAAATCAAAAGTCAACCCTAATATACAAAAAGTCAACTATGGTCAAAATAGGGTCAGAATGCAACAAAAAAGAGGGAAAATCATGCAACTGAATGCAAAAATTAATACAGAATAATGGGACAAACATTTTTTGTCAAATTTCTTAGCCAACATAAGTCAACCAAAACATAATTTTGGTCAAAGCTTGATCAAATAGAGCTCAAAGGTGGTCAATAGAGGAACAAAAGCATATCAAATGACATAGAAATCAATTTTCAATCAGATCTATTTAGTCATTGAAAGTCAAACTTGGTCAAATATCACTCAAAGGCGGTCAACAAGTGGTAAAATTTGGTCAAAATTTGTTTAAATCAACATAAAACCAATCCAAATCAATTTTTCCCTGATCTTAATCAATATCACATCCTTTTCAGATAATTCTACTTAATGGGAACCAGGGTTTCAATAATTTTATTTCAATTTTGGTCCCAGGGGGCATTATCACATCAAAATCAAATCAAACTTGCATCAATTGAATTAAAGAATCTTATTAGGATTGCTTCATCTATCATATCAGTGATTTGAATCAAATTCTAACATTAGGAACATTAATGTCATCAAAATTGAAGATTTTTCATCAATCTAAATCATCAACTTTTGAACGGGTAATTTCATTAGAACTCATATCAAATTGCCTAGTCTTGTTGATCAATAGGGGCATGTAAGTTTCATCACACTGCATTAAATTGATATTGTCTATATTAGATATTTGGCTTCATCGAATCTCATATCAAGTTAAGTATTGATATCTTTTGATCAACCTTAGGGTTTCTAACTTAATAAGGTAAAATGGTATACATGTCAAAATGAATAGGGGAAAATATGAGATCTACTTCTAAATCCAAATTCCCAAAGGAGAGATCCAAATTGATCAACCAAAAGGTCAATACACAAAAGAATCAATCTATAGAGAATATGAATGAAGAAGAAAACCTTATATTTTTCTATGAATAGTATACGCTTGAAATCTAAAATAATTAAAAGGCAAATACTAACCTCAAAATAGGGAAAATCTAGAAAATGCTGATTTTTGATGTCTATGCATAGTTTCAGGCAATTCTACAACCTGTTTGAGACAAGAAATGTTGAGATGAAGAAAACCCAAAAAACTTTTGTCTTTCTGGCAACAAGTAGTCTTTGACCCCGATAAAAGGTCAAAGACTACTTCAAGATTTTGAAGGTCATCTTTGATTTTGTTCACGGATCTCAAAAGTTCACCGAAAAGGGTATCCAGATCCAACCTCCAATTCACAATCCTTTACCTGCAAGAAAAAGAGGTTTTTTGTTGTTTGGATGGGGGGTTTGCCTTGGTCAAACCCCAGTTTAGAATCAACCTTAATAATGAAATTGAAATGGAGAATGCTAGCAAGTAGTAGAAGTAGATCTAACAATGAAGCTATGATATTCAATAGATATGCAATTGTATTTGAAATGTAAACGAGTATATCGATATGAAAGCTTGAACACAACAATGGAAAATGTAAATCAAAACCATAAATGTAAATCCAAAACCTCCATGATTCTATGTTTGGAATCCACCTTGAAAGGAAAATGAATGGATCTTGAAGATGAACAAAAGAATCTTGAAGGAAGATCACACCAACATGATGGCTAGATCTAGGGTTTGAATGATGAATCTTGAATGCTTGAACCAAATCCCTTCAAAGGCTTGAATGCTTGAATCCTTGATCTTCAATAGAGAACTTGAATGGAGAAGAGGACTTGAATGGATGCTTGCTTAATCTTGAAAATCTCCTTGAGAGCTCTTGATGACTAATGGATGCTTGATGGCAAAAAATGATGTGAAAGTGGATGTGAAAATGAGAGAGGAAGGCTTCCTTTTATAGTGATCTAGGGCACAATCTTCTAGAGAAGGCCGACATTGGGGAATTAAATCCTAATTAACCTTAACCCCTAGAAATGGACCCAAATTAAATTTAATTTAAGGATTTACCATTCCAAAACCCGAAATGGCCGACCCAGAAGTGGGAAAATAAATCTTTCTGAAACCCGACACCTGGAAATCATGAGAACTTGAAATTTGAACACTGGGTCAAGGATGAGGTAGACCCCACCCTAGGTCAGGGTCAAGGTCATCCCTGACCTAGGTCAGGTTCAAGGTCTTCATTGACCCTCAAGGTCGTCTTTGACCTTGAGGTCAAAAACCTGAGGACCTCAATGTAGAATGCTAGGAAATGTAGAAAGATAGTGAAAATGGGTGGAGAGAGAAGCAGAACGGGAGGAGAAAGCCAGATCCATGAAAAGACCTAATCAAGGTACTTGACATGAACCCAAACCACTCACTCAGAGGGCTAAACGCTCTTAACATGGAAGTGCTTCCATTTTAAGATGATACACTAACCTTTTTGACCAGGTTCAATTTCATCGCTTCTCATCAAACTGAGAATTCTTCTATCAGTCTTCATTCAATCAAGTTTGGAACTGATATCATCAATTTTTCAATCAATTTTCAAGAATAGATTCATCACTTCACATTGGGTTATTCTTTGATCCTCTCTAACCTAACAATGATTTATTCTTTGAATCAACACACTGCTCACATGTCAATTAAAAGAGGTGAAAATGTAATCACCTAAAAGTAGGATAGTCTAACTAAGAGGCCTATTTTCTCTAAATCAAAACAATATCTTAATTATCAAATCAACTTGCTACCATAATTCATCAAGAATCAAGGAATCAAATGATCAAACCTACAGGGCTCTTTAAATTGATCAATCATATATTAATGCTCTTAGCTTAAATCAATCTCATTAAATTCCATGGCTAAAGTATTTAATTAATTCAATTTCCCAAATTGTCCTAATTTCCACAATGATACTAAAAGATAGAAGGCTTAATTCCCACCAATCAAGAGATTCTCACATGGATCAAAGGAGAACCAATCCTAATCACTCTTCACAAAAGGATCTAAACTATCTGTTTCCTTCTAAAATCTATAAAATAAACTTACTCTAAGATAAATTCACCTAGTTAATTGAATTCATACTTACATGCTATCATTTTGAGAGCTTATTGATATTTAGAATTGCATTCATGGTTTTAATCTTGCATATTTATTTGAATCATTTATCTTAATTGCAATGGATTTCATCATGAATTCTTAGCATAGATCATCATAATAGCATAATAGTTTGCATTGTTCATTGAATCATTCATTTTGGGATAGTCTATTCACTGGTTTCAAGATTAAATATGAGAGAAACCACTCTTTGAGATCATACTCATCCTATTTAGAGAGCAATAAATTGATTTCTATTGATTTTATGTCTTTAATTGTGTATTTCATGATGAACTAATGGAGCTAATGATGGATTGTAGTGTGTGATTGCTAGTATCATGTAAGCACAATTTGACACATACATTAGGCACCATAGTGTCTCTATACTATGGTGCTAAGAACTAGTGTCTAGCCACAAAGGACCATTTATGAATATGTTCATGGTTGAAAATTGGTGAATGGAGAGAAATTATCCATGTTGGCCTACTTCATGGTTTTCACACATTTCCTTAAAATTACTATATAATAAATCATAATCCTCCTCATTTGAACATCAAATCAATCCTCAACACAAGTAGTAATCTCTAATCAAGCTTTGGAGCAAGTATTTTTGTCATTTATAAGAAAATAAATAAGGAGATTCAAGAAATGATAAAGTTTAGCATTAAATATGGCTGCATCCATGATAAAATTATTTTGTTTAATCCATGAATGAAGACATACATAAGCTCCCTTCCTATAATTTACCTTTCATGAAGGCTTCAAGACAAGGATAATTCATTGGAGAAGGTATATCATTGTGATTTCAAAATTATTTACAATAAACTTAAGGTTATTTCATACATTATTATTGGAAGGAATCTCAAATCATCCTAGGACTTAACTAAGGTAAGCCCCTATAAAAAAATAGACACCATTTTTCATTCTCTTGTGAGAAAGTTCATAGATCAAAAGGTAAAGTGTTGTAGATCTAGAGAAGGTGGACTAAGACAAGAATATTTAGATTTTGCAATAGGGATTGGGATGCTTCTAAATTTCACAATTAGTACGTGGTTAGAAAATTAGTCTCGAACTTTTTTTGAGATTTTTCAAAGGAAGAATCAAAGTGAGATTCTAGCACTGTATCTTTATATAATATCATTTTGGGGGTCTATTAGGATGATTATACCTATAAAATGAGTCGAACCATTTTGTGTCCAAATTTCAATGACAAGTTCCTCTTTGATTCTCCCTTCTAGATTTTTGTTTAGTATTTCTTTATCAAACCTATTTCCTTTTGTTTATGTAGATTAGTGTTCAATTTCATCTCTTTTACTTATTCTTGTTGTATCAAATCAATTCACATTGATCAATAAGTAAAAAAGGGAGAGTATCACTCCAAACCACTTTGCACCCAACTCTTACCTACCTCAAATGGTTTGATGTTTGATCAAGTGTCGATCTCTGCTAATGAAATGGTTGATGGGAGTAGGTTTGATCTCTATTTTGCATGATTAGATCACCTACCCCCTTTCCACCACATTTCACTTAATAAATATGAACTCAATAACAAATAATTATTGTTCAACATCAACTCCTCATTAATCTTCCACTAAACTAGTAGTTTTCATAGTCATAATGGAAACTTGTCATAGCCCAAAAATAACAACTTATAAAAACTAGTCCCCTAAAATTTAGGACATCTAAATTGGACACCAAATTCCTATAAAATGAAAATTCATTCATAACCTCGCCTTTTGTGTAGGATGAAACCTCACCTAGAGATCCCACAAAGATGTCATGTCATAAGGAAGTTACAAACATAAGATATAACACTATATGTGATAATTATTTAAATAATTCAACATGTTAGGACTTGGGTTGATATACTTTAATACCAACAACAACTTGTTTTATTTTTCTTTTCCCAACAAGCTACTAGGTCATCTAGGTAAAAAAATATTCCCTACCATTAATTTTTATTATAAAACTAACTACAATGTAAATGGGTTTAGGGGAATTACTAATAAGAACTAATTTTCTATAAAGGTAATGATAGAGTCATGTCTAACCTATATAATAAAAAATGCACACTTACCACTTTTTCCAAGTTTTATTTGTATAATTTAGTTCACTCTTTTGATAAGAATGATTCTAACCATTTTGACCCTCTTAGAGCATAAACCATTCTCACCTCACAAGCCCCATCACACTCTAATACAATTACCATGCCTATTTTTAACCTTTCATTGAACAAGATATAAGAGTGATGGTTTTGGGTATTTTCTCTCTTGTGCAATTTCTATCAGTTGTGTTATAGGAATATCTCTTCCAGACTCATCCTCCCAGCTTTTTAATGGCCATTTTGTAGATGACTCTTTCCTCAATTTAATATAAGACTGAGAAAATATCTAAAATATACTTCAGCGCTTGCAAACCTTTTGTTTAGCCTCTAGGTCTGCTATCCAATGGCATAAAACCCTCTGTTACATACAATCTTTTTTACCAAAGCCATATCTAATTCTCCAATTTGATTAGAAATGAATCCAACATGGAGAAGTCTTCTATTTTTTGGGTTTTCATTTTTCTTTTCATGGCTTAGAAATTGAGCTTTGGAATGTCGAGGATTGAGAAAAAAAATTGCATATTGGATCACAAAGCCTCTTTATTTAGTAGGAAAATTTCAAATTTGTTCCAAAGTTCTTATAGCCACTAATGTCTATTATTCTTCATGTTGGGAACCTTCAAAATCATCCTACAACAAGCTTGAAAAGTTACTATGTGACTTCCTCTAGGCCTCAGACATAGAAAAGCATGCTATTCACAAAGTTTCTTGAGAGTATTGTTGTCTCCCTAGAGACTCCGGAGGTTTGGGCCTCAACCCAAAAACAAGGACTTGCCTTGTGTTTCAAATGGGTGATAAGAGTCATTTCAGGAAATGAAGCTTGGAAGATTCTCCTTTGGCACTGCATTTCATTTGGTTTTCCCCTTCATTGACCAGCATGAAGGGGATTGGTTTTTAGAACCTTTTGCTCATGAGAGAGGCAATTCAAATCCAAGGCTCATTTGTTGCTAAAAGCATTTGGTGTGCCTAGGAAGCGACCAAACCTTGGCTTTGCTAGGATGGTGTTGGATTTTGTGATGGGTTATATTTTAATCAACATAATCTACAGTGGTCTCTATTAATCCAGGTTCAAGGCCTTCCTTTGGCCCATCTCCTGGGTATCCATCCTCTTCAGTTTCATAAGTGAGGTATTCAAACCCCTCAAGACCTTTTTTCCAGACCAATAATGAGTTTACACACTTGGGAGGATCTACAAGTTCAATTCCACCTCAATCGCCAAGATTGTTAGACTTTTGATCTGGTGATTTCAGATTTGCCTTTGAAATTATTATATAAAATTAGTATTTCTCCCATCAGATCTTGGTGGATAGATTGGCAATGGTACCCCAAAATATCATTCTCTAGCTATAATCCAGGTCTCGATTATCATTGGCTCTTACTCCATTTGCCTTTGGTCCACACTTTGAACCAACACTAACATTTGCAATCTTCTCATTTATCTTGGAGAAAGAGGTTTTCTACTATTTTGTTTGCTATCACAAAACCCAAAATAGCTCATTTTGCCTAGTGTATACTTTTCCAAGGCTTGCCTCTAGGTTCCCGTCTCCAACATTTGGGAATACCAGACCCTCATTGTACTTTTTGTGGTCAACCTGAATCATTCCTCTATATTTTATACTTTTGTAAATGGGCTCAATAGTAATAGGTGTGGATTCATGGTTTCCTTATTCCATTTCAAGCATAATTTTTCTCTTGGCACATGGCCATTTTGGACGACTCTCCTAGATTTACTTCTCATTTCCTTCAGATCTGACATACTTTTAGGATGGAAATCTTGTTTGCAATTTGGAAGGAGAGGAATGCAATTATATTTTCATATGCTAGTATTAATACTTGTGTTTCTATTTGTGCTAAAGCATGCATTTTTAATAATGTGATGCTACAGATTGATGTACAAGTAGATAAGGTGTCTCTTGAAGTGGTCCACTTGCAAGAGCTTTTGTAATATTGGGGCATTACCCCTTGTATGGTTGCCAGGGTCCCACTAGTTGGTTCTTTTCTTGGTGGTCGTTCACCATCTTGTGGTTGTCGATGAGGTCGTAGCTCCTCTACTAGGCATTCACACACACCACATTCACAGGTTCCTTGGCGTTGTTCTAATGATCGTCAAGATTTCCCCCATAGGTGGTCAACATCTCCACCACTTGATGGTTATGCATTTGGATGACCCTTTGTTGGTGGTATTCTTTATGTTGCTACAAGTTGGCTCGATTTGGACAGTGTTTCTAGTTGGTCTTCCTAATCAAAAGGGTTTCCATATCTTTCCTTGGCCATTTATTTGCACAAGGATGATAAGGAAGAGGAAGAAGATACAACTGATGGTTGGTCTATTCCATACCCCATTCCTGACCCCTTTGATGTATGGGGGAAGAAGGATGATCCAGACCCTCCTCCTTCAGCTGGTGTTGCATTAGTTGCCTAGGGTTTACTTTGTTTTTGAGCTATGCCCATGTTATGTATGGTTTCTAGTTTCCGAGTTGAGTCCGTCTGATGCTTTCAAAGAATGATTTTTATCCTCCAAACTTTTTTTTTTTGAATTATGTACTAATCTTTTAATAATTAATAATTATACATATTTCATAAAAAAACTAAATAAATTATGTTTTCCTACATGTTATCTTTTTAAATTATCAACACTCCTATTAAATCACAAAGAACATGTACTCTTAATTTCCCTTGTCTTTTATTTTTTGATAATCTATTTTTAGACAACCCCAAGTTTAATCTCTTATTACTTTAAATTTAAAGTATACTCTTGCCTATTTTTATCACATCATAATGTTCAAATTCTAGAAGAATTGGGAAATTACAATTTTTTTTAGGTAGTAGTAATTAAAGCACTATTTTTAGTTAGACAACTTTACGAGTGATAAAGATGGGTCAACCAAACCATTAAGCATGATAGCTAAAGAAAAGGACAAACTAATGTCCCAAAAGAAATATGGTTTGTTACAAACATCATGTCCCAAAAGGAATTTGAGTGTAACTAGATTACTCATTCCCAAGTTTGTACAAAATCGCGCTTGGTGAATGCCCACTACATTAGCTTTATTTATTCTTTTGATTTCGATGTAGTTATGTGTTGGGCTTTTCATGAGTGGACGTGTCTTAGAAGAGTGCCATCAATGGCTTTTCATGAGTGGACGCGTCTTAGAAGAGTGCCATCAATTTTATCAAAGTGTTATGTTTTTCTTTAAAAAATATATTCAAATTGCAATAACAAGCAAATGGTCATAGAGGTTATGAGAAATTGAAAGTAAAATATTATTTAAATTATGAATGATTATAAATATTAATAGATTTATATAGTGAATAATATTCATTATTTATAAGTAGGTTAGGTTTTTAAATAAAATTTAAATAACAATTTTTAGTTTGGGAATTATGGATTATAAAGTTATTCCAAAAGAATATTTTTAAGATTGTTAAGTGATATTTTTTAAATAATATAAATTATTAAGCATATTTTTTAGTTTCTTTCAGGGTAAGAAATTATGGTAGAGGCATAACTATTAAACAATGATTAAACTCTTTCCTTTTAGCTAATCAATTTTCAAAAAACTTTCGCGTAAGTTTATTTTCCCTTATGTGATATCAGAAACTTGCACATTTTTAAAAATAAAAATTTAAGCAAGCTATTTTGGAGACTACTGATTCACATTGCAGATGGTGAGCAGTTGCTTTCACACATATCAAGGTAAGAGAACACAGTTCCTTCAAAGCAAGGACTTGCAAAATAGGTCTTGGGGTTCTCGAACCTACAACACTCTGGATCCCCCATGCGGTTAGGAGCAGAATGTGTGCTTTTGATTGGACTAGAAGACAAAACACAAGGGTATTCACGAGAATCAAGCCTAGAGAACATACAACAAACAAAGTGCTTTGGACTTTGTAGGTTCGAACATTCCAAGATAATGTTTTTTCCTATTTTTTGAGTTGCAAGGATAGTTGGCGACCAACGACTTCATTTCATTTGCATGTTGCTGAGAGGTGGATGCTATCGATAAATTGTAGTGCATAGAAAACTCAAAGTTTAAAAATATTTACATCAGAAAACTTTAGCTGTCAATCTTTGGCCTTCTCCAAATCTATGTGATAAGTTTGTTAGGGTATACATAGCTTTTTAAAGTGCAAAGACATTCAACTATCAAATTGAGTTTTTTCTTTTTTTAATGAAATCATTTGATGTTGAGCGAGGGTTATAGGTAGGGTTTCAGTACCATATGTTTGGCTCATATTGTAGTGCTTCCAATGGCTCATTTTATGGCTACAGTTCTACCCATCAGGAAGCTCTATATCCCCGGAAGAAATCAAGGTTTCTTGCTATATCCAACCTATTCAACATCAAAGAGCATGTTCTTATAACTATATTTTATTCAGGAGGGAGTGGAGTCATCTATGCAGTTGGTATTTTCACTATTGTTAAGGTATTCTACCATTTAAAAATTGATATTCTAGTTACATGGTTGTTGGCTCTGAAATATGCAGGATTGCATGGAAAAATAGGTTCTTGAGATGCTTGGTTCTAAAGATCACCATTTGTGCACACACTAATGCTTGTGGATTATAAACATGTTGTCATCCTTGATGCGGATAATCTTTTCCTGTAAAACACAAACGAGATTTTCTCAGTGCTACCTTCACCAATCCCTATGTTTTCTATACAAGGCTTTTTATTACAGGTATGATATTTTTAATTATTTTTTACCTTTTTCCCTTCTTTTAATATACCTATCCAAATTCTTTAATTTTTTTCATAAATTTGCCATGCTCAATAACTCTTCAATTCATGCTAGGTTGTAGTTCCATACCTACGAGTCTAACTCACTTAATTTGACTTCTATATGTGCATCCCTCAGAAAAAGTGTTATGCCACATCCTGCATAAAGTGAGTAGTTTGAGAAGCAATAGAGATGGTGAAGACCAAAGGTTTTTGGTTTCATATTTTCACAACCTACTTGATAGGCTGATGTTTCATACTCCTGTAAATGGATCTGACCTATATGGACTTTACCGACTTCCATTGGGATATCAGATGGATGCTTCATATTTCTATAAGTAAATCTAGTTTTATGATACATGTATGTATTTTGATTTCAAATTCATACCTAATATTTTTAATAGGATTCAACTTTTCTAGCTTTTAATTATTTATTTTATTATCTTTTTGAAAGATTTCTCTCTTAATCCAGATGATAGATTTTATCTTTGTCTTACCATCAATAACAAAGTATGACTCCATCTCTGCTGCAGAAAGTTTTAGCCAGAGTCAATGGTTCTGTGTTGCAATTTTTTGCTTCAACTTTTATTTGATGAATGTATTTTTGATAATAGGTATAGGGGTTGCATTAACCTAAACAAATTTTGTACCCTTCTACAATAAATACTCTGATCTTACTTGTAAATTGCACCTGTGGTCAATTTCAGACAATTAACTACAAATGAATGGTGATCATGTTCTCAATTGGGCTATTGATCAAGGACATACATGCCATTTGTTGGTGACCAACTGTCAGAGGAAAATGTGAGTTCCAACTTCCAACACAAGAGAACATGCAATATACTATGAGTATGCTTTTATCAGTGCATTGCAGGATTATAGTTCCTGTTGTGAACTATAAAGAAGGCCCAATTCATTAAACATTGATCTTTCTCCCTACAACCAATCAAATTTTTAACAAAATTAATATCATATCTATTTCTAATGTTTGCAAGAGTAAGTTGCTCATTTTTTAACCAAATTTTACCAAAAAACATTTTTGTGTGTTTCTGATTCGACTAGAAGACATTGTGCAGGGGCATTTACAAGAACCAATCCTAGAGAACACATGACAAATGAAGTGTTGTGGATTGTGCTCCTTATTCCTCACCTTTTATCTTTCACACTCACCCTATCTGTACTTGGTAGGATCTATGCTGCATTGCAACTCTTGTTAAACTTGTAATCATGTGCATGAAAATTGACACATTAAATGATTTTACTTCTTACCATATTTAACAAAAGATAAAGGTAAAAATATACCCCTTTTTAATTTTATCATTGACTACATATGATATAAAATCCTTTTGTGTATTTAATTTATATATAAATGTTTAGTAATAAATCTATTTTTTTCTAATGACTTGCTCACAAAAATGACCATATCTAATATTATTTCAATATTATTGTGTACATATAAATAAGGCATTGAGAGGATGTTGTAAAGAAATGTTGATCTCAAGAATCAAGCAATTGATATTCAAATCTATCTAGCTCTTGACAAATGCTAAACACACTTTCTCATAAAAATAGTATTATTATCACAAATATTAAAGTCCATTCACTCTTACAAAATTTATGTATAATATCTCATCACAAATATAATTATTATTTAAAATTATTTATATATCATACTTTTTTACTCTTTAACTATTATTACTTCAATTTTTAATCGAAAAATATTTTCATTCTATATTTTTATTAATATATAATTTGTAAAAAATATTAATAATTTACATTACATTTAACTTTTATATTTTAATTGTTAGATATTATTTTTTTACTAAAAATTAATGAATAATTAATTATTTTTTTTAAACTTTAAGGTAGGAGCCTATCTTTGCAAATGCACCTCCTAACTACTAATGAGAACAAGCTTCATGACCTTAATCATTGAATATTTGGTTTTCCAAGAGAATTATCTCTGGTTTATTAGATTTTAAATAGGTTAGCATGGTTCAAGTGACCGTTGTAGGGAATATAAATACAAAGATCCAAGAGGGGGGCACCACTAATGACTTTATACTATTCTAGGATATGATACCCTCATGTTGGGAATTGAATTATAATGATTTCTTTTGATTTTCAAAACAAAAAAGTTCATGTTTTGCAAATATGAATGATGTTTTACACTTTTTAATGGGTTAAGTGTTTCCATTTTCAAGATTAAATTTGACTCCTCTTTTTAGGGTAATTTTTTCCTAAGGTTTATCCAATTAATGTTGCTCTTCAAATCATGACGATTATCCACTTATTATTATCCTTTAACTCATGAGGGTTATCTACTTAGTAACGTCCTTCAAATGATGGAGTGGCTTGTCGAGAATCACCATATATTAGATAGATATAGTTGGTCTTTAAAAAAATGATAACTTAAGAATATTTTTAATGTGCTTTTAAAAAAAAAAATTATTTATAAAAGTAAATGAATATTGTTATGCAAATATCAAAATTATTTTATTTTTTTTATATTTAAATACATAAGATACAAGTTGATTAGTTTTTATAAAAAATTTAATGATAAAAAATTTAATAATATAAAAAAGTTTTTGGATTATTAATTAGCTTCTTCTTTTTTATAACACTTATTATTTTGTAACACGTGATAATCTAATTAAGAAAGGATTTTAGTTACCTAACAAATGTGTGTTTTGTGAGTAGGAGGAAGAATCTATTCCCTATATTTTAACTTCATTGTAACTTTGCTCATGAATTATGGAAAATGGTGCTAATGAAACTTGAGACACCATGGGCAAGGAATGGTACTATTCAACAACTAGTCTCTAAATGGAGAGGACTCACTCATAACCCCCTAATCAAACAACTTTGGAGGCATATCCCTAGCATATCCCTCCTTATATGGGATGGAGCTTGTGGAGAGAAAGGAACAATAGTATTTTCAATGATGTGGAGAACTCGGTGGAGGAAATCTTTAGAAACCTCTATAAACTACTTAAGGAGAATATCTCTATTACTACCTGGAAGTTCTCATCCTTTCCCCTACCTCTTTTGATGATAAGATGAAAATAAATTGGGAGTTACCCAATACCTATGCTAGATTTGATAACTCCAAGAGAATAGCAAGGAGGAACACCATTGGAAACCACAAAATCCAGGTTGGTACAAGTTGAACTTTGATGGAGTTGCAAGAAGGGAAAAAATTCTTGTGGATGGTGTTATAAGGTCTACTAATGGGGAAATATTTTTTTTGTTCATTGATAATTTGAATGGACATACTAATAACTAGGAAGAAGGGATGACCCTTCTTTGGGGAATTAAATTTTCCCTTTCACTTGGTGTGAAAGTTTTGGCAACAAAAGGGGACTCAAAGTTGATTTTTGATTTTGTTAAAGGCCTCAACAAAGCTAATTGGTCCATATAAGGAATTATTGGGGATATATTAAAACTATTTCCATGACTTGATCTATTTGTTATTGATCATTCCTATAGAGATGGTAACATAGTGGTTGACACAATGGCAGCCTCGAGTCTTGGAATTAAGGGTCTTAGGTGCTAGAGAAACATAGATTATATCCAACTTCATGTTAGAACTCCTACGAGGAGAGAGTAAAATAAAAAATAATCAGAATGGGCATAAAAAAATTATGGTTTTGGTTTTCCCTACTTTGCATAATTATGGTGGTGAGTAGGAGTAAAAACAAAAACATTTGAAAAAAATAGAGTTGGGAAAAGGACAATGTTTTCAAGGGTTTGTAACCGATGACAAGGAAAAAAAGGAATGGAAGGGTCATACTCTTAGATGGAGGAGTTTCATGTGACAAGATGAGGTGACACATTTGGCAAGGCATAAGAAATAATGATGATGATGCACAAGAAATAATAATGATGATGCTAGCACATAAATTAACCGTTTCAACCTTTGTGTAGGGATATTCATGCTAGTTTTATTTATCGCTATGGAATGTGGTAAGGCAAAAGCATGGGTGGGGCTCACTATTACTATTGTTGTGATTGACAAAATGGGTGGGGCTAGGGTTTGGATTGAGTGAAGAAAATTTGAAGAGTTAAAAAATGATACCACAGTCTAGCACATATTCTATGAGGTGGGAGTCTCATAATTAGTAGAAATCATTAATGGATATGACAAGGGTATCTTTATGAAATTGGAAATCTCGTGGGTGGGTAAAAGGGTCACTTTTGGAACAATATCTTTTTAAGTGAATGAATAATTCATTTCTCAAGCTACTGGATTTCAACCCATAGGCTAAAAATGGAACAAGATGAGTCATGTTGGGGATAGTGACAGTCCTAACAAGTTTTTTAAGGGGAATGAGGTCCCAATTAAGTTTCATCATGGTCTCAAAAGGGAAAAATTACCAACCCCATGGAACTAGGTATGTTTAATGATAATGAAATATTTCACGATCCTAAAGGTAGGCTCAAATTTTATTAATTTAACTATATGCCTTTGATAAAATAATTTAGGAATCATAATCTCATCTCCTTTCCTTTTTCCTTTTAAATTCCCTAGAACGTTATGTTAAAGAGGTGGTTGAGAATGCAAAAAGTTAGGAGAAAAAACCCATCCCACTCCACCAAGGCTTTATTTATTGTACTTACCATTTTTATCTTATCTTGTACCCCCTAAGAAAATTATTGTATAGGAAGCCCCTAAATATTCCACTCCTCCCTCAGCTAGCATTATTGACACTCTAGCACCTAGCAAAAAGAAATTCATTAGGTACCCAAGTGCTATTAAAATTTCTTCCCAACCTAAGACCCCTAAAACCCACACATCCCTTATGACTGGAAATTAGCTTGGTGATCTCAAACATAAAGCTTCAATTCCTAGTATTAGTGATAATAAGGGGAGGAAACTTTCCCCCTCAGCTAAAAAATCCAAATTAACCATCTAGGAGATTGTCAATGAAGATGAGGAGGAAGCTAAAGAAGAGACTAGTAAAAATGAGTGTAGCCCTAGGTGATTTTATAGATTCTCTGCTTTCTTTGTGGAGAAAGAAAAAATATTTTTTTTTGGTTGAGTATGAAAAAATATATATTTTTGGTTGAGTATGATACTAGGGAGGATGAGGAGTAGGATAGTGAGAATAATAATAAAGAGAAAAGGAAGAGTGAGGGAGTTGAAAAAGAGGGGTTAAAATAGGAGGAAATGGATAGCTCAAAGAAATCCACTGAGGAAATCTCTACCCAAATTGTTTAGAGAGCGTAGAAATGGGGCCAATTGATCTAATCCATGACATGATTCAAAAGGAAGAGAAAATGAACAAACCTAGCAGGGAAGGGGCCTATAAAATAACATGGAATGGACCTACTCTAAATGTAAAGCCACTACAAAAGAGGTGGAAAAGGTTAAATCCAAGGTCACAGACATTGAAAGAAAGTTGGAGAGTGCCTCTTGTTTCAACTTGAGGTTTATGTATAGTTTTCTTACCTCATCTTTCTTGATGCAGAAGTATATATTGGGAACCAATGAGGTAGATGAAAGAAATTACAAGGAAGTGTTTAAGTTCCTCACTAAATAATAGTCTAATGTTGATGCATGGAAAGGTTGAAACACCTGAATCCCTATCAAATTTCATGGATCAAGGATGAGCATACACTATTGGTAAGTGAACAATGTTATGTGAATTTAAAAATTGGAAAGTACTATGATAAGGTGTTGTGTGACATTATGCATATAGATTGTTGTCAGATTTTGTTGGCTAGAACTTGGCAATATGATAGACATGCTATATATGATGGGAGATTGCATAAATACTATTTGGGTTGATGGGAGAAGGAAAATCTTGTTACCTTTGATTGAAGAATCTTTTGGTAATGTTTGTAAATCTATAAAAGTTTGTTTGATGGAAGGAAGAAAGTTTGTTAAGGATTTGAAGAAGAATGATGTATGTTTTGTTGTGATTCCTAACAAACCAAGTGAGAAAATAGTGGATATTGTCCCTGAAGAGATTGATAAATTACTCACCAAGTAAAAAGAGATCATTTTTGATAATGTATCTAATGGTTTACCATTGAAAAGAAGCATTGATCATTGTATGGATCTAATTCTTGGAGCTATTTTTCCAAATAAAGCACCACATCCGTTACCACCTACCGAGAATGAGGAACTTAACCGACAAATCCAAGAGTTGTTGCAGAAAGTTTTGATTCGATAAAGTTTGAGTCCATGTGCAGTACTAGTTGTATTAGCACCTAAGAAGAATGGAGAGTGGTGAATATGTACTGATTCTAGAGAAATGAACAAGATAACAGTGAAATATTGGTTTCCTATGCCAATAGTGGATGACATAATGGATAGTTTGAGTGGAGAAAAGTATTTTACTAAAATTGATTTGAAGAGAAGATATCATCAGATCAGAATCAGAGAAGGTGATGAATGGAGGACTACTTTCAAGACAAGAGAGGGTTTGTATGAGTGGTTGGTTATGCCTTTTGGTTTAACTAATGCACCGAGTAGTTTTATGAGATTGATGAATGAGGTTTTGAAGAAATTATTTGGTAAATTTGTGATTGTATACCTAGATGACATTTTGATATTCAATAAGACCAGAGAAGAACATTTGTTACACATTAGACAAGTATTGCAGAGATTGAAAGAAGAAAAGTTGCTGATTTATTTGAAAAAGTGTTCCTTCATGAAAGAGGAGATTGTATATTTGGGATTTGTAATTTTAGCTGATGGTTTGAAGATGGATCCTAAGAAGGTTGAAGCTATTTTTAATTGGCCTAAACCTGAAAATGCTAGTGAGGTAAGATCATTTCATGGTTTATAAATTTTTTACCAAAAGTTCATTAGAAATTTCATTAAAATTTGTAATGCTATGACTGAGACTATGAGAGGAGATAAAAGAGAATTCAAGTGGACACATGGAGCTAATAAAAGTTTTGAGACCTTGAAGCAGAAGGTTGTTGAATTGTGTATGTTAACTTTACCTGATTTCAATAAGGTATTTCAATTTGAATGCGATGCAAGTGGTACTACTGTAGGAGTTTTTTTGAGTCAAGAAGATTAACCTGTTGCTTTCTTTAGTGAGAAATTGAATGATGCTAAAAGGAAATATTTCATGTATGATCAAGAGTTCTATGCTATTGTTCAAAACCTAAAGAAATGGAGACATTATTTGATACTGAGTGAATTTATGTTGTGTACTGATCATAAGGATTTACAATATTTGGGTAGTCAGAATAAGTTGAATTAGAAACATATGAAATGGGTTGAGTATTTGCAAAGTTATACATTTGTGATAAAACATAATAGTGGAGTCACTAACTGAGTTGTTAATGCATTGAGTAGAAGATCTTTGATGACTAAAATGAGAATTTAATTTCTTAGTTTTGATGACATGAAGGATTTGTATGAAACTGGCCCTAATTTTTCTAAGTCGTGGAGAAAGTGCAAAGCACCTCTTCAAGATCAACCGAGTACTAAATGGGAAGACTATTTCATTCAAGAAGGTATGTTGTTTAAAGGTATTCAGTTCTGTATACCGAGAGGATCAATGAGAACTAATTTGATAAAAGAGAAACATAGTAGTGGTTTGGTTGGACATTTTGGCATTGATAAAAAATTAAATTTGCTTAAGGAGAGATACTTTTGGCCACAATTGTATAAGGATGTTAAAAAATTTGTTAGAATTTGTGGATTTTGTCAAGTTGCAAAGGCAGTAAGTCAGAATACTAGATTGTGTACACCGATTTCTATTCCTGAGAAACCTTGGAGTGATATCAATATGGATTTTGTTCTTGGCTTACTAAAGACAACAAGAGGTAATGATTATATATTTGTGGTTGGGGA
The DNA here is from genome assembly GCA_027943335.1 of Chamaecyparis obtusa. Classification (NCBI taxonomy): domain Eukaryota; kingdom Viridiplantae; phylum Streptophyta; class Pinopsida; order Cupressales; family Cupressaceae; genus Chamaecyparis; species Chamaecyparis obtusa. Next base: position 1,311,656 of record BSBK01005809.1, read on the forward strand.
TAGATTTTCTAAAATGACACATTTCATACCATGTAGGACAACATCAGATGCACTACATATAGAAAATCTTTTCTTAAAGGAGATTGTCAGATTGCATGGATTACCAAAAAGTATCATCTCTGACTGAGACAGTAAGTTTGTTGGTTATTTCTGGAATACTCTATGGAAAAATTTGGGTACCGAGTTGAAGTATAGTTCTACATTTCATCCACAGAGTGATGGATAGACAAAATTTGTTAATAGAAGTTTGGGTAATCTTTTGAGATGCTTAGTTGGAGATAAACTGAGTAATTGGTATTCTATGTTGGCACAAGCAGAATTTACATACAATAATTTAATGAATAGGAGTACTAGAAAAATACCTTTTGAGATTGTTAACGGAATACAATCGAGAGATATATCGGATTTAAAGAACATTACTAGAGAAGAGAAGAGAAGTGTTGAAGGAGAAGAATTTTCTAAGTTCATGAAGACATTACATGAGGAAGTGAAACATAAGTTAGAACATAGTGATCAAAAATATGAGGACAGAGAAGATAGATCAAGAAGACATAAGACTTTTGTAGTTGGAGATGAAGTAATGGTTCATTTGAAGAAGGGAAGATTTTCTGTTGGAACCTATGGAAAACTGAAGATTAAGAAATTTGGTCCCTGCAAGATATTGATAAAGTTTGACAGTGGAAATGCTTATGTGATTGAGTTACCTGATGACATGGATATATCACCCATATTCAACATTGCATACTTGTATGAATATCATGAATGTGATGAAGAACTGATAGGACCAAATGACTATCCTAAGAAGCAGACATAAGAAGTTGAGAAGATTTTGGAACAAAGAGTTGGCAGAAGCACAAGACGACAAGAGTACATGGAATATCTGGTAAAGTGGAAGAACAAACCAATTTTTGGCAGTTCATGGATTTCACAATCTGAGTTGGATTTAGCTCGGGTTATACCTGTTGCATGATTTAGAGAATCATTTCAAAAATAACCCTAGGTGTCTGATGTAGGAGCATCTTGGGTTCTTGGAAATCATGTATCACCAAAATCATGTTAGATTTGTTAGATATGCTCAATAGCTAATTTTGGGATCTTGGTGAAGTATTCTTTTGTCCACCAATGGGGCTTGGTTGCTGCTCGATTTGGTTGTTCATCGAGTTGGTTTTGGTTGCTCGGTAGTCTTTATCACCGAGTGGTTTATTTTGGATCTTTTTTGAGGACAACTTGTGTATTTAATTTTGGTCATGGAGTTAATGGTTGCATCGATCATTGGGAAGCATGTGGACCTTGGTCTGGCTTGTCCCTTTCTCCAATGTTGGATCTAAAGGATATTTAGAGCCGACTTATTCGGTGGCCTCTTGTATAAATAGAGTAGTATGTTTTAGATCTTGGGGTAGATTTTGGAAGATAGAAATTGATAGGCTGGAAGATCCTTGCATGTATGAGGCCTGTTTGTATTTGATTTATGATTGTATTTGGTTGTAACCAAGAAGGCCTTACAACTTAGCATGTTTCTTGTAAGCTCGGTTATTGATGAATAAAAGTTGATTTTTTCTAGATTCTCTCTCTCCCAGTCTTGTGTTGTTACTTATGAGTGTTGATCTTGCAAGCAGGTAGGTATTTGGGTGTTCCTTTGGCCCCTTGCTCCTCCCTTCTTGCATCAAATGTGCTCCACCAAGCTGGCTGCAAGATTAAGAATGCCCATTAGGGTTGATTTTTCTTTAGTTTATTTTTTATTACTATTTATGGCCATAGGTTTCCTTATGCTAAGACATTTTATAGTTTAGATAACTTACTAGACTAAAGCTTTTATTTATATTATGTTGCTAAACTGGTTTAGTTTTTTTTATGTTAGTATGATGATAATGTGCTAAAACTAATTTTCTATTGATGACTTTATGCCCTTTGGGCTATTGTTTATAAGGGAAACACCTTTTTTAGAAATTATTAATATAAAAAATATTAATGAGTTATACATCCACTTGAGCTTGTTAGTGTAGGTTTTCATTTTTCTAGTGAATATTTGTCATTATATTATCTAAGCCTTTTCTAAACTTTTAATTAATCTTTATTGGGTTAACTAAGAGAATACAAGTGTGTGTGTAAGGTGTCAAAATATTCAATAAGAGTTAAATTTAGTATTCTTGGATACTTGTGGTGTTCTCTCCATATTGGTTGTATTTTCCACCACCCCCTCTCACATTATATACGTACTATCCTAGCTTATATTTGTATCTTGTAGATTTGTGTTATTATACTTTTTTGATATCCTACTTTTATTATTGAGAATTTGTATTACTCACTTGGAGTCTAACTTTATAATGCCATTTTGATTTATTGAATCATCTTATTTATAATATAGTAGTTTCTATTTCATAAATTATATATTGGGTTATCATATATTTAATAGATTCTAACATTATATGAGAGATATTGTGCTAGAATAATATCCCATTTCTATATTCGAGAGATTTGAGGAGCTAACTAGTTTACTTGCAAGTTTCTTAAAAGCTCAATATTTCTCTTCTCATGCATCTTCAAATGATATACAAAATCATAAAGTTTGATTATAACATATTTAAATTAATCTCTACAATTAGTACTTTTTTTTTCTAAAATTTAGACCTTACAAATTTTTTATAAGTCTCCTACTTTTTAATCTATTCCAATGTTCAAAATGCTCAAGAAAGTCAAAATCATCTTTCACTTTATCAAAATATAAAAAATTGGGAAGGTAGTTTTCAAATAAGGGTTGGATGATGCATGAGGAACTCCACTCATTAGTGGGGTATTTTAATGCCAAAGATGTTACCATAACTAATAATAATTTTGAAGATTGATTATCTGATGGAGTTGATGATGAAGACCGACCAAGATTAGAGGAATACATCATGATAGTAGAAAGGTTAGATCAGTTATTGTCTTGTCATTGATGTCAAGCAATTGATTTCTGGTTTATATTATGTTTCCATATCATTCTATAATGATATAAGTTGAAGGAGTTAAGGAGAAGAAGAAATGAGAAGTTGTAAAACATAAATGGGCAACTGATACAGATTGGACAATGATTAGATTATATTGGTATAATTGTTTTCTACCTAACATATGATTATGTTAAGTTGGTAAAGCATGGTGATGAAGATTTGACAATTTGGTAAGTTAAGTTGTTTTGACTACCGAGTATGAAAAGTCACTCGGTAAGGTAAAGGTAAAATGAAAATTCACTCAGTAAAGTGAAAGGAACTCAAGGCACCAAATAATGTAACCAAAATTCAAATGAAGAACATCGAGAAAGGAAAAGATATTAAATAAGGATTGAATTGACATTTAATGATTAGCTATGATGAGCTGGATGATCATAATGATGAGGAGAGTTAGTTACAATACATCTACGAATAGGAAAATTCAAGGTGAAGATCTATGACAAGATCTACGTGGAAAAAAAGAGATGGAACAAGTTCCTAGAAATGTTCAAGTTCCTAGGTCAAAAGAAAACATGATACTGAGATCCAGATTCAAGGTATAATGAATTGGACTGTTAAGATTGATTAAAGGAAAATGTAATAGAGGGGATTAAGAGGGAAAAGTTGTCTATATAATCTTGTATGGATAAATGGTTGGAAAACTGAATAGTTGAAGGGTTGCCAACTGTTGCAATGAAGAAGGAACAAAGAGATTTTGAGTGGAAAAGAAGGATTTGATGAAGTGTTGATGTTAGTGGATAATGAAGAATTGAAATGAAGACAGAAGAGCGTACCGAGATCTAATTGAGAAAATATAGTTGCAAATCTATAGGTAATTTTATTTAGTGTTTCTTACTATCATTTGTAATAGATAAATCTCTTAATAGAGTAGACCTAATAGTATTAATGTAAAATCCTTGAAAAAGGTGACATTCTAAACAGTGTTTGAAGCCCTCTAACAAGGTCACTCCTAACAAGGTGAAGATCCTAATAGATCTGAGGTAAATCCCTTGACCAGAGTAACACCTCATAGTGTGTATGGTAATCTTTAACCAGATTGGCTCTTAACTAGGCGTACTTCAGAAGAGTACTTTCTTAGTGGGTGACAATTCCCACAGTGGTTTTTCCCAAAGATGGGTTTCCACATTAAATATTGGTGTTACATGTTGTGAATGATTTATTGAATGCTATAGTTTATTTACTATTTGTTGGTTCCTCAAACTAGACTTTATGCTTTCAAAAGAAACCAATACATCTATAGGGTTTTAGGATGAGTTAGATCCAAATATGGAATTCTATGATGATTGGACCAATTATAGGGACAAGACTGCCCTTTACAATTCTGGCTCTACAAAACCAAGAAGGGTACTCCTAATCCAATAACAACAAGCCTTACCTCAACAATAACAAACTAGATTTAATAACAATAGATAAATGATAAGAAAATACTAAATGATGACCATTCATTCATTAATTCTCCATTATCATTAGGTGGAATACTACTTTTCAAGTCATTGTACTTAAATAATTTTGATAGATTTATATCAAAATGTTAGGAATACAAATAGAACCTTTTCAAACACTGATCTCTATAAAAATAGCTCCACTACTGGTCAGTGCCTTATCCATTGGGTAACACCTTCATTGCAAAATTGTGATACACAAACAAATATATATTGAACTTTGATGACCTTGTCCTTTGAAAATGCTATCACCCTATGGTGGATTTTATCAAAGGAATCCCAAATTTACACTACTTACTTATATCCTTATGTAAAACTTTAAATAATTTATGTCATAGCTAAAGCTTATTTAATCTGATCCTAGATCAGAGCTGAAGATTATAAACACATACACAGAAATTATCCATGCAATGAATTTTATCAATTCATAACTCAAAGAGAAATACACAAAGGAGAGATATAAACTTTGGATTTTATTCAAATGCTATATCAATATCATGTATACAAAATGATTTAAAATGAAAACTATCTGGATATTTAACTTGAACTAGCAATATTGTTCTTTACAAAAATTTTCCTAATACAGTCTACAGTATCCTAGACTCAAAACTTGTCAGTAAGAATGTCCAAGTTTCGGTCCCTACCAAATGATCCTAGTAATCCTTTTATAGAAATAAGGATTGCATACAAGCTTTGGATCTTTCTTAGAAAAGACAAAAAAGTGTCCACCATATAAGACAAAGAAGGTAAATATAACACCTTCTTGTTACAATTTTACAAAGTGGCTTGTAGATATGAGTGCCAAAAATCTTGCAACAATTTCCAAGGGCAATTTAATTTCTGCCAGGTGTATCATCCGTGCTTGCGTTAACTGTTTGGGGTCCTTTGCAATGTTTGTTTTGCTTTTAAGGAGTTGGGGCACTACCATCTATTTCTTCCTTAATGGATGTTTCTTCTTCTTTGGTAATCTCTGAAGGATATGTTGTTTCCCAAGATGCATAAACATCTTCACTTGGGCAATGAAAAGCCAGAAATTCTTCCCTTTTAGGTAGCAATCTATCCCAATCCTTAACTACCTGGTGTACCTAATTCCTCACATTAGTGAAATGTATTGTAACATCTTGCAATATTTCAATTAATTTTACAAAAGGAGTATTGTCTTCTGTATTCAAAATAGTATTTATTCTAGCAGATACTTCACCATCAATTTTCTCTAACCATTGATCTATGTCTTTTATAGTTCCATCTGCCTTAATAAAACCAAGAAACATTTGAAAATTGTCCTGGAAATATCTTGCCCTTAGGATCTCTGCCTTTCTCTTCAAACTATCCCTATTGATTTCAAATTCAATTAAGTCTTTGACAAAATCATATGTATTTGTCAGCTGTGCATCCACAATATGCTGACTTTCAATTGTAGAAAAGAAATACTTTAATTTATTTTCTCTAACAACCCACCTATCCAAAATTGGTTTGACAGTGGCCCTCTCTTTCCTAAAAGAAATCAAGATGTTAGACAATTGTTTACCCATCCTGTAAGTTTCTTTAGGCCTCTCATTTGCAACAAAATATAGAACTGTATCCTTTATTCTTTTTGTTGGTTCCTACTTTGCTGGTCCTGGTACCACCACATTGTAACCAATTTTCTTTTGTACCATGTATTTTCTTGGGGGCAATACTTTAGCAAATGCAAGTTTTCTAAATATTGATGGAGCTTTCTCTAGGTCATCTTTCATAGCTTTCTCCTTTTTCTCATTTAGGGTTTTAAAAATACCCTGAAAGTGATCCATAAGAGTGTCTATCTTCTTCCCAACAGGATTGATGTTCTTTAGGGGATCATATCCCTTGTCAAACTATTGGACAAAGTCCAATGTCTTCTTGTACACCAACCATTTTTCCTTTCTGATTTCTTACTCTTGTATATTAGGGATATTTCTGATGATATCCTCAGGGAAATTGAAAATATGATCTATGAATGAGCATTTGACCTTCTTCTTGAACATGTCATTGTAGAAACCCTCTGGGTCTATTGTCCTTGCAACTGAGCTAATCATGTGATATGATGACATGACTTTATCCATATGAAGCCATCCACCCTTTTTAATTATAAACTGGTAGGTCATTGTAACATTTGGGAACAGGGTGCCTCTGGCTTTACCTGCAAGAGTATTCTTTTAAATTTTCCCCAATTGCCTTGTGAATTCTGCAATACCAATTTTGAGGGGCACTTGATATGGCAATATGAAAGGGGCCTCTCTGAAACCATATAGCCTAATTATAGTAGAAACATGATAGAAAATGAAATCCCCCTAATTATGCACAATTTTAAGGGTCTTGGCAAATTGTTTTGGCCTGACAAGTTTAGCCAAGTCCTTTGGGATTCTTGGGTTCTCAAGGACAAACAAAAGCCTGAGACTAGATGCAAAACATCTATCAAAATTGATGAAACTATTATCATCCCTATTCCATGTCATGTTGAGGTTCCACAATTGGACCAGCATATCTTCACCATCCTTCTATTTCAACAAATCCATCTCCTTCTCAAAATTACTCGCACCTTTAAACAAGAACATATGCATCATGAAAGAGTACCAACAGAATGGCTTATCAACTTTTCTCTTTTGGATTCCTACCAATCCATTATGAATTAAGTCAGCAATAAAAGGGTCAAAGTCAAATGTAACTGATAAGTAGGGGTGTAAGATTTGGACCATCATGTACATTAAATGCACTAGCATTCTCTCTTCAACATCTTCTCAAAAAATCTGACACAGTGACCAATATGCACCCCTTTCTCTTAAGTTATTGAATGCATGGGTGGTGATTGAGACATGTAATATGTTTAATCACTATGTTAGTGAATGGAAACTCATACTGTTGTCATTTGTGTTTTGTCACTGATGTCAACATATGCTTTTATGAAGGAACCAGACTGGTAATCACATTGTATAGTTAGTGTACGGATGTTTTAGATGCTGCAAAGTTAGATGAGAGTTCAGGTGGATGTTTTGATCTTATATCTATGATTGCATCATTACATATTGCATATTAAGAGAGTTACAACTATTTTGGTAAAGACTGTTCACTGGACTGTGACAATGAGAATTGACAGAGTTAGTCTCTGAGTTTTTGATATATCTTTCAGAGGGATTGGATTCAAGGTATGCGAACTTGAAGGATGATGGAAGAGGTATTGATGAATTTTCATTGGTCAGTGCAAGGTATGGAGTGATTGGTGACATCATCTATGGTGTGTGCTCTGGTGATGGCTAATTCTAAAGCTGACTTGGGGAATGAAGCATGTGTTTTGTTTGGAAAGCACAAATCAAGGATGTCAGTCCTTAATTGTTGTAATGTAATCATTGTAAATTTGTTATAGATACTGTGTGGATCTTAGCAAGGGTTTATGTAATTGTTTGTAATTAGGAAATCCTTATGGGCCGACCTGATCTTGGTAAATTGTTATAAGGTATAAATGAAGGGTCTTTTCCTTGGAAAAGATATGGATGGAATATGTATGCTATAAGGAGGTTGTGAAAGTTGTGAACTTGTGTATGTTATATGTAGAGCAGAGGATTACTAGTGGACTTCATTGGAACTGATCAAGCAAAGACAAGTTGCCGGCAAATAGTTCAAAAGATTTTGTCTTTCTTCATATACACCTATTATGAACTAGTGAGTTCTGAAGGTGGATTTAACCTTCTTTGGGCAGTGAGCCCTCTATTGTTCTTGACTCCTAATAGGGTCTGTCCTCTAACAAGGACTATGTACTATAATGTTTCAATAAGCTCCTAACAGGGCTATATCTTCTAACAAGGATTACTATACTCTCAGTACATCATTTGTGGGTGCTAATTTCCACCGGTGTTTTTACCTTTAACAGGGTTTCCCAAAACCAAAATATTATGTTATTGTGTTGGCATTCATTGTGTTCATTGGATCTGATATTAATGAGCTTAAAGTTTAAAGTTTAATATTCTATCATACAACTGATTCACCCCCCCTCTCAATTGTATTGTGGACTGTTATTCCTAACAATTGGTATCAGAGCTTGTGGTCCTTAGAGAGAAAGCTTAACAACTTGAGGTGATCTTGGAAATGCCATTCTATAGGAAGGAAAGTCCTAAGTTTGATCCTGAAAAGTTTGACAGTTGGAAAAACAAGATGCGAACACATCTGCTATGTATGGGCATAGACTACTAGATGATTGTGAATAAGAAGGAATCTCTAAAGGATGAGAATGACTTGGAAACATCTGACGATGATGAAAAGAAGTTATTTTTATGCAACATGGTCATAAGAGAAGCATTGATCAGCACACTATCTAAGGGTGAGTTTACTGAAATTAAAGATCTAGATTCGGCACATGAAATTTTGAATAGACTAGAGGCACTTTATGAAGGAGACAAGTATACCAAACAAGAAAAATTAAAAAAATGGAAGACAAAGATGGAAAATTTGCAAATTAATGAAGATGAAAGCATTAGAGCCTATGTTCAAAGGGTTACAAAAGATTTACTTGGACTCAGAAACTGTGGAGGTACTTATGATGAAGATGAAGTCATTGCAAAGATTCTCAGATCTCTAACTCCTACTTACAAATTCAAGGCAATGTCAATTCAAGAAACTATACCCCTGACTCCAAACTTTAGCAAAGAGATTTTGATTGCAAAGTTAACTACCTTTGAAGCTACAAAATTAGGAGAAGCTGCACCTAAAGTTAAATCTTCATTTAGGGAATCCGCAGACAAGAAAGTATCTGCACTTCCTAGCACAAGCAAAGAAGACCTGAAAGAAGAGCTTGGTGAGTATGCTGAGGAATGGGAGAAGATAATGGAATAAGAAAAGAAGATGGAAGAACTTGTTGCACTGATTTCTAGAAGAGAGAAAAGAGGTAAGGGAAAATTTGAAGGCAAATTACCTTTGAAATGTTTTTCATGCAATAAGATAGGTCATTTTTCATCTAAATGTCCTACAAGAGTTCCTAAATACAAACCTGATTATGCAAAGATTAGAAGAGACAAAGAATGTTATTATGCTAGTGAAGGAATATCTGATGATGATGATTTAGACAATGAAGAGATTGGATTTGTTGCTATTAAAGATGAACCAGTTCATGAAGAAAAATCTTTAGTATCTCATGTTGAGAAGAAAAGTGAATGGATAATTGACAATGGATGTTCTCATCACATGAATGGTGATAAGAATAAATTTGTTAAATTAGTAAATTATGATGGAGGTGTTGTAAGGTTTGGGGACAACCTCCCAAAGTCCATCATAGGAGTTGGATCCATCACTCTGGATGGAAAGACTAATAAAGACAATGTACTATTGGTTGAAGGATTGAAGCATAACTTGTTGAGTGTTTGACAGTTAATGGATAAAAACTTTCAGTTAAGTTTTGTTAATGATAAATGCTTTATCAGAAGCAAGGAAGGAAAAATGATTGCTACTGGTTCAAGATCTAGAGGTAATGTATTTGAACTAAACACATTTGGAGCCTCTTGTTTTGTTGTGAAGGTAGATGATAGTTGGTTATGGAATAGAAGATTTTGTCATGTTAACTTTGATAACATTGTGAAGGAAAGTATGGCTAATGAAGTAAGAGATCTACCGAAGATTGTGAAACCTTCTAACACTATATGCAAAGAATGTGTTATGGGAAAGAAAACTAAAAGCAGTAATAAAAGCAAAACATTTACATCAAAAGGAAAGTTGGATCTGGTACATACAGATCTATGTGGGCCTACAAGAACAAAGTCATACTATGGTGAAAGGTATTTTATACTCTTTGTTGATGACTTTTCTAGAATGATGTGGGTTACTTATTTGAGAGAGAAATCAGAAGCATTTGACAAATTCAAGTTGTTTAAAGAAAAAGTAGAGAATGAATCAAGACTAAAAATAAAGTGTTTAAGATCAGACAGATGTGGAGATTTTACATCAGATTTATTTAATTCATACTGTGAAGAGCATGGGATAAAAAGACAAACATCTTCTCCTAGGACTCCACAACAGAATGGGATAGCAGAGCGAAGAAATAGAACTATACTTGATGCTACCAGGACAATGCTGATTGAAGGAAATGTATCTCATGTACATTGGAGAGAGGTTGTTGGAACAACAGTGTACACATTAAACATAATTCAAATCAGAGATGGCACAAGTAAGACTTCCTATGAACTATGGTTTGATCATACTCCTACTATAAAATATTTCAGAATTTTTGGTACCAAATGTTATATCAAGAGAGATGATGAGATAGGGAAATTTGATGCTAGAAGTGATGAAGGTATCTTCCTTGGTTACTCTGTTAAAAGAAAGGCATACAAATGTTTCAATCTGAGATTAAGGAAGATGGTTGAAAGTAACAATGTAAGAATAGATGAGAAATTTCAGATACAAGAATAAATGTATGACAATAGTCAGATATCAGAAGTGAAAGAAACCACTACTGTTGCCAAAGAAGAAGAACTTGTTGAGGAAGAAAGTGAAAAAGAGGCTTGTGATGATACAAGAAAGACTACTGAAACTCCTAAAACTCCAAGGTATGTAAAAAATAGCCATCCTGAAAATCAAATTATTGGCAATACCAGTTAGGGAGTGCTAACTAGATCTAAAGCTAGAGAAGAAATTTGTTTGATTTCTCAAGTTGAGCCAAAAACTACAGATGAAGCCCTTAAAGATGAATCTTGGATAAATGCCATGAAAGAAGAATTGGATCAGATAAAGAAAAATAATACTTGGGAATTGGTTCCAAGACCTAAAAATAAAAATTTTATAGGAACAAAATGGGTCTTTAGCAACAAAATGGATGAAGAAGGAACAATTGTAAGGAACAAAGAAAGACTAGTGTGTAAGGGTTACTCACAGCAAGAAGGCATAGACTTTGAGAAACATTTGCTCCTGTTGCTAGAATAGAGGCAATAGGATTATTTCTATCTTATGTTGTACACAAAAACTTCAAAGTGTATCAGATGGATGTTAAATCTGCATTTCTGAATGGAGATCTTGAAGAAAAAGTATACATAGAAAAACCATATGGATTTCCTCTATGTGAAGACAAAGACATGGTGTGAAAATTGAAGAAAGCCCTGTATGGGTTGAAGCAAGCTCCTAGGGCTTGGTATGCAAGGTTGGACAAGTATCTACTTGGACTTGGATTCATAAAAGGTAATGTAGATAGTAATTTATATTTAAGAGCTACTGAAGATGGAATCCTAATAGTAGAAGTATTTTTGGATGACATTATCTTTGGAGGTAATGATGATCTATGTAAGAAGTTTGCTAAAGAAATGGAAAGTGAATTTGAGATGTCCATGATAGGTGAAATGAAATTCTTCCTTGGACTGCAAATAACTCAGAATGAGAATGGTATTTTCATTTCTCATGTACATTGGAGATAGGTTGTTGGAATAGCAGTGTACACATTGAACAAAATTCAAATCAGGGAAGGTACAAGTAAGACTCCCTATGAACTATGGTTTGATCATACTCCTACTATAAAATACTTTAGAATATTTGGTAGTAAATGTTATATCAAGAGGGATGATGAGATAGGGAAGTTTGATGCTAGAAGTGATGAAGTAATCTTCCTTGGTTACTCTGTTAAAAGAAAGGCTTACAAATGTTTCAATCTAAGATTGAGGAAGGTGGTTGAAAGTAACAGTGTAAGAATAGATGAGAAGTTTTAGATACGAGAAAGAATGTATGATAGTAGTTAGATTTCAAAGATAAAAGAAACTACTACTGCTACAGAAGAAGAACTTGTTGAGGAAGAAAGTGAAAAAGAGGCTTGTGATGCTAGCACAAGAAAGGCTACTGAAACTCCTAAAACACAAAGGTATGTAAAAAATAACCATCTTGAAAATCAAATTATTGGCAATACAAGTCAGGGAGTGCTAACTAGATCAAAAGTTAGAGAATAAATTTGTTTGATTTCTCAAGTTGAGCCAAAAACTACAGATGAAGCATTCAAAGATGAATCTTGGATAAATGCTATGAAAGAAGAATTTGATCAGATAAAGAAAAATAATACGTGGGAACTGGTTCCTAGACTGAAGAATAAAAAATGTTATAGGAACAAAATGGGTCTTTAGAAAAAAATTGGATGAAGAAGGAATTATTGTAAGGAACAAAGCAAGACTAGTGTGTAAGGGATACTCACAACAAGAAGGCATAGACTTTGAAGAAACATTTTCTCCTATTTCTAGAATAGAGGTAGTAAGATTGTTCCTATCTTATGCTGCACATAAAAACTTCAAAGTGTATCAGATAGATGTTAAATCTGCATTTCTAAATGGAGAAATTGAAGAAGTATACATAGAACAACTAGATGGATTTCCTCTATGTGAAGACAAAGACATGGTGTGAAAATTGAAGAAATCCCTGTATGGGTTGAATCAAGATCCCAGGGCTTGGTATGTAAGGTTGGACAAGTATCTACTTGGACTTAGATTTAGAAAAGGTAATGCAGACAGTAATTTGTATTTAAGAACTATTGAAGATGGAATCCTAATAGTAGAAGTATTTGTGGATGACATTATCTTTGGAGGTAATGATGATCTATGTAAGAAGTTTGCTAAAGAAATGAAAAGTGAATTTGAGATGTCCATGATAGGTGAAATGAAATTCTTCCTTGGACTGCAAATAACTCAGAATGAGAATGGTATTTTCATTTCTCAGACCAAGTATCTCAAAGAATTGCTTAAGAAATTCGGTATGGAAGATTGTAAACTAGTAGGAACACCTATGGTGACTGGAAAAAAGCCAACAATTGATGATGAATCAAAATGTGTTTTTCAAACTTTGTATAGATCAATGGTTAGAGGGCTACAATATCTGACTCACACCAGACCAGATATTGCTAATGATGGTGGAATTGTGGCTAGATATCAGGCAAAACCCAAAGAGACTCATCTAGCTACTATGAAAAGAATACTGAGGTATCTCAAAGGAACCATAGACTATGGTTTATGGTATGACAAGAATGATAGATTTGAACTTCATGCTTATACTGACACTGATTGGGAAGAAAATATTGATGATAGAAAAAGTACCAGTGGTGGTGCATTTTTCCTTGGGAAAAAGTTGGTTTCTTGGCTAATTAAGAAACAAGATTGTATAGCACAATCTACTGCTGAATCAGAATATGTTGCTGCTGCTATAAATTGCACTCAGATTGTTTGGATGAAACAAATGCTGACAGACATTGGAATAAATTTTAATGAGCCTGCGGTTATCTATTGTGATAACACCAACACAGTAAACATGTCAAAGAATTTGGTGATGCACTCTAAAACTAAACACATTTCTATCAAGTATCACTTCTTGAGAGGCAAGGTGGCAGAAAAAGAAATCAAGCTAGAATATATCAGTACAAAAGAGAAAATTGCAGACATTTTTACAAAGCCACTACCGAAAGATACCTTTGAATATCTTAGAGGTATGCTAGGGGTTCAGGCCCCTCCTAGTCAGAACTAAATGATACAAAGATGCATTAGTCCAGAAGTGTTCGGAGCCTCATCATTTTCTAGACTGGATGTAGGGATCTACTCCTCAGAGGGAGTGATCATGGAAGAAAGTTTATATGTGAAGGCAGTTGAAGACTCATGGCACCCTTTGCCATTTTTGTCAAAGGGGGAGTTTTGCCATGAGAAAATCTCTACTGTTTGGGGAGATTGTTCAGTTGAAGGACTTTTGGATTGATATAACTTTGGGATAAGATTTTCCCATATGTTGACATCAATGCCAAAGGGGGAGATTGTTGGATATTGCTAATGCATGGGTGGTGATTGAGACATGTAATATGTCTAATCAATAAGTTACTGAATGGGCACTCATACTATTGTCATTTTTGTTTTGTCACTGATGTCAACATATGCTTTTATGAAGGAACCAGACTGGTAATCATAGTGTAGGGTTAGTGTATAGATGTTTCAGATGTTGCAAAGTTAGATGAGAGTCAGATGGATGTTGTGATCTTATATCTATGATCACATCATTAAGTATTGCATATTAAGAGAGTTCCAACTATTTTGGTAAAGACTGGTCACTGGACTGTGACGGTGAGAATTGACAAAGTTAGTCTCTGAGTTTTTGATATATCTTTCAAAGGGATTGGATTCAAGGTATGCCAACTTGAAGGATGATGGAAGAGGTACTAATGGATGTTCATTGGTTAGCGCAAGGTATGGAGTGATTGGTGACATCATCTATGGTGTGTGCTCTAGTGATGGCTTATTCTGAAGCTGACTCAAGGAATGAAGCGTGTGTTTTGGTTAGCAAGCACAAATCAAGGATTTCGGTCCTTAATTGTTGTAATGTAATCATTTTAAATTTTTTATAGATACCATGTGTATCTTAGCAAGGGTTTATGTATTTTTTGTAATTAGGAAAGCCTTATGGGCTGACCTAATCTTGGTAAATTGTTATAAGGTATAAATGAAAGGTCTTTTCCTTGGAAAAGATATGGATGGAATATGTATGCTATAAGGAGGTTGTGAAAGTTGTGAACTTGTGTATGTTGTATGTAGAGCAGAGGATTACTGGTGGACTTCATTGGAACTGATCAAGCAAAGACAAGTTGCTAGAAAATAGTTCAAAAGATTGTGTATTTCTTCATAGACACCTGTTGCGAACTAGTGAGTTCTAAAGGTGGATTTAACCTTCTTTGGGAAGTGAGCCCTCTATTGTTCTTGACTCCTAACAGGGTCTATCCTCTAACAAGGACTATGTTCTATAATGTTTCAATAAGCTCCTAACAGGGCTACATCTTCTAACAAGGATTACTATACTCTCAGTACATCATTTGTGGGTGCTAATTCCCACCGGAGTTTTTACCTTTAACAAGGTTTCCCCGAAACCAAAATATTATGTTATTATGTTGGCATTCATTGTGTTCATAGGATCTGATATTAAAATGAGCTTAAAGTTTAAATTTTAATATTCTATCATACAACTGATTCACCCTCCCTCTCAGTTGTATTGTGGACTATTATTCCTAACAAAGAAGTTGTATAACTTAAATGGGCAACTAATACAGATTGGACAATGATTAGATTATGTTGATATGATTTTTTTCTACTCAGAATATGATTATGTTAAGTCGGTAAAACATGGTGATGAAGATTTGACAATTGGTAAGTTAAGTTGTTTTGACTGTTGAGCATGAAATGTCACTCGTTAAGGTAAAGATAAAAGGAAAAGTCACTCGGTAAAGTGAAAGGAACTCAAGGCATCGAGAAATGTAACCAAAATTCAAATGAAGAACACTGAGAAAGGAAACAATATTAAATAAGGATTGAATTGACATTTAATGATTAGCTATGATGAGCTAGATGATCATGATGATGAGGAGAGTTAGTTACAAGAGATCTTACCGAGATCCAGATTAAAGGTATAATGAATTGGATGGTTAAGATTGATTAAAGGAAAATGTAATAGAGGAGATTAAGAGGAAAATGTTTTTTTATATAAAGGATGATCTTGTATGGATAAATGGCTGGTAAATTAATAGTTGAAGGGTTACTGACTATTGCAGTGAAGAAGGAACAGAGAGATTCCGAGTGGAAAAGAAGGATTTGATAAAGTGTTGATGCCAGTGGATAATGAATAATTAAAGTGAAGACAAAAGGGTGCACAAGGATTTGATTGAGAAAATATAGTTTCAAATCTACAGGTCTTTTTTATTTATTGTTTCTTACTAGCATTTGTAACAGAGAAATCTCTTAATAGAGTAGACCTAATAGTCTTATTGTAAAATCATTGAAAAAGGTGACATTATAAAGAGTGTTTGAAGCCCTCTAACAAGGCCACTCCTAACAGGGTGAAGATCTTAACAAATCTGAGGTAAATCCCTTGACCAGGTCACACCTAAAAGTGTGTATTGTAATCTTTAACCAGATTGGCTCTTAACGGGGCGTACTTTAGAAGAGTATTTTCTTAGTGGGTGATAATTCCCACAGTAGTTTTTCCCAAAGCTAGGTTTCCACATTAAATATTGGTGTTACATGTTGTGAATGATTTATTGAATGTTATTTTTTATTTATTATTGTCAGTAAACAGTGAACTGTGTATTACCAAGCTGCTATCGAGTTAATTTGAGAAATTTTTTTAAGGTATTTGGAATTAGGGATTACTGATTCATGCCTCCCCTCTTTGTAATCCAACAAAAGAGACCATTCCATTACATTCAAAAGGCCTCAAAAATACCATCTCCATATAAAAACTATCAAAATTAGATATATGACCTTTCATAGGTTGTATTAAATGATCATGGATTTAAAATAATAAAAAAATTATTTTATGTATTACACAAGAAATTTTAGCAATTATGTTCCCTAGTCTAAACACCCTTCCACCATGTGTACCCTATGATGTAGTTTCTAATCACCCTATCACTTCCTATGGTAACTAGTATAGTTGATGCCTCATTGCATCACGAAGAAAAGCCTCTAGTCTACACAAACCAATATTCTATGGGTATTCAATGAATAATCCTTTTTTAAAACCACAGTTTTAGAAAAGCTGGTTTTATATCAACTATAAGGTAGTTTCCTCTTGCAATTGAGTATTTTTTAATTTTATAAAGGTAGTTTCAAAATCTAATGAAAATTTAATAAAGATAATGAAACTAAAGAATATTCCTATAAATATTTAGTGTTCCAATAAATTACATCATGCTAACATCAATAGTTCTTGTTTGCAACTGTACCTACCCCCTCTCCAATGTAAAATTGAACTATGATAATGTTGTGTTTTGCACTCACACCACATTTTTTGAAACTTGGGAAAATGGGGACTCCCATCTTTCTTTGTTCCTTGAGGATTTTTTCCCTACTAGTATTTGTTCTCTTTCCCCTTTATTCCTTTGTATGCTTTCATTTTTTCTCCTCCTTTGGAGTTTAGGCCTCGGAGTTTCCTTATTTCAAACTTGAAACAAGGGATCTCTAATCCCCAAATAAACTATTATCTCTTATGAGAGTTTAATATTTGAGGTTTATTTTTTTCAAGCTTGAGAACAATAACCCTTGATCATTTTTCTCCCTTCACCATCTTCCTCAAGGATCAAACTCTGTGTGTGTGTGTGTGTGTGTTCATATATGTTTTCACATAGCATCTTGAGAACAATAACCCTTGATCATTTTTCTCCCTTCACCGTCTTCCTCAGGGATCAAACTCTCTCTCTCTCTCTCTCTCTCTCTCTCTCTCTCTCTCTCTCTCTCTATATATATATATATATATATATATATATATATATATATATATATATATATATATATCTGTGTGTGTGTGTGTGTGTGTGTGTGTGTGTTCATATATGTTTTCACATAGCATCCTTTAGATTTATTTAACTTTGTAATTTTTTATTTTATTTTCATGTCTGAGGCCTTGGATTCAAAAATTCATATTTCCTTAAGATCACGGTAGTGGTTGATAGTGTGATTTTATTTTTTCGCCTACCTTATTATGTGACCTTGATTGTGCCCTTTTTTCAACATAAAATTTGACCCCTATTATTTTTCTAAAACCCTAAAATTAGTTAGAGACTTGACATAATTTTCATTAAATTCCTTTTATGGTATATTAGGGTTGTGACTTGATAATATCTTCTTATTAAGAGTGTTTGATAGAAGGAAATTACCATTTAAATTTGACAATCATGAATAGGAATTTACATATTGAAAACACAATACAAATTTCATAAATCCTTGATCCTTGACCTTGATCAACATTACAAGGATTCTCCTAAAAGGTCTAAGAGTTTCAAAAATTGGGTGTTAGGCATTAGGGTAACACATTACCATTTTAGCATAAAGTATATAAATTGGACATTGAAAACACCAATCCTTGACCCCTGAAAAGAGGCTCAGCCTAAAAATTGCATTGGACATCAAGGATCAGAGCTAAACTTCATATTTTTTCATAATTTTAAGAAATGAAACATTAATATCCCCAAGCCTTGGTCCTTGAAAAGGTACCACCTAAAAATCCATCTGAATTTGGGTTCAACCTTACAAGTTTGACTTTCATTTATAAACCAAATTTTATAAAATAGATACCTAAATCCTGACCCCAATAGATGTTTTAACATTTTTCTAGTTATCAAACATCATACATAGGGGGAAGGAATTTTTATTTTTATTTTATAATTAAAATGTCTTTTTCTAATCTTTAATCCCTAATCCCCAATATTTAATTAAGTTTCATTTCATATTATGTATTAGAGATTTGGGATGTTTATGCTACATTCCTCATCTTATTGGCATTATTAACCCAAAACCTTCAACCCCCAAGCTAGAAAACATCATCATATATATTCCACCAAGATTTAGGCATTTAGGATGCAGTGTACACAACAACCAAACTTGTGAAAATAAAATTGTTTACCCCCGATCATTGACCCCCAGCTGAGAGAATCTTGTATGGTCTTTCAAAATTTATAAGAATAAAAGGCTTGATTTTCTAGAGTATTAATTTGTGCTTATGTTGATATTTCTCGATGATAATTATTATTCATTTTAGAAATATTGACTAATTGATATTGGTGAGCATGCATTTATTTACCTTCTTAGCAAAACATGTTTGTCTTGAAGAGGATATAATGTCTAGAGAGGAGGGATAAAGTTCTACTTCAAAATATATGACCCGCCCTCAAAGCTAGTCTTAGCTTATCAAGAGATTGCTAATACAAACCTATCAAATATTGACATTAAGGAGTTTATAAATAAAATCAAGAATAGAAACAATATAACACCTTGGGTCACAACCTTATCTTAGTATGGATTGGTGGAGGAAACTACATTCCTAGTGTCTTTATAATTATTTCATTTAGTTCTAAAATATGTTAAACATTACAAATCAAAGAAGAGGCAAATATTTGGGCCCTTAGGGGAAATTATCCTAGATATTACACAAAATACGGTTGAGAAGGTGTTTGGGATACACACTTATGAATAATATGTGGAAATGGATGTCAAAATTGGGAATGCATATTAAAAAAATTATTCGAGTGTTTTAGGATGTACTTCAACCTTAACCTATTGAGAATACCTAAGATAATGGTAGCAATTTTTTCTAATATCATCCATTGAGTGAACTCTATGTGGATGTTAAAGATAAAAATACATTGTTGAGAAGGTTTATTAGCCTACCAAGTGCTAAATATTTTCACCCTTAGATATGTTTTATTAATATTATCTTGGCCAAAAAGGAGAAAATTGATTTAGAATAATCATTAGTAACAACCTGCCTAAATATTTGATGCTTGTCAAGAAAGACCCCAAATTTTACTTGGCATCATACTTTGTCTACTTATGTGCTACTCAAGCCACTTTCCTAGGAATAGAAAAAATGTGTTCTTTAAGGAAACCAAATATGATAATAAGTGTTACCATCAAGTAGCATTGGAGACGAGCATAAAGGACTACTATCCAGT
Organism: Chamaecyparis obtusa; assembly: GCA_027943335.1. NCBI lineage: Eukaryota > Viridiplantae > Streptophyta > Pinopsida > Cupressales > Cupressaceae > Chamaecyparis > Chamaecyparis obtusa. The sequence continues at coordinate 1,331,524 of BSBK01005809.1, forward strand.
GAATGATGGTTCTGTTACAACTAACGGTTACCGTTGTACCAAAAGATTGACTTGTTAATGACCGATACAACCACTATAGTTATAGAAGACACAAGAGGCTATTAAACCATGTCACAAATCCCAAAGGGGGACATTGGTGATTAGTCCAACAATCCCCACCTCAACATCACCTAAGGGGATTCAAACATGTGACCAAGCTCTGAAACCACTTGGTATAACTAGCAGTTGTTGTTGCACCAAAAGATCAACCTGTTAATGTCCAATACAACCACTAGACTTATATAAGACACATGAGGCTATTAAACCATGTCATGAATCCCAAAGGGGGACATTGGTGGTTAGTCCAAAAAATTCCCCTTTTCTATCATCAAATTGATAAAAGATGATTTTCTAAGAGACTATTCATAGATATTTCTAGTAAATTAAATAATTTAACTATTTATTATATTCATTTAATACTTTAATGTATATTAGGGTCGTTGAGTGCAATAAGGCTCCTGTGAAGTTCCTAAGATAACCAAACGATAGAATAGTCATCTTGGAACTTTTCATATAGACATGAGAAGATAATATTGAAATTGGTAGAAAATACAATCCTTTATTCACCTCTCCTATTAATATTTTAGCATACACATGTTTGGATATGAAGAGTGCCAAGACTTCAAAAGTAGAAATGACTACCTACACCATGAGCCCATTATTGGTAATTAGGGATAGATATGACAATTAGGAATATTAGCCCAATCATTAGAGCCTTATACAAGTGTAAAATTATAGTAAAATATCATTGGGATAATTGTATGGATGAATATGAGGTAAGAGCTATAGACTTTTGTAAGATGAGTCTAACTATAAAAAACCTAGTTGTAATTATGATTCCTAAAGGTTTGAAAGAAGAAGATAATAGTTTTCATCCTTTTACAAGTTAAGAGGAATCTACAATAAGACTATATTCAATATTGACCCCTTAATAATTGAAGTTGTTGATATGGATGATCGAGAGAAGAAAGAATTCCAATAGACCAAGGAATGGGCTAGTGATTGTTATGCAATGCTACCATTATCAAAGGTAAAAGAGGTCTCTAGAAAATAAAGAGGAGTCTTCTAATTAGCGATAAATTAAAGGACAACCCTCCCCCCAAAGAGTATTAAAATATTGGAAAATTTTTCATTTTTCATAGGAATCACATGTAATTGTACTAGCAATTTTTTTTGCTTCGCATGGATATGTAATATTAATGTGGTTGGTGAATCATTTGCAATCATCAAAAACTTGTGGAAAATGTTGGAAAATAATTTTATTATGTGTACTAGAGAAAAATAATATTGTTGGTGATTTTACCTTGTATTTGAATAAATATAATATTTTTTGACGATTAAGATACTTTTTAAGATGAAAATGATTTTTTTGGTGATTTACACTACACATAAAATAAATGAAATCATTTTTTCTAGTGAAATTGATTAATATTCAAAACTGTAAATTTTTTCTACAAAAATTATGCTTTGATATTAAACAAATGAAATAATTTTGCTGACAAATTATATTTAAATATAAAAAAACTATAGTAGTTTTGTTGGGAAAAAATTGAAAATGATAAAGATAATAATTAATTTCCTCAACAAATATTTAAATAAGGTGTTAAGATTAATTTAAAAGCCTTTAGAACCAAATCAACATGTTTATTACTATATTATTTTAACACATGTTTAAACACTAAAAAAAAATTATAATATGTTTTCTTATAATAATGTGTTTTAATGCTTTACAAATGAAGCAACCAAAACTTTTCTTCAATTTCATGTGTTTAGAAGATTAAATTTATAATTTTAGAGTCTTAAACAATAAACACTAAACATATTGTCAAAAAGATAATTAAAATATCTAGTATTCTATTATATTTTCTTGATATTTACAAAATACAAAGTGGTCATGGTACCTTGGATATTACCCATAGTGAATATATTCAAAAAAAAAATATAAAAAAATTGACAAAAAATTGCGAGCATTAACACAGTGAGAGAGACTGATAGACTAAGAGAGTGAGCATTGACCAAAAGCCGGTAAGTAAGCAAAACACAAAGGACATTAAGACATATCATAGATTTTCTTATTTGGTAACAAATTGATCCATGAATTCCTTAATCTATGACATGTTGTTGATGGGCTCAAGCACAAATAGTCTCTTCAGGAAGCGACATGCCTTATATGCTTTGTTGCAATGCATTGTCAAGGTAGTTTTCTATAAACCTCTTAAGAATCAATACTATTGTACTAGGTCCTAGGTCTTAATATAAATTTCAGTATCTTTGGGTAAATGCAACCCCACTCCAAGCTAGGACACCTCTACATCATTGTCTAGAACACCTAAGAAGACCTTTTATCATTAGCTCGCTCAGTTGTAACACAATATCCTTATCCTCTCCCAAGTTTAGGAGAGACTCTATAAAGTGAGAGGAAACATTTGTGTTAGCTATGTATCTAGTTTCAAAAACCATAAACTTTTCCCCAAGGAACCATTTGGTTGTTGTTATGACCAAGTTTATGTCAATTTTTAAAATATGTTTAAGATGCAAATCTGAGATTCTTCATAAGAAAGTAATTTGTCTCAAATCCATTATCAACCTTATGGGTGTGTCCATAAATAAATTGTTTGTCAAACACAAACAAGAAACTGTATTTATTTTTATTTGATTTGGAAAATGAAATGTTGAAACTTTAAATCCAAAAACTATTAAGTTCACACAATTTTAATCATGAAAAAAATATTTTCTTGTATTAATTTAGTTTCTTTGATTTAGTAAATTTTTACAATTTTTGACTGAAGGGTATTAAATTTGAATTATTTAAACATTAATCCATAGTAAGCTTGTGATGAGGAGTGCTAATTTGTAAAATTTGGCATAAATAACATGAGGTTAAGAAGATCAAATGTCAATCAAATTAATTAATCCATACATGTGTCAAATTTTTATGCTATTGTGCAAGGATTTCATATTGCATCTTGATGCAGGGCCCTCCGTAGGTCATCATCTCATACAGAAACTTCTGGAGGCCATAACTTTTGACTCAGGTCTGGGTTTTTGCTAAATTTTTTCGCGTGCATGCCTCAAGTGGTGGCATTTGTTTTTCCAATTGATCTCAAATTGATTGGGGTCCGTTTTAGCACATTTTTGGGAGCTGAAAGTTTCATCTCGGGCTCTGAAATTAGCTTTTAGTGTTTTTTCTCTAGTTTTTAAAAAGTTCTATTTTGTAATAAATTTGAGTTTATGTTATCAAATCTCGGATATTAGTTGGCAATTCATTCTAACTTAGTCAAGGGCATGTTTAGGGAAAATCTCAGCTTTTTAGGTGTTGTTTCAAAAATTACCAAAAATGGCAAAAAAACACTTGTGGAAAAAAATTGCCAAAAAAGGTAATTTTTGGATTTCTTGTTTTTTCTAGTTTTTTGGTTACTTAAGAGTTTGCAGTGAATTTTTGGATTTCTCATTTTATCAGTAAATATCTTTTGTATTGACAGTTAGCCATATTCACATTTCAAGGTAGTTAGCTCAATCAACAATGAGCCAACCTGTAGTGAGCCATTTTAAAAATCACCTTAGCCAATGTTCATTTCATGAGAATTAGCTTCTCTATGGTTTTTCCCAATTTGGGTTTCCACATAAATTTGGGTGTTCTTTGTCGTGATGGTTTTGTGCTTTCATGGTTATATCTATTTTAAGTTCTTATTGGTAGAATATAAATTAACATGTATATATTTTATTTGAATGGTTTATGAGTTTACCAATTCAATAAATTTTTTATAAGTTATTTATGAATAACTAATTCTCCCCCTCTCTCATTTATTTGATCTATTAAATAATTGGTATCAGAGCCTAGTCCCTTGTAGATAGAGATTAAAATCTTGAGGGAGATCTTGGTTGTTTGAATAGATGGAAGGAGGATACTATGTTGATGAAGATTGGAAGATCATGATGAGCGATATTGAGAGTACTAAATCAGAGAATGATGAGTTGAAAGAAAATCTAAAGGAAGAGAATGCATGTATCTGTAAGTTGAGGAATTTGATTTGAATGTTTAAAGAAAGGCACAAGGAAGTTAATCAGGAATTGAGGGAATCAAAAGAAAAGGTGGAGGATTTGGAAAACATGATGAATGACAAGAAAAATAATGAGGAATTCATCAAAGATGGTTTAAAGCATAAAATAAAAGGCATTAAGAGGGCCAAAGAAGAATTGGAGATTGTAATAGAGGAATGGAAGAAATATGAAGAGAATCTTGATAATATCATCAAGATGAAAATGAGAAGATAGATCAAGAATTAAAGAAGTTGAGATCTGAAGAAAAGATTTCTAAGAGTAGTACTATCTTGGATCAACTTCTATCCCTACATAAGTGTCGCAAAGATAAAGAAAGATTAGGGTTTATTAGTGATTATTTAGAGCTAAAGGACAAAGGAAAAGAAAGGGTAGTTGAAGTTGAGGTGATATCTAAGGTAGTTGAAAAGATCAAGAATTAAGATACTTCTATAAGAAGGCCTTCGGTAAGGAAACTGAACACTCAAAGGTACTTATATTTCAACAATTATTGTCACATTTGAAAGAATTTTGGTCATAAGGTAGTTGACTATAAAACAAGAAAGGAATAGAAGGTTCATTTCTTTAGTTGTCATAAGATTGGTCATAAAGAAAGTCAATGAAATAGTCAAGTTTCTAATGTAAATAAGAAGAATGGAATGAGTAATGTCTTTCATGGGAATTTCTATGTGTGTCACAACTATGGTCACGGGGCTAATCAATGCAGGTATAGAATTCATCCAGTGAGCTCAGGTTAGAGGAATGTTAATTATTTCAAATGTGGTTAGATTGGTCATTATTCTAACATATGTAGATTTGGTGGTGCTTTGGTAAATACTAGAAATGGCAATAATGTTATGGTTTCAAGTTAATCTCAGAAGACTAACATGACATGGAAGAAGAAGGATGTTGCTAGTGAAGAGATCCCTATGGCACCAGACCCTGGTACTAGATCTTCTAGTAATTGAGTTGAATGCTTTGGCTTGGGGGGAGAATTAAAATGCTATACCAGTCTATTCCCTTGCTCTGAGGTGATACCAGTTACAACGAGCTTGTCTCTATATGACAAATGGATAGATTATAATTGTAGTTATTGATTAATTGATTTATGTTTGAAGTACAAATGGGTTGCATCAACAATATTTTATTTGTGATGGAAAAAGAAAGTATGATGGTTTGTGGTTATAAATGTGTATTTTTGAAATCATTTGGCACTATTTCAAGGAGAAAAATTAGAATTTTTTAGCAGATCTTGAGAGAAAGGTTGAAGAATAATTCATGAATTATGATAATTGAATCTCAATTGGTCATTCACGGTACGGTGCGGTCGTATCAAGGATGTTGAAGAAGGATAAGATTGAGGAATTTTGTCATGGAAGGATCAAACAACCGAAAGAAGGCTTGTTAATGGAAGAATTGTAGAGGACTTGAAATATTGGATTGGATATATGGGGAGAATTTCCCTAGTTTAATGACAAGGAATTCATTATGTTCTTATTGAGTTAATTTCAGGATGGAGGCCAAATGTTGTAAAATCCCTATCAAGTGACAAAGAAAGTAATTGAAGACATTATAGGGTTTTGTAGCATCAAAGATGTACTAGGAAATAAATAAATTAGTTAAAAAGAGGTAAAGGAGTTGACCACTATTAATCATGATCAACGTGCATTCTAGATAAATACCCTTTTTGATCTAGTGGTGAGGTATGTTGCCTATGAAATTTCCTATAAAATTTAGTTTTGAAATTGTGATGGTGCCACTTTGGAAATGGCTATTAAAATTGCTCATAAGATGGTTAGGGAGAATGTTCAATTTGATCTATGAAAGATGTTGTCAACAAATTTTCTTGAGAATGTGAAGATAAATACTAAGGAAGGTTATACATTTAGATTTGGTTCATTGATCATGTGCTTAGCATTCTATTTCATGAGGTCATTGCACAGTAAAGAGAATTTGGAGTGAAGGTCCAATATCCATGTCGTTAAATAGATTTATAGATATCTAGGGTCTTTGAAGAATTGTACAGATGCTTGTAAAGCATATTTCACTTCATTGCAAATGAGTGTTCATTATGGTTTAGTTTTTTTTGGTGTAGTGACTGTTGTTAGATAACTGAGAGGGGGGGTGAATCAGTTAAGTCCATTTATCCTATAGTCCCAAATACTCCTTGATGTATAAAACAAATATTTCAATTTAATTAAACAACTCGGTAAAACTTTTTATGTGCCTTTTTGTTCATTAACCGAATACTAGTAAATTAACTAGTGTATATACCAATCAAACCAATAAATGTAATGTGTAAAGTAAAATAACAAATCGTCACATCTATACACATATAACACTTGATTTTTTAATGTGGAAACCCTGTTAGGGGAAAAACCACCTGGGACCGATACCCGAAATAATTTCACTCTTCTGAAGTGAGCTCAGTTAAGAGCCAACCCTGTTAAAGGTTACAAAACACACCATAAGGTGTGACCTTGTTAGAGAATTTATCACTAACAGTTCTCTGTGACCAAAAATTCAATATGGGGTCAACATGAAAACAATCAACATTCATTGAATGTCATAATGAAATAATAAAGATTGTTAAGTCCCACTCGGTTAAGAGATTTATCTGTAGAAATGGTTAGAATGCAACAGTAAATGATCTGATTCAAATACAAATTTCTTTGCAGATTTTTAGATCTATGCTAAGCTCAAAATACCTCTAGCCATCATTATCACTTCAATTTCCTTGTATCCTCCAACTCTGTTCTGCTCAGTTAATTCCTTTCTCTGACACTCGGTGTTGTCTACAGAATTATTTAGTTTTGTCTTCAACTTGTCTAACCAGCTTCGCATGAATGCAATCTTCTCATGTGCATCATCATTTTGAATCTCTTGTCTCCTTTTATAGACATGATAAACCATTTTCTTCTCATCCATAGATTTTTCCTCTTAATCCTCACCATTTATTTTTCTGCTTCAACCTTCCGCAAAACTTTTATTTGAAATAAATTTCATTCTTCATCATTCGATCATCCTTGAATTTTTTTAGTCATTTGATCTTAATAAAAAAAAATTATCTTTAACCTCAGAATCATCCATATTTGTCCAACTCATCACCTTTAGTTGTCAATCACATGTTCCATATTATTTCTTTCACTTGGTCAATTTTGTGATGTTTCAATGACTTCTTACTCAGTTAATACTATACTTGGTATACACTACACTTTCTCAGTGTATACTAAGTTCTTCATTTACCGACTACATAAACCTGTACATTCTTGATATTCAATTCATAATAGAATTATGTAATACAATCAAATCACTAACATAATGTCATAGACTCCTCAATAAGTTACCTGATGAATACCATATCCATATCTTTCTCATACATCTCATCTTCATGTTAATATCTCATTCCTTCACTATTATTTCCTTCTTCAGATGTTTGTAACTATCATGATAAGTACAATCAAAACTAGTTGACATCAATGACAATATAATAACTAGTTTAATGTGTCACATATACCTTTGTATCTCGGTGATCATTAATCTCTCCCTTTGAAGTATTCGCACACAGTTCCTCATGCACAATATCTAGCTCTAGGTTTCCCATCTCTTGAATTGCACAATTGAAATGATTGTGAATATCGTTAACAAGTAGTACCTTAGGAGGAATCTAAGATTGAGCTCCGTTCGGGTCTAGGGTTGCTACAATTGCGGGCACGAGTTTGAAATCTAGTGCTCTCCATTCCCCTTGGATTATCATTTATGTTCCTTTCTTCACTGAAGCGTTGGATGATGCCATGGTAGCTCACAGAGAATTCTTTTCGCAAAAGTATTTGAATCGCTTGATTGCTCTGGAAATTTTCTGTTCTCAAAATGCTAAAGTTCGCAGTGAAGAATGAGTTTGATTTCTTGCCTTTTGTTTACAACTCTGTCATTAATGCTTAGTAGAAATTAGGGTATGAATTCTGACAGACTGTCACCCACTATGAATTAATTGCTCGGTAAAGACTTCGCAACTCGGTGAACTTGATAATTCATATTGCTCCGACCTCGCTCGATAATCATATTAGATAGCTCCCAACCTTGCTTGGTGAAAAATGATACTGACCTTCCTGTGATCTTATTGCATCTTGTATGCCGATTTAGATCTTTCTTTTAATTCAATTCTAGAACTGCTTGAAATTTGTCTATGAGAATACAATTCCAGTGCTTTCTTGGGAATTTAGTTGGCATTAAGCAGGATTGCCACTAGTGACAACACTTATTTGCATCCTGAGTGCAAACTGAGTAGAACAGTGCAAACTGAGTAGGACAGTGCAAACCGAGCAAGACAGTGCAAACTGATCAGAATAGTGCAAACCGAGCAGGACAGTGAAAACCGAGCAGAACAGTGCAAACCGAGTAGGACAGTGCAAATCGAGTAGGATAGTGTAAACCGAGTGACATTATGTCTATCGAGTCACAAGTATTTATCAAGTTTGAAACTTACCGAGGGGTTAGTATGAACTGAGCCTTCACTTCTACCGAGTGCATGACGATGCCGAGTAATACAGTGGACGCCGAGTATCAGAAAGTCACCGAGTTAGTTTGCAGGAACCGTGTAACCATACTTGGGCCGACTTAGTAGCACTTATGTTTATTTTTTAAGCCAACTTTGTAATTGTAATTAATTGTTTAGACTTGTATATAAACAATGTTGTACAAATACCAAGTAGTATGAATGTGGAATAAAAAGAAGAGATAAAAGGCAGAAACTAGTGAATTACAAAGGGCTACTATACACAAGGAGCAGCAGAGACAAATTCATCATAGAAGGTGATCAGTACATCAGCGAATCTCATTCAGCAATCCAGTTGCAAAGTAAGAGATCTACTGTTTCATCCTAACAGGTGAATCAGCTTGAAATCCTTTAACCGGGTAGACTTAACAGTCTTTGTAAAATCTCTTAACCGAGTGCATACTTCATTGTATGTTTTTAAATCCTCTAACAAGGTGGACCTAGCAGTCCTTATTGCTCCTAGCAGGGCAAATCATCAGAAGTGATCAATGTAAGCCTTAACCGGCCAACTTTATACTGCAGTATTAAAGCTTTGTGGGTTTCATCCCCACCCCAGTTTTACTTTCTTTTGGAAGGTTTCTGGGTAACCAAATCTATGTGTCATTTTTGTGAATGCTTTTATGTTTCATGCTTTCTATATGCAAAAGGATAAAGTGAACTATATGTTAATACATCTGATATTGAAAAAATTTGAAGTTACTAATTCACCCCTCCCCTCTCAGTAACTTGGTTAATTCTTGAATATTTCCAACAATTGGTATCAGAGATGTATTGGTTCTCAAGATAAAGCTTAACTAGCTTGAGCAAAGATCCAGGACAATGGAGGTATTCAAACTGAACAAGGTGATTGAAAATGAAAAGCTAGATCTGGAAATGGCCATAGCTAAACTTAAAGAAGCAAAAGAACATCTTTCCCAATCCCTAAGAAGAAGGAAGGAACTTGCAAATCAGATGAATGATCATAATTACATTGAAGAAAAGATTGAAGATCTTTTTCCCTCAAATAGCTCAGATGAAGCAAACAATGCTATCAAAGAACTCCTGGAAAAGAATGGGTCTCTGCAGGAAGAAGTGAGAAAATTAAAAAGAGAACAAGAACTACACTCAACAAGATTTTGTGAGATCTTAGAACAAAGAAACAAGTTGAAAGATGAATTAGATGGAAGGAACAATGAAGTCCAAAATAAAACCCTTCAGCTAGAAAACCTAATTGATCAGATCTCCCATACAAATGAGGAAATTCTGACTCTAAGATCAAAAATAGAAAGCACAAGAGAAGAACTAAGATCTAAAAAGAAAATTAATCTAAGATTGGTGGATGACCTAAACACCGAAAAACAAATCAATGAAAGAATGCTGAAGAGCCAAGAAGACTTAAATCAGCTGCATGATCAAAATCTTCATAGGCAAAAAGGAAAAGCAGGACTTGGATACAAAGGAGAAGGTGAATCTTCTAAGCAAGGTACTCAAAGGAATCAGAAACCTACTTGTAATCATTGTGGCAAAATAGGACATACTTCAAATAAATGTTGGAGCAATGAAAAAGAAGAATTCAATGGAAAATGCTACAACTGCAATCAGCATGGTCACAAAGCAAATGAATGCAAGGAAAAACCAAGATTCAAAGGTAATTGTCACAAATGCAACAAACAAGGTCACAAGGCATCCGAGTGCAAATCCAAAACATTCAATCCAGCAGAACAAATTATGAAAGCAATGTTTGGATGGGATTACAACACTTGGTGTAGATGTCATTACTGTGGAGAATATGGACACATTGGCATGAACTGCATAAAACATCATCTAAGGAAAAGAGATACTACCATAAGATGTTTCAAATGCACTAAACTCGGTCATATAGCCAAAAATTTCATGAATGCTAGTGAAGTTGAAGATGGAAAGAAGAATGAAGCAACTAAGATCAGGAAACAAATGAGACAACAGTGGATTCCTAAATCTACCGAGCAAACCAGTCCAAGTAATGGAATGGGTGGCTCTACCGACTCAAACTAAATTCTCAAGAAAGCACTGGAACTGTATTCTCATAGACAAATTTCAAGCGGTTCCAGAACTGAATTAAAAGAAAGATCTAAATTGGCATACAAGATGCAATAAGATCACAGGAAGGCCGGTATCAATTTTCACCGAGCAAGGTCAGGAGCTATCTAATATGATTACCGAGCGAGGTCGGAGCAATATGAATTCTCAAGTTCACCGAGTTGCGAAGTCTTTACCGAGCAATTAATTCATAGTGGGTGACGGTCTGTTGGAATTCATACCCTAATTTCTACTAAGCATTAATGACAGAGTTGTAAACAAAAGGCAAGAAATCAAACTCATTCTTCACCATGAACTTTAGCATTTTGAGAGCAAAAAATTTCCAGAGCAATCAAGCGATTCAAATACTTTTGCGAAAAGAATTCTCTGTGAGCTACCATGGCATCATCCAGTGCTTCAACGAAGAAAGAAATAGAAATGATAATCCAAGGGGAATGGAGAGCATCAGATTTCAAACTCGTGCCCGCAATTGCAGCAACCCTAGACCCGAACGAAGCTCAATCTCAAATTCCTCCTAAGGTACTACTTGTTAACGATATTTGCAATCATTTCAATTGTGCAATTCAAGAGATGGGAAACCTAGAGCTAGATATTGTGCGTGAGGAACTGTGTGTGAATGGTGTTCTAAAACCAGAGCACAAACATCTGGAAGACAAGGGATTAGTTCACATTACACATTTACCTTGAAACTTTCAGGAGAAATGGGTTAGATACATTCTCAGCCGTGTACACGAAGGCAAGATTTGGGTTGAGAAACCCATAGAGATCACTAAGAAGATGATTCACCGAATCATCGGTCTTCCCATGTTAAACAAAGTTAAATCTACCAAAACCCTAGGTCGGCCGGAGCTAGAGAAGAAAACCCTAGCCGAGTGGGATGGTAGAGGCATGAAAGTAAGCAGCATTACTGATGCTGAACTGAAGTTTGGAACACACATCATTGCTCATAAAATATATAGTTCAAGTCGGCAGAATAGTGTTCCCTGTGAAGCCATAGACCTAGCATACAAAGTGGTAAAGAATAATTTATCATTTGACCTTGCAGATTTGTTGTTAAAATAGTTTAACAAGAACATGGAAAGCATTCAAACTTCCAAAAACAATCCATGTAAGTTTGGATCTCTACTAGTCTGTTTATTTTTCTATGTTCAAAAATTCTTCCCTTCCAAAGGAAAAGTAGTATGGAGAAAGGATGTGCCAATTCTTTATGAGATAAATGAATATATTTCAGAAATGGGTGAAAATTTTGAGAACATCATGGATAGTTATTTTGAGTCTTTCAAGGAGAAAATGAACGACAGATTCTGGATTCCACAGAAGTTGGTGGAGGATTATAAGGATGATATTTGTTTCATGGTGGACTGTGACAAATTATACATTCAAGCAGCTAAACCGAGGATTGTACATGTGAAACCTCTTCCTTATGAGGTAAACATTGATGAAACAAAGAATATCATTGAAGCCCTCCTTAATCAGCCTGTTGATCCCAAAGCTCCATATTTTGGGACATATGAAGAAGAAAAAGTGAGAATTGAATTAAGTATAAAGCTTCCACAGGTAGTAAATAAAGGAAAAAAGAGGATAGCCAAAATGCAAGCTATCACACCTCTAATGCTAACTGAGGGCAGAGGAGAAGACATTGAAGAAGAGAAAAAGGATGAGAAAATAGAGGAACCAGAACCTGCAAAGAAGAAAGGAAAGGTATTCATCACCAAGGTACCTAAGCCTCCCACTGTCGTATTTACAAGGAGAAGTGAAAAGGGTAAGGCAGACAAAAAGGACAAAGATATAATATTCAAAAAGCCTCCTCTAACCCTTCAAGAGAAGATCAAACTTTTGAGAGAAGGAGCTGGAGTAAGTAATATAAAATCTTTAAAATATGAAATAAGATCGGAAACAGAACAAAAGGAGATTGAAGATGTTGTCATTGAAAAGATGGGACAGTGGAAATACTCTCCTGATGAAATAGCCCAACAGATTCCAAGAGCTTTATTAGATCAAATAAAAATGAGATGGGCCAATGCAAGGCAAACTGTAAAAGACATATTTGATCAAACCCTGAAACAGTTAATGCCGAGCTTGAAAAATGATGAAATAAAGAAGGCATTGAAGGAGAATGAAAATAAGATGACACTGAAGTTCAATACTTGTTTAATTCTGATTAACAATATTGAATTGGTTGTGAAGAGTGAAAATGCCACATTGAAGAACATATACCATCTTCACCAACCGAGTACTGAATCAATTATAATAAAAGACATTGAAGATGACAGTGACGAACGGGAAGAAGCCACTGAGGTAGATGATACCGTGAGGATAGCGGTAGAAGTCATTGCATCACTTCCTACCTCTCTAGCAAAAGTTGCTACATCTAGCCCGGAGACATCTTCAAGCATGGTTGTGACAACTTCAACATTTTTCCAATCACCTATAGCAACAACAAAAGTAACTACCATTTCTTTTACCGAGTTGCAGTCTCCTATTTCATCAAGTTTTCCAGCAGTAAGTATTCCAATTTTTTATTCTACAAGTGTAAATACTTCAGCTTTAAGTTCTCCAGTAGACAGTATACCATTCTTTATAGCCAGTCCTACTATGTCTACTATCACTACTACTAAGGCATTAAGTACCATAATAGATAAGCCTAAGGCTTAACCGAGTATAAGATTTTTGGGCAAGAATATAATAGAGGATATAGACCTAGATGAGGAAATAGAGATTCCAACATTGGATTTTGCAAATCTATCAGCGGATCAAATGCAAAATATAGGTGAACTCCTCCAAAAGAAAGTGAAGCAAAAGAAGCTTAAAGAGGAGAGAGACAAGGAATATAAAATCATTAAGGATGCTAAGGACATTTTGTCAGAAGCATTAGGTATTAAAGTAGACTCCTCTCAACATGTTTTGTTACAATTAGCAGAAGCGGTAAATAAGTACAATGAGGATTCATCTAGGATAGAAAGTTAGTTGAAAAAGCCGAGAAGAAATTCAACAATAAAGTGCTTGAGCACATTGCTCAGCACATAGCTATTAATCAAGCAGAATTATCTTCAGTTTTGACAAACATTGAATCTTCCTATTCGAATGTTACCTCTCTTTTGGCCAAACTATGCAATGTTGCCGAGTTCACCAAGGATGTCAAGGATAAAATGAATAAAATTGATGAGGATTTGAAGATTAGCATACAGAAGCTGCAACTTGAACCAAGTTCAAACTATGCTCATCACATGAAAATCTCATTCCTATCAAATATGCAGTTAGAACTACTGAAAGAAGACACAAGGATCCGGTCCACACTGCTAGACATTCAGAACATGATCCTTCCCATCATGAATACAATGTATAAGCACATTGAACATTCCAAAACATTAATTCATGACAATCAATTCTCAATAGTAGATCACATGATTGCACTCTCTGCAGAAGTCAAAATTGCAATCCAAACATGCAAGATTCTGCAAGAAAATTGGGACAGAACCCTGGCACTGATAATGAAGGTACATTCTATTTTTCTATCAAATTTTGGATTCTCCCTGTAAAACACTTGTATATACACCTTTGGCATTATCGTCAAAAAGGGGGAGATATGTATAGAAGAAAAAGTTAGTGCATTGAAAGGGGGAGATAATTTATAAAGCCCTATGACAAAGACAAATTTTGAAAAATCAAAATAAATCTCAGCATGGTTCATGTATATAAGTTCTGGGCAATAAGTGTTTTTGTCACTAATGCCAAAGGGGGAGATTGTTGGCATTAAGCAGGATTGCCACTAGTGACAACACTTATTTGCATCCTGAGTGCAAACCGAGCAGAACAGTGCAAACCAAGCAGGACAGTGCAAACTGATCAGAACAGTGCAAACCGAGCAGGACAGTGCAAACTGATCAGAACAGTGCAAACCGAGCAGGACAGTGCAAACCGAGCAGAACAGTGCAAACCGAGCAGGACAGTGCAAACCGAGCAGGACAGTGCAAACCGAGCAGGACAGTGCAAACCGAGCAGGACAGTGTAAACCGAGTGACATTATGTCTACCGAGTCACAAGTATTTATCGAGTTCAAAACTTACCAAGTGGTTAGTATGAACTAAGCCTTCACTTCTACCGATTGCATGACGATGTCGAGTAATGTAGTGGACGCCGAGTATCAGAAAGTCATCGAGTTAGTTTGCAGGAACCGTGTAACCATACTTGGGCCGACTTAGTAGCACTTATGTTTATTTGTTAAGCTGACTTTGTAATTGTAATTAATTGTTTAGACTTGTATATAAACAATGTTGTACAAATACCAAGTAGTATGAATGTGGAATAAAAAGAAGAGATAAAAGGCAGAAACTAGTGAATTACAAAGGGCTACTATACACAAGGAGCAGCAGAGACAAATTCATCACAGAAGGTGATTAGTACATCAGCGAATCTCATTCAGCAATCCAGTTGCAAAGTAAGAGATCTACTGTTTCATCCTAATAGGTGAATCAGCTTGAAATCCTTTAACCGGGTAGACTTAACAGTCTTTGTAAAATCTCTTAACCGAGTGCATACTTCATTGTATGTTTTTAAATCCTCTAACAAGGTGGACCTAGCAGTCCTTATTGCTCCTAGCAGGGCAGATCATCAGAAGTGATCAATGTAAGCCTTAACCAGCCAACTTTATACTGCAGTATTAAAGCTTTGTGGGTTTCATCCCCACCCTAGTTTTACTTTCTTTTGGAAGGTTTCTGGGTAACCAAATCTATGTTTCATTGTTGTGAATGCTTTTATGTTTCATGCTTTCTATATGCAAAAGGATAAAGTGAACTATATGTTAATACATCTGATATTGAAAAAATTTGAAGTTACTAATT
Source organism: Chamaecyparis obtusa (assembly GCA_027943335.1). Taxonomy (NCBI): domain Eukaryota; kingdom Viridiplantae; phylum Streptophyta; class Pinopsida; order Cupressales; family Cupressaceae; genus Chamaecyparis; species Chamaecyparis obtusa. The sequence continues at coordinate 1,347,055 of BSBK01005809.1, forward strand.
CACCCCTCCCCTCTCAGTAACTTGGTTAATTCTTGAATATTTCCAACAAAATACCATATCCATATCTTTCTCATACCTCTCATCTTCATGTCAATATCTCATTCCTTCACTATTATTTCCTTCTTCAGATGTTTGTAACTATCATGATAAGTACAATCAAAACTAGTTGACATCAATGACAATATAATAACTAGTTTAATGTGTCACATATACCTTTGTATCTCGATGATCATTAATCTCTCCCTTTGAAGTATTCAATTAGTTTTCAATCTCTCCCTTAAGATATTCAATCAGTTGTAGTATAACAATCTCTCCCTTTCGCATTGATGGAAACACAATATGAAATATTCCATAGAATACCAAACATCTATCTCCAACTCTGTATATATATGTTGTGACTCGATAAGCTCTCCCTAAATTATGCATTTAATATGTTTAATCACTACATAACATCATGTCTCTCCCTACATGTAATCTCTCTCTCATTCTCTCCTTATTCCATTTTTGTATATTTCATGATTCTCTCCCCGTGGATAGATATTTCATTGATTCATTCTCTCCCTTTAGATATTTCTTGAATATTTCATGCAATCTCTCTCCCTTTGACAAGAATGTCAAAATGAAAATAATAATCTCTTCAGTAGCCAAATCAATATCTCCATTGTTTAGTTCAGATTATAGTACCTTATATGTATAGATATGTAGTTTCAACTTGTCTTCCATCTTTCACAACCTTAGGAAATTCAAAGTGTGAACATCATGAATCAACATCATTAGATCTTCTAATAAAGCACAGGTTGATGCAACCTCATATCACCTTAGTGATTGTTAGACAGGGGATAAACCCCTAGTCTACTTCTCAAGTATTAGTAAACTTTCCTCTAATAATGCTGCATCCATCTACAATGATAAAAACATCTTTACTATTGTCACCCAAATACGTATTGTCCAAGATAGAATTTTGGTCAGATACAACCTAAAGACTTCTAGTCTCATGTTGTCTCTATGAACCTTAACCATGTGAGGCCTCATGATTGAGTGGAACTTATGGAAGAATCACATAAAATAGTCACTTCTAACTATCTTAAGCTCACTTGGAAGTTTTAGAAGAAGGAAAGAGACTTGCAAAATTCAATGGTCTAAGTGATGACCTGAAAAAGAAATTCATGTCTCTCTAAAGGGATTATCAATGGTTTACCAATGAAATTTGAAATAATTCAAGTGAAGAGATAGGATTTTCAGAGAAGATAAAATAAAAAGAGTAATAACTATCAAGTTCTAAGAAGTCACTAAGTGAGGCCCATAAACAACTAAAGGAATAAATTGAAAAAGGTAGAGAAGGATAAAAAGGAATTTTCTCACAATCTCTCTACTCTGCAACATCAAGCCAATCGCTAGGAGCTGAAATATAATAAGCTAAAGAATAATCTAGATCATATGAATGATGAAGTGACTTGATTGGATAAGGACTTGATGGATAATCAATCTCAGCAGATGAAAAAGGATTTGGAGTGGAACATGAAGGAATTGCAATTCAAGAATGATCTATGGGATCTCCAGAGCACCTTGGATCAAGAATAAATAAAAGCAAAAAGGGTGCTAAAAGAGTTGGCTAAATGAAAAAAAACTTACAAGATGAGTAGTTACAAGTACAACAATTGTAGGAAGCTGTTAAGAAATAAGAAGAATAGATAAATCAAATGCAAGGTCCTATAGTCACCCTGACCTATTTGAGTTATATACTATTAGTGTAAAACCTATAAACATTCCTTTGGGATGAAATTGAGGCATCCACACTCTTCTTGATCCCAAATTTCAAGTTTTTGGGTGACATGAATAGACTAAGTAATGAGGTGGACACAACCCTAAAGGCCACCCAACAACAAATTTCTCCTATCATAATTGAGGCCAAGAGCCTGATTGAGAAAATGTATGAAGCTGATGATAGCACTCTTCTATTAGTTGGGATCACAAATAGGAAATTTGAAACAATCAAGGCTAGTGAATTTATTAAGTGTGGAGAATCAATCACACACACTACAGAGTTCTTAGAGAGACTTCAAGTTTCAGTCACCCCAAAATAGTCAATGATACAAACATTATTGCAATCTAGACTTCCATCACCATTTGGGCTTCATGGATCAACTCTCAATCATGAGGAACATGTAAAGGAGGAAATGGAGTTTAAGAGGAAGGATCACTCTTTCAAGAAAACTATAGGTTGAGACCCTAAAGCTGCCCAAGATAAAGAAGTCTTAGATCCTCTTACCTACCCAAGATTTAGTTTAAACACCTCATGAAGTGATCTAAGAAGTTTCACCTTCAGGGAGAAGATCACTTTGTATCATGCCTTCCACAATTTCCAACTCCACAACTTTCCAAATGAAGATGAATGGGATCCCTTATGGTCCACTATGGCCAAGCTCTAATAGACCTCCTCCTTTCCCTCTTATTTTGTTTTGCAAAAACTATAAATTTTTGGATCAAACCTTGCAAGAAAGTTCCCCAAGAGTCACCAATTTTGTATATCCTTATACAGACTGCCCCATTTTACGCGTTAGAGTTTTTCTTCATGGGTCTAATTTTTCCTTAGTGAGCCCTTGCCCTTGTTTGCGAGAAAAATATACCCTAGAAATGTGTCATGCTTTCAAAAATTTAGAGAGAATGCATGGAGTTTCTCTAGGTAGAAGCTTCGTTTCAAGTCCATGTGTCCTAGCATCTTTTTTAAGGAATCAATGTCTGTTGGAACAAGAGGAATGATTGTAGTTACCAGTTTCTATCTTCATCTAGACACGCGTTGAGTGGATCAGGCTTGTCAAGTGATAGCACACTATCATATTTCTTTCAATGGCCTAGAATGATGATTTCTCCACATAGTGGTTTAGCTAGTGTGGGCTTTCTGTTGGATAAGGAATCTTTCTGGTTATAGTTATGGGATATAAGAGGGGTTTCTCTTCTCTATTTTAAGGGTTGTATTTTAGTTGCAAAAGACTTATATCTTAACCAAATGAATGTTTTTTTCTAGTATAATTATGAGATATGATCCTCAAAAACTTTATTACTGACTACTTTCATGTCCATTGGGATTTGACTATGATCAATTGAGCATTTTCTATTTTTATTGATATTGAATATACTAGTAGTTTATGTCAATTTGGGTATTCATTATCTTATAAGACTCTAACATTTATGTATTTAAATTTCTTTTAGTGATGGATCATGTTGCAAGCTAACTCTTCCAGTTGAAATTAATTAAGGTGCAAAGGTGTTCCATGTCTGTGAGGTTATCAGAAGTAAATAGATTGATAGGAATATGTGAATTCTTTATTATTTCTTGGCTCTTACAGATACAACCATGAAATGATATGAATGTTTAGATTTTTTTCAAGGATCTTTTCTTTACATTCTCATTTCAAAAATGAAGGGATTGTGGTATACCATTCCAATTTATAGGACACAATATATGCATTCATATGTTATGGTTTTATCTTTTTTTGAAGAAATATCTAAGTAGTTAGAAAGGTGATTTTGTGCATCACCTTTAGTTAATCTCATTTTTAGTTATTCTCTTTCCATTTCCCCTTATTCATGGAGAGTCAACTCCTCCATCCTAGAGATTTTTCTGAGTGTTAATAATCTTGGTCCCATGAGATTTAGACTTTCCCTAAGGGAAGTTATTATTATAAAGTGAAAATTTTAGGATCAACATTTCTTATCTTTGATTTCAAGAACACTAATGCACTAAAAACTCTCCCATCCTCAACAAAACCCAATATCATAGTTTTACATAGCTCAACATTTTTAAATAATTATGAGAGTTGATAAAGAAACATTGGACTCTGATTTAGTTTTTTCCAAAGTCATGTTATTGATCCTAGTAGGTAGGGACTATACAAGGACCTAATTGTTCATGCATTATTGCTAAAAAATGGGTTGGTTTCTCTACAAGATTATTTTTACTTATAATTACCTGTACTTCCTTTCCATTGATACTAAAATTGGCATTCTTACCAAAATAAACTACCAATTCCAATAGTCCCTTATGAAAATCTTTGGAATTAAGCTTTATCCAGTAATTAGAATACACAATAGACATGGCTTCTAAGAGTTCCTATTGAGGGAATTGACCTAAAATCCCTTCTTGAAATATCTCTTGAAATTATATTTAAATTGGTTTTTATAGATTTCACAATATCATTTAAATCTTTCATTCTAACATAAACATCTCTCAATCTATCAGAGTGCATGCTAGAAGACATGACATAATGGAACATTGGTATCTCATATCCACGTACAAAGACATATAGCTCCCCACTGTTATTATTTACTATAAAAAATTAAAATGACTACCCAGATTTATAATTTGATGCCAACTACTAAATGCTTCATTTATAAATAGTTTCTAGATATAGATTATTGATACACATGATTGCCATTCTATGTAGAGTGCCATATTCTTGAATATACATAGTTCTTTCTTGGGTTTTTTAGAAATCTAGTTCATTTGGTCCAACAAGGGGATAATACTAGCCAAGGTTAATAGTGTCTCTAAATCACTTAACTTGTGTAAAATATTAGGAGCTTTGTCTATTTACTGGTGTTGTTCATACATTAGTCCAATAATGGATTATATTCTAAGAAAAATAATTGTGCTCATCCATACAAGGACATCCATCTGGTATCAACATCATTAAGAAGCTTGTTTCCATTAGTTATTCCCTCAGAAAATTTCTAAAATTTTGAAAAATATTTGGCACTTTGGCAGAAGTATGTGTAGATCTCACAAACTAGCTCTTCAACTCTAGCTACCATATCAGGATTAATCACAATTTTAAATGCTAAATTCAGAATATGGTCCTTGTAATGAATGGGAACCATGAATCCTGCAATAATCATTTGTATCTTTATGAAAAGACCATTCCCATGACCTTGCATCACTATAGCTTCATCTTCTCCTACACACCAATTTTTTGGCAATTGTAAAGTTATCCATACCATTAATTTCATTTGAATATTTCTTAAATGCTCCATATAAATTTTACTCTATGCAATTATCCTTCATCTTAACAACACAATATAGATGATCTTGGTGGACATGTTTCTTTATACTTTACGCATGCATACATATCCAAGAAATATTGTCTACTATTATAACTTCATTTAAAGATAATGTAAAATAGTTTAACTCTTTACATTTTCCTGTAGATTAGCTTTTTCCACTTCAGCAAGATAAATTGCCAAATCCTATCCATTATTTCCTACCTAATAAGTCTAAGGATATCTTGAAACATTCACAAATTTTAATGAAGTACCAAATTTAGGGTAGTCTATCATAGGATGACCTTGCTCAAAATATTAAAAAGACAACCCAACTGAATTTTTTTGGATATATATGTTTTTGTCATTTTATTTTTTAAATTGAGCTTTAGGTGAACCTCTATGTATTGGTGTGGGTAAAAGTACAAAGTTGTGTCACACTTTTATAAAGGAAAAGGTCAACAACACACAAACTGTTCAACTTTAACGACATAAATGTGGCATTTGTGTTTAGAATTTGACAATGATGTAAACTGATGAAATGTGTAAAATTGGATAAAGTTTATGCCTATAATTTTTTTAAATTTTTTTGATCAAGAATTGACACATTTTTTTAAATTTTTAAGTCCATTTTTCAGTTGCTAGAAAATGCTAAAAATCTGGGGTCTAGTTCCTGCCAAACAAGTATATACAAATAAGCTTTTTTTCCTCTGATTTCAAAATATGTTATAGATGACATGTATATCTAGTACAAAAAAGAAGAAAGATTGGTTTTCAATTAACACATTACAATCTTCATTAATATCAAGTTTAACTACTGATTTTATAGCTCCATCTGATGGTTTGAAAAACTATGACATTATATTTCTATTTCTGTGTTTTGATGGTCTCTCATCAATAATATTTGGACTCCTGCTACTCTACATCTCCCACAAATGGAAGCTATAAGAAATGTATTCATTTTTGAGAAGGAATCTATGATTATATAGATACCTAATTCCTTGGGGGAATGTTAATAGATAAAAAATGAAAAACATAACATATATTAAATAATCTTGTAGTAATGGGTACCATACAAACACTAACAGATAAAAGTGGCAAAAACTAAGTCCTAATAGCTAGTCTGCAAGATTACTTTATAGAAATGAACTCAAAATGGAAAATAATAATAGTATAACAGATAAATAATCATATAACCATATAAAATAAATTATCATGTACTATTAGGTTTTCATAGTGTTTGTATAAGAAATGTATGAGCAACTTGTAGATGATCTCAATTAACAAGCTCTGAAGTTTGAACCAAAAAAAATATGTCAAATATCACCTTCTAATGTATTTATATCAAACAAAATTTGGCAAACTACACACCATTCTAAAATAGGAGATTACAAAAGTTTATGAATTTGGGTAGGATTTTTACCAGTCATGGAGTAAAACACTGGAAATTCTCTCATGGAAATAAATGGTATGTTTTAATACTCAAGTCAATTATAAACCTACGATTACTACCTAAGGAACAAATTAATTAATATTTTTAGAAAATGGGTTCTCAAAAGCAATAAACCATGTGCCAAGTATTGGAAAATTCATTGTTGGATTCTTACATGCATCTAAAATTTTAGGGTGAAGATATTACTAACAATTATTGAAAATGTGTAGGATTTGGTGGCAAAAAAACATGATGTATGACCATTTCACAAAAAAGGTGGTGAATTAACTGGATTTGGTCTAATAATGTGTGAAAAATAGGTGTTTTGGCCAACTAATGGTATAGATAAAATTCACCAATTTTTTAATTTGTCGATCCACGCGATTTGCCAATTGGCAAAAAATTTCAACTAAAAAACTACTTCTAGTATTAGAGGATCATCTTCTTCTCAAGTTCTTTCCAAGACCACAATTGAAAAACCCTAAGGAAAAGAAGAGGGAACTTCTAAGGCTAGAGTTTCATGAAATCCTAATGCCTTAAAAGGAAAGTATGGCTCAGCTACTAAGAAAGTTGAAGAGGTAGTGCCTCCTAGAGCTAAATGTAAAGGAAATAGAATCTCTAAATATCCCAAAAGCTATAAGAGACCCAACATTTTAAAGAGGAGACTTGACCTTCAAATTTTATCATAGGAAGAGGAAGAGGAATAAATTCCTCTAAAAAGAAAGAAGAGGGCGAGGATATCCCTAATTCTCACCCTCCACAAAAAAAAGCATCTCCCTCTTATTCCTTTAAAAGGAATTTTACACCTCCACCTCCTAGGAAAACACTTACTTAGCCTCCAAAGGCACTATCTCCTCCACCCACAATTATATCTCCATCACCTAAGATTCCTACTCATCCTCCAATATCATCCCAACATTCATCTACACCAAACGGATCCTATATCCCTTTATCCTATAATCTAATTAAGAAGAAGCAATTACTAATAAAGGTGTTATTCCAAAATTTGATGGAAGGGTTATAAATAAGATAAAACATAAAATGAGGAATGGGAATTCTCACCATTGGGGAAACAAGAAGTTCTTGTAGATAAATATTCCCAAGAATAAGAACAAGGATAACAACAAGAGGATGAGGAAGTTAACAAGAGTATCTATGCAACAGGAGGATGAACAATGACAAATAAATGAGGAAGAATCTTAATAGGAGGATAACCAAGAATATAAAGAACAAAAAGAATGCCATAATGAAGATGATGATCAAGATATTTAGGGTAATTAAAGATGATTATCTTTTAATCAAAACAATACAAATTCCTTTATCATAAATTCAAACCATCTAGAGAAGACAAAGGAAGTATAAGGAGCTCTTGGAAGAATAATTTTCTACCTTTAATGAGGTTTTGAAGATCCATCGATAAAATAAAAATGGAAGAAGGGTTCTTTCTATAAATATTGATCAAAATTTACACAAGAAGGCTAAGATTTCCATTCCAAAGTTTGAAAAAATAGAAGAGGAAATGTAGCCCAAATATTATCAAATTCAAGATGTTAACTTCAGAATTTAAATGAGGGAAAATGAGTAATTATCATTACAATAGGTTTTGGATACTATCCTTAAGACAAAGAAAAAGGATGAAATAAAAAAGGGAGAGTTGAAGGCACAAATTACAAAACTCAAAACATATGTCAACCACCTACTAGGGCATATGGATTCAACAAATCCTTCATTAAGATTGCAAGAAGCGTTACCAAAAGAGAGTAGGTTCCAAGATCCATATGGTTTCCTCATTGCAATTACCAAATAGAGAGAAGACTTGGAAGCCTTAGGAGAGGAAGTAATAAGAATAAAAATCAAGGATTATCATCCCATAAATTATGACGGGATTCTAATGTAGCAATTATTGATAGAAGTAGATGTGAATGTTGGAATAGATGAAAATATATTAATGTGGGAGGATTACATCCCATCTTTGCAAAGAATAAAGCTCATAAATCAAGAGGATTATTTCAAGAAATATATTTAGATGATGAGAACAAGTAAAAACCAAATGAATGGCTTAAGGACACAAAAATGATTATCAAATTTAAAGAAGTGTAAAGATAAATTCATGCAAACTTCTGATTCAATTAACAAATTTTTTCTAAGGATAGAGAACTTATTGTAGCTTTGTCATACACATTTTGGAATAAAATTTACATTGGTCGTATACCAAGGAGTCCATTAATAATATGGTGCAACTAAAATTAGAGTTATTAAAAATGCAACTAGAGTTAATTTTCTTTAGAAAGATAACTTATTTCCAAGCCATTAAAGTCAAATATATTAAGACTTTATATTTAGAAGATTTAGATGAAATGATTATCAATAGCTTGAAAGAAAAGTATTTCGATACCAGATTCAAATGATGTCTAGAAGCCAAAAAAAATTGTGATAAGAACTGATAAATACTAATGATGTTCATTTTTATCCATAGTTTGAATAAAAAATTAAATTTCAAGAGCTCTTTTGTAATGGAGACCATTCCATAGGAAATTGAAAAAAAAACTCCATTATCCCTAAAAATTATCCGATGACCATGAAACGAAAATTGGAGTTTGTTGATGAAATATGATTACATATTTTATTTCCAAAACCACAAAAAAAATTCATTTTGATGTTTCTATATGGAACCACTTGTAAATATCCAAACATTAAATTTGGGGCTAAAACTCTGTTGGAAACTTTAATTGAAATAATTGTTGTATTGTCATTGATGTCAAACCTTAACCAGTAAGATAGTTTCTATCTAAGAAAGTACTATATCTATTGATTAATGAAAAGGATTAGGGCAAGGGAGATAACAAGAGAACCTAGGGAAAGGTTGAGTTATTTGATACTTCAATGAGTACTTGATTATTTGGCACATTGACCAGATAATGTATTTTTTATCTAAGTAAGAAGAAAGACTAAAGAAGTAGGCTTAACTGAGAAAAAGCAAAGAAATCTAGTTTAAGCCAAGTGATGTTAGTGTCGACCAAGCACCAGTATATGCTGAGTAAATTTAGTGTTGACCGAACATCAATTTATGTCGAGTGACAGGAAATTATCGAGAAAGATAGTGTTAGCCAAGGAAGACAGTTTGTAGAGATGATAGAGTTATGCAGTGATGACCGAGGAGATGAACACAGTATTGACTGAGTGTCACTAATTTACATTTGGAGAAAGAATTCAGATTCCCAACCGACATAGTTGAATTATTGGGTTATGTAAATCGTGTTGACTTTATTAATTGATTATATGGAGAATTTAATGCATGGTAAATCATTTTATTATGGATTCAATGAGAAGTTTGAAGATGTATCTAGAAGGAAGGATGAAGAACTTAAATGTTGGAAGGATTCGATGAATCTGACCTAAACCTAAGATCTACGGAGGAGATTAAGCAGCAAAAGATGGATCTACCTAACTAAAGAGGTATATAGGAAAACCTAAGTGTGAGGTTACATAGTATGCTGAAGTTGTTGATGATTATTGACTGATAAGTCTAAGAAGAAGGCTGAAGGTGAAGGATTTTATCAGAGTTGTGATTGCTTGAAGCAAATTTTGAGCAAATCAATGATAGAGATGGAAATGGAACTCAGTGAGTAAATTAGCATATATGTGCAAATTGGATTTGTTATTTACAAAGTGAGTTGTATGTTTTTCAAATCAGAAACTACTGCTACCTTCTAATCATTGTATCAATCTAAATCCTTTAATCAAGGTTGACCTAACAGTCATTGTTTAAATCCTTTAATCAAGGTGGCATTCTAATGGAATGTACTTAAATCCTTTAACCAAGTCACTTTTGACAAACTTTTTAAATCCTTTAACAGGGTCACACCTAGCAGTGTGTTTGTATACCTTTAACAAGGTTGGCTTTTCACAGAGCTCACTTCAGAAGAGTGAAAATATCAGTAACATGTTACAAAGTGGTTTTTCCCAAATTGGGTTTCCACTATAAATCCTAGTGTTATACTTGTGTGAATGTTTTGATGAGTATGTTTCTATATTCTTCAAGTTAATTACTTTTGGATAGTGGACTGCATGTTATATGTTTCTAGTATATATACTTTAGAGACTGAGTTGTGTTAGTGATTAGATCTAAGATTGTTGAAGTGTTTAAAAATTTAATTGGTACATCTAGACCTAAGAAGAATTGATTCACCCCCCCTCTCTATTTTTCTAAAAAATATTAAAAAAATCATCTAGTCACCCTAAAAATGGAGTTGTATACTCATTTTGAATTATTATAACTTTATACCAAATGGATTTTGATAACAAGCTCGAGATCTTGAATTTTAAATTATGCAAATAGTTTAGATCTATCTTGCCATCTTGAGGCCTGAAAATAAGATTTCTTTGTCAAAGTAAGGACCAATATGAAAGGGAAATGAGGCACAAAAATAGGTTCCAATATTCCCTTTTCTTTGTAACTAGTAAGATAAATAATTTATCTACCATGTTTTCCAATGGTGTATGTTTAAAGGATGATTTGGGTGCAAGGGTCATCATAGTATTACCTAAAGATGGATAATTTAGGTATGTTTTAGGGTTAAATTTCCTATAGACTAATAAAATTATAGAATGTGAATATCTCATGTTAGAATCAATTATCACTTCCAAGAATTGAATTAAATTATTGAGGATACTTCTAGAACCAATTTTGATTTATCTAAAAGTAAATAATATCTATACAACAAAGGATTAAAGATTTGAAATGTATAAAAAAGTTGCTTGGAACACCAAATATTTGTTTGTTGTAATTGATATTAAATGGGTAGGTAGAATTAGAAATGTTACTATTAGTGATCTAACTATTGAAGCATCCAAATTTAAATTGAGGATAATTCCTTATCAAGGTTAGTCTAGTCTATACCAAATAACATCCACAACTAGTAAGTGTTTGATGATACTCAACATATATAAGTCATCAAATTATATAAATGAGTTTGATAGCTAGCTAATCAATTGGTACACCCCATGGTCAAGGTGGAGGATAGTAAAACAATGTGTTAGATAATGAACTAGTAAAATTGAAGGCAATGTTAACCATTACCTGAGGAGTGATTATAGAAATAATGCTTGATGGTTTTGATTGATACAAGGGTGAACACAACCTATTGGTGAAGAAAAAATTGAAGGTGTAAATTTAGTAAAATTTTAAGTAGTTCCAACAAAGTTATGTACTCCTCAATGAGTACACAATGTGTTATCTCTCTGTTAGCTTATATTTCTATAGATTGATGGGGCCACAATAATTCTAACTCTTCAAAAACATGAAAAATTGATTCATTTTTTCCTTCTCACACTTTTCTCTTTTTTAAGGGGGGAAAGTTGATAATATGCTTGAACCCTTCCACCCTTACTCCCTTGTGGATTTATTCATTTAAGATTTGACATGAATATATATAAAAAAATTTAAAATGATTCATGACATCTTAATCATGTGTATAAATAAAATTAAAGATACCAACATCTCATCATTTACATCTGTAAATGGTTGATGATATGGCTCTACTTGTGTCGAGGCAAGAAATGAGGCATAATCCAAATTGCATGTTTGATAAATGCTTACAATATTTACATTACATATTCATGTACTTCATAATGCATGCATAAATTTTTGGAAAGAGACACCACACATATGGCTTAGAGTTGTCATTTTTTGAAGCCCTTTTTAGTTTATCCATCCACATCGCATGATTCACTCATACCGAAGGATGGATTGAAGATTTGGTTAAGTCTAGAAAACTATGAACAAGGCACCTGACAGGGTTCAGTATTTGTTCTGGTATGCACTCTTAGTTTATAATTTTGTATCGCAAATCTTAGGGAAACTATATGGATGTCTATTCTACCTTATTCCATATTTTTGTGGTCTAATGTTATTTGGTGTGCAAGATAGAAATATTTTTGTATTAGTTTTTGGTTTATAAGTGAAGAAGATCAATATGGTATAGTAAATCCTTATTTGGATCTAATGAAGTGACTTTGGTGATTATTTGTGTGATCAAGGATGATTTTACAACATATGAGATAGCACATAATCAATTATTTTGGTTTGCATTTGTATTTATATTTAGATCTATCTAACTAATTATACACATTTCATTATTTTTTTAAATGTTCTCGGGTCTAACATGTTAGCGATTAAATATTTTATTGTGGATATATAAGATTGATATATTTGATCATTTTGGTGTGATAAATTATGTGTGGAAGGATATTATAGTGATTGTGTACAGTTTCATGTGCGCAAGGCAATGATTTGAGGTGTGAATTAGAGCTACAAAGTAGTGAGTAATGAAGTATATGAAATCAGTATATTGTACTTAATTGGAACTATAATTTTTCATGTGTAGATGTTATCTTGAGTTCAAAATCTCTATGAAATTATAATTCTCCTATAGGTAGTAATCCATTTTGTATTTGAGTAGTGATATCTAGGAAGTGTGCCTAAATGCATGTGCATTCCATTATGTAATGTTTCTACAAAATAGTTACATCTTGTGGGTTCATCCGCACCGTGATTTGTCTCTTAAATATGTTTCCAAAAAAAAATCTTGGTATTGTGGTGTTGTGGATGTTCGTATTTTTCTTTAACATCTTTATTTTCTTCATATGTGCTAAGTGGATTAACAATTAGGTTGATAAAGTTAAAAAGTGCAGAACACTTAGTCACCCCCCTCTTAGTGTTCCCTAATTCCAACAATTGGTATCAGAGCCTATTTTCTCAGAGGAAGCCTAGAAGATTGAGAAAGATCCTAATAGGTGATTCAATGAATTCAAATAGTATTCAAGAACAAATCTTGATTGCACTTGAATATTTTAATTGGTCCAAAGCTAAAGTCATGGAAATGAAGAAGAGTTTCAAGGAAGTTGATAATTTCATTCAAACATTAAAAGGGGAGTTGAAAAAATCCATGGATAAGAGAAAGGAACTCTATGAGTATCTAAAGTAAAAAGGAATCACAAATGATGATCAAGCCTTGAAGGAGAAAAAAGAAGAATGTGAGAAGCTTGTTGAAGACAAAGATGTCCTAAAACATGAGATGGAATCTGTGGTAATGAATCTAACCAAGGAGATTGAGGAAAGGAAGAAGAATGAAGAGAATCTTGATCATTCCTTGAAGGAAATATCTAATGAATTCTATAGACTTAATGGTGAGATTGGCCAATTGCAACTTGATCTGCAAGAATCCAAACATAATGAGGAAGAAATTGAAAAGGTGAATAACATTCTTGGGATTTAACTTGCTAATGCAAATAAATACAAGGAGAAATTCATGATCATCTTATCTAAGCTTTATGCGCTACTTGAAATCCTAAGGAAGAAAGGTAACATGCAAGGTCTTGGATTTGTAAAGAGAGAAAGTTCCCAATCTAGTCAAAACAATCATCAATCAGACAATCATAAGGGAAAACCTAAAATTGATAGAAATATGGAAGCAAACAACTGAGAGGGGGGTGAATCAGTTGTCACACAAACTTGAAAAACTTAAACCTTAATCTTAGATTTGATAATTAAACATGTAAACACAAATGCACAAACATCAAGAACACATAACACCAAGGTTTTTTTTGCATGGAAGCCAGGTCAAGGGAAAAAACATGATGGGGATGAACCCATGAGATAAGTATACTTTGTTAAAAGTATTATACCCTATTAGGGGTATTATAATGGGGATGCACATGCATTCAATCACACTTCCTAGAGCTCACTACTCAAAAGAGAAAGGCTTACATCCCAGGGAAGGATCATTATCTTACAGTAAATTAGGATTACATCCATAGATCATGAACTATTCAATAGAATCTTCATCATGCCTGGATCAATTTCATTCAAGTACAAATACAAATTTCTTTTCCATGCTTTATCAGTTCCTTCAAAAGATGTATACCTCTTGTCACTAGGGATTGCACCCATGACGGATAAGTATGAAACCTAGCAATCCCGTGAAACATGGGAATACTCTCAGGAAGTGGGATTGCTTTGTTGAGAATAAAACTCCAGATTGAGGGCCGGCTTCCCCGTTTGTATCACCTAAACTGAACTGAACATGAAGGGAAAGGGAGAGAGATTGCATAAAAATGAAATAACTAAAATTTAAACTTAGGTGATTCACCAAACAGGATAGATCCACAAACTGAAAATAAACTCACAATGTAATCCAGCATATAACCTAAACACCACAACTCTTCTCAAATCTGATTCTTCCCTTAGAAAATAATCAGGTGTTGGTTGTAAATGAGAAGGGAAAATGGATTCCACAACTCAAACACATATAAACACACACAGATTGAAACCTTAGAAAAACCAGTGCTTGCAAACATCAAAATGAACAAAATATCAAGTAAAGGATCAAGTTTCAATCACAATACATGACATCAAATTCATCAAATCAACTCACAAAGCTATGGAAAAGAAGGACAATTTCTATTAACTGGAATAAAAGGATTCAAAATATCAGATTGCTTCTCCAAGAGCTACAACATTCACCTCGTGAGAATGAGGGAAAGAAGAACTAGCCTTCAATCACCAAAAGTGAGAGGCATATATAGAAAATCTGTAGAATCTACATTGAAGTCCACTACTTCACCAAGAAAAGAAAATCCTGCCACTAGGACCATGATCACATCACTCTGATATTCAGATGCCTAATTCCCGAGAATCTAGGGGGATGGAAAAAGTGGGGTCCCTAAAATAGATAGTCAAAAGGAAGACCCAAAACTCACTAAGTCATGCTGTAACTGATATTCTAAAAGTGGTTTATAAGAACACCACATGTCAAAAATCATACAATAATAGGAGCAATGACTTATAACAATAAAAACATAACCCCACTCACTAAAAATGTGGATCCTAAATATATATTTTAAAATAGTCTCAACTCAATGATGAGGAGAAAATCTAAAATATTTACATTATGATCAAATCCACATTACATATAAATATTCTAAAAATAATACCCCCCCCCCCTCATACATTAAACATGATTGTGATAACATCTATCACCTAAGTCAAACATGACTATTATGGAACCTAGGGCATCAAAAAATTAATATAATTACCTTCAAAAAGATAATTATATTAATATCTTTACAAAATATATCCATGCTCGTGGAAAATTATCAAAGGGAGTTGAAGTATATGCTCAACCCTAAAAAGAAAGGGAGACAAAAAGAATGATATGCTATTATGAAACCCTCATTCAAAAATGAGTAGACTCTTTGTTATCATAGCCTCCATACTCAGCACCTGGCAACTTCTAAAAACCAATGCAACTCTTTGAATGGCAACTTTCCATTACTGAAACAGAAACAGCAAAAAGAAACTGGCAAGGATATCTTGAGGTAGGTGTCAATTTCCTTCATGGCATTTGATTTCAACATAGCACTGCTCTTTGTATTTCGAAAGCTCTATAATACTGTGGCATGGCATCAAGTCTGTGATTTGTTTATGATATATCTCTGTCTCTTCCCCTCTAGATTTTTGAGGGCATGACTCTGGTAGCATGAGTGTGCTAGGGCACGATGAATATGAATTCTCTATTTTGAAAAGCCCGATAATGCTAAGGCTATGGCACCATGAAAGGCTCTTAGATTACATTCAAAGGCATATTTATGTTAATGCAATGCATTTGTTTCATTATGATTGCTTTTTTGTTTTAGCACACTACTATTCTTCTATGGCACCACATTCTCGGCTTTGAAGACATTTCATTGCCTCTGTTATTTGATCACTTGTACCAATTAGGGCATCATGTATATAGCCTTATATCTTGGGCATTGTGATCATGGCATTTGATATTCACTATTTTAACTTTATGATGCCCGATAACCCACGGGTAGGGCACTGGCAATGTGCCATTCTACAACTTTATTTGATGTTGGCCTCGTGTATTATGGCTTCACTATTATTTTAGCCCGTGAACCATTGTATTTGTTCATCAAGGGCACCATGAATGTTGGCATACTATGTTTGAATTATCACAGCCCATAAGCATATGCTAGGGCACGACATGACATGATGCCACTAGGATTTTGAAGCATCTATAGACACCGTTATCTGTTGATTATATGTTTAGCCCGCAAGCTCAATGAGCTAGGGCATCATATTGTTGTATGTTGCTCTATTTATAACTACATATTGCACCTCTGGTATTGTGTATTCTTTTTCATTACTGAGGGCATCAATGATTTGTCATTGATGTTTTAATATATACAGCCCGAGAACATTGTATTTTGATTTTGCTTTCTCCATGGCTCCTTAATGCCTTGCGGTATATGCTCTAGCATCTGTGTTCCTTACATGGTATTGAATCTTATGTTCTCATGTTGTTGATCATCATCTTGACCTGTTGGTACATACAACCTAAGCATAGGGACATTGCATACATTTGTTTATGGTACTGGTTGTTGATATGCACAATGGTGATCATTAGCAATTTGTTGTTTATTATATCACTCTCTGTCATTGTTGATGCTTCATTGATACTCGTTGCTAAACATACACAGGCCCATGAACATACTTGCATTTCTGTCATGAATTATACTCAGGGTGTTATCATTATAATGTCTTTGTACTTTTATGTGTTCTTTATAAAGCCAAGGCATGGTTTTGAATTTGCTGTTGTTGATATAGAGGTACATTCCTCATGGTATCCTTTGACTGTGGCCATATGGTTTTGAAGCTACACATATATGCATTTTTTGTTTTCCATCATACATGTTCAGCCCAAGAACATTGAATAGGGCATTCATTTCTTATCTCCTTACCATGCCATGTCTGTTATGAGCATTTGCTACTTTGATTGGCATTGCTATTTGTTATCATGCCTTGACAGTACATTGCTTTATCGTCATGAGAGCTATAGATTTTATCATGTTGTGTACTCTTAGAGGCATGTGTACACTTGTATTCTAGATTTGTACATTATTAACCTTAGATTGCTCATGCACCAACTCCTATACAAGATTGGGATATTACATCTTTATGCCCATTTGACCATCATGTCCTGATACACTTTTATGTCCTTGTGGATTTCTTTTCTAAATATGTGGATTGTGTGCCCTCAGCATGTATGTGCCATGTGAACACCTATGCAATAGAGTGCCCCATCTTCTTCATAGATTTGTGTACTCTGCCATTAGCTCTATTCAAAACTTGATGCCATGTAGCCCTCTATTTATCATAGCTTGACTGATGCTGCATCATGTGAATGTTCCCTATTTGTACACACTATGTGTGCTCTTGGCCCTTGAAGGGGTAACAAATAGAGTACAATAAGATTACTCTATCGTTACACACATCAAGGACCTAGATCATTCATGAAACTCCTTATTGGATCAGCTTCCCTGTATCTGCACATGAAACAAACACGTTAGTGAAAACATGGTGCCTCTTTTGGTTCTTTGGATGATTCTCATGCACATGTCCTAAGCATAGCCTTTGTTAGAGGTGCATGGCTGAGTGTATGTATGCATTTACTATATTGTGATATCAGCCATTACTTAGATCCATTGGATCTAACCCAAATCCTTTCTTCTTTCTTGCAGGTTCTGGATCTCAAGAGCTTATAGACAGGATCGGGCTTCGAACTTCAAAACCAAGAAATGTCTGGTACCCCAATATAAACATCTTTTTATGTATATTTGCACTCATCTATTCATTCCTGGTAAAGGCTATGCTCACGGCCTATGTGAGCCTAGATAGATGTTTTTTTCTTTTTCAGTTTCTTATTCTCTGCTCAATACAAATGCTATAGATAGATGTATGTGTAGATGTAGATGTAATTCATTTCCTTTCTTTTTTCATGTATTTGTAATGAAATGAACATAAATCTTAATCCAGATCACCTAATAACACAAACTAGGTTACAGTAGCTCATCTAGTAATTAGGCTTTCAAAATGTGCAAAAATATAACAATATTCTGGTGACCTCTTTGGAGTGCTTGCCTGCTAAGCATCCTGACCAGCTACCTTGAAGATCCATTGGGCATAGAGTCACTAACAACTGACCAAACTCCAACCAAAACAAAACTCCTTCTCTGCAAAAAAATTGAAACTAACTGCCTGACAACTACTCAGGCTTATTCCTAACCAAACTGAACTGAAACAACTAAAAGTTGAAAGAAAACTGAACTGGAAACAACTTGTGCTAGGCACTTAGGGAAAATAGAAAGCCAAAACTTCTAACACTACTAGAGTACAAGGTAGAAAGAACCTCAAAAACAAGCCTTGAGGTGAATCCCACTCACTAGAATGGGCAGCTCCTCTCCATCCATGCTGGCCAGCTGAAAAACATTATGGGCCTTGCATCCAATCACCATAAATGGCCTAGTCCTGATAGCATCAAACTTAGTGTGTTTCCCTAGTTTATGCTTTGCTTCATCCCACTTGAGAACTAGATCTCCTTCTTTAAAGGCTTTAGGTGTTGTTTTCTTGTCAAAACTTCTCTTGACCTGGGTGTGATGAGCCTCCAAGCTTTCAAATGCCATCTTTCTTGTTTCTTCAAGTTTAATAAGCTCTGCCAACCTAACCTTCATAGCATCCTCCTGCATGAGATCAATCTCTTTAATCAAATTTAGGGTAGGTAGTTTAGTAGATAGGGGAATCCTAGCCTCCCTTCCATATACCAATGTGTAAGGCAAATTACTAGTAGCCCTCTTAGGTGTTATTCTATCTTCCCACAAGGCCAGCTTTAACTTGATATGCCAGTCTCTCTGGTTTCCTTCTATAGTTCTTCTGATTATTCTAAGCAAGTTCTTATTAGTTGATACTACTTGGCCATTACCCTGAGGGTAATAGTTAGAAGAAGTACTCAGAAAGATTCCATGCTTGAGTGCCCACTCTAAAATTCTAGCTCCTAGGAAAGCCATGGCATTATCTGATACAATTAAATTTGGAGTACCAAACCTGGAGACAATATCCTGATAAAAGTTCAAAACAGAGGTCTCATTAGCCTCCTTTAGTGCTACAACTTCTGTCCACTTGGTGAAGTAGTCTGTGGTAGTGAGTATCCACTTGTGTCCAGCACTGGATGGTGGGTTGATAGGTCCAATAAAGTCTAGTCCCCACTTTGAGAAGGGCTATTCTACTTCAACCGGATGAAGGGGAAGAGCAGCCAGTTTTTGTTTTCCAGCAAACAAGGTGCAATTCTTGCATCTTCTAACCCAATCAAAAGCATCTTGATACAGACTAGGCCAGTAATATCTAGCTCTTAGCACCTTAAGAGCAGTGGTTCTAGTAGCAAAGTGTCCACCATAACCTCCATCATGAAACTCTTCTGGTATTTTCCTTACTTGATCAGTTTCAACACGTCTTAATAAAACACCAGCATGATCTCTTCTATACAGAACATTATCAATAATAGCAAAAGGAATAGCCTAGAGTCTAAAGTACCTTCTTTTATTCCTCCCAAGGCCTTGAGGGCACTGACCAGTAGCAAGGTAACACTTCATCTCTATTGTCCAACTTGTGCTCTGTCTAGCTTCTTGATTCATCAAGACAACTTCTTCTTCTTGCTGGTCTGGATCTGTTGTTTTCTCATTAAGTTGTTCACAAAGTCCTTTCCCTCTAACCAACTTGGTCACCTTGATCTAAACATCATACTCCATAACCTTGGTGACCTAGCCAGCTCTTTTATGACTTAGGTCTTTCTTTAACAGGAAATACTTTATGCAAGGATGGGCAACCATCAGGTGCACTGTGTTGTTAGACAACAAGTGTCTAAACTTCTTTAGACTTCTCACAATGGCCAATACATGCTTCTCCATAGGTAAATAATTTATCTCATAGCCATCTAGGCCTTGACTATAGAAAGCTACTGGTTGTTCTTGTTTCTCAGCATTGTGCTGGACTAATATTGCAGAAATGCTATCTTTATCTCCAAAAGAATACAATAAAAAATCTTTAGAGAAGTCAGGATTTACCAAGGTAGCAGCGGATGCAATTGCTTCCTTGACTTCTTCAAAGCACCTTTTCCCCTCATTGGTCCAATGGAAAGTTGCATTCTTTTTAAGCATTTGAGTCATAGGCTTCAAGAGTGTAGCAACGTTTGGGATAAACCTCCTCAAAAAGTTGATCCTTCCCAAGAAACTCTATAATCCTTTCTTGGGAGTTGGTAGGGGAAGAGCTAGAATGGCCTTCACCCTCTTAGGGTCAATAGTTGTTCCCTGCTTGGAAACAATGTGTCCCAGTAGTCTACCCTCATGAACATCAAAAATGAATTTTTTGGAATTCAGTGAGACTCCAAACTCTCTGCATCTTTCAAAAATCTACCTTAGGTGAATCAGGTGGTCCTCTGTGTCTTTTGAGAAAATGGTTATATCATCCAAATATACCAGAACAAACTTGTTCATTAGGCAAGAAAAAGCCATCTCCATGGCTTTCTGGAATGTGGCACCAGCATTTGACAACCCAAATGGCATCTTTTTGTATGCCATGGTGCCCCATTTAGTAGTGAAAGTTGTCTTGTATTGATCCTCTTCTCTAACTAGGACCTGGTTATAACCAGAAAAGCCATCTAACAAAGAAAATCTATCAGATCCTGAAACATACTGTAAAATCTACTCCATAGATGGTAATGGGTGGTGATCCTTTAGTGAAGCCCTATTAAGGTCTCTGAAATCCACGCACAGCCAGATTTCACCATTCTTCTTCCTAACTGGCACTAAGTTTGAGACCCTGGAGGTGTGCTTAATAGGGAAGATAATATTAGCTTCAATCATTTTTCTCAATTCTTCCTCCATTAGGACCTCTAACTTGGGATTGATGGGTCTTTGTTTCTGCCTTACAGGCTTGGCTTGAGGCTCTAGTTCAATGGTGTGTTGGGCTAGATGAGGATCAAATCCCTTTAAGTCATAGTATTCCCAAGCAAAGACATAACTAAACTCCTGGCATAATGAAACAAAAGCTTGTGTTTCAGGCTGAGTGCATACCTTTCCCAGCTTGAGAAATTTATTCTTGAGGACCTCCACAGAATGGTAGTGTTC
The DNA here is from genome assembly GCA_027943335.1 of Chamaecyparis obtusa. Lineage (NCBI taxonomy): Eukaryota > Viridiplantae > Streptophyta > Pinopsida > Cupressales > Cupressaceae > Chamaecyparis > Chamaecyparis obtusa. The sequence goes on from BSBK01005809.1 coordinate 1,368,545, forward strand.
TTCTTTGACTATCATACTAACCTTATCACCTCTGAGTTGATCATCAGAATTAAATACAGACTCAAGCGTGACTAGTCCTTTAGGTAGTCTATTGCTCTTCAACTGTAGCATTTGGTCATCATACTGATGAGCATGTTTGCTCTGGTTCATTCTAGAGAACTCAGCTTCTTCAATAAGAAAATTGAAAATTTGTTCATCATTTTCAAAAACTTGCCAGCTAACTTGATTATCTGGTATAGAAGGTCTTACTAGGACCTTCACATGCTAAGAATCAGGATCTGAGACACCCTTTGGAATATCATATTCTGCTCCCATGGAAGCCAACTTGTCTTCTTGCATATTCTAATTTCTTGGAACAACAACTAAATTGAAGGCACAGAAACCTTCTATCAAGTCCCAGACCCTATGCTTATACATCTTTAATGTGTCACTCTTTGTGAGATTAGTGCCATGAATCTGATTGACCACTAGCTCACTATCACCAGTCACCTTTAGATTTTTTATTCCTCTCTGTCTAGCCCATTCTAAGCCATGTATTAATGCCTCATACTCTACTATATTTTTAGTATAACTGAAAGAAAAAAAAATAGCAGAATAATACTTTTCTCCCTCTGGAGAAATTAGGATAGCACCTCCACCTGAACCCACCCTGCTTTTGGCCCCATCAAAGAAAAGTTGCCACAAGTCATCATCATGACTAGCAGAGATTTTGTCCTCCTTTTTAATCAATTCTGGTATCACAATGTCTCCCTCATGGATGATGAACATTCCAATGCTAGAAACATCTATATTTTTGAAAGGGTCATCTTCTTTTGAATCTCCTTCAGCCCACTCATCTAGTGCCATATCAAGAAACTTCATGTCACTAGTTTCAGGTTCAGAATCACTTGACTCTTGCTCATGATACATCAAGTTAGCATTTATAGGGCTTGGGGTGTATGGTTCAACATGGTTTTTTGCAAAAGCCTCCGACTTAATTCTGACCCTGGTTCCATATCTAGTTCTGAAATATAGGTGAGACCAATCAGCTAAGAGATATCCTCCTATCCTAGCAATGAACTCTCTGCTTAGACAAATAGAAAAATGAGGAGGTAGATCTATGACATAGACATCTTGGGGAATAGAGAAATTAGGACACTCATGAAGAGTGAGACTCAGGTCTTTTATGACTCCCAAGGTATTAACTGATGACCCATCCAACTGAACAACAGGCTTGTTTATTGGCTCATAAGGTAATTCTAGTAGATCCACTAGCTGCTTAGAAATCATAGAACTACTTGCCCCTGAATCTATCATACAGTTATGAACTAAACGATTTCCAACAATAAGAGTTACATAGAAAGGAAGAGGTTTAACCTGTGAGACAACAGTGGGCTATGAGCTAACTTCTTCTTTTTGCTGATCCATCTGGGATGTTCCAGCCACTAGGACTTTAGGTTGTTCCAAAATAGCTCCTTGACTTGGTGAAATCTTAGCTAATTCATTTAATATCAGCTCCTTTTGTCCAGGGATTGCCAAAGTGTCCATCAATGGTATGCTGATGGAGGTCTTCTTCAGTTGTTCCACAATATTAAAGGATCCCAAACTTTCTTTAGGTTGTCCTTTAGGTATAGCAACCTCTATTTGTGTAGATACCAACTGTGTAGCCGCCTTGACTAGTTCTTTGATCTCTTTAGACTGGTTTAGGACTGGAGCTTGAACTACTTTGGGTTGTGGATTCACAATAGGGGCTTGTTGACTGGTAGAGGCCATTTTCTCTACCTCTAAAGCCTTCTTCTTGGATCTTGTGTTGGCTGCAACAAGAGTATAAGTTGAGTTTTCATTTGGTGAGAAATTCATCCCACAAAAGTCTTCCTTTTGAAAGTTCACCAATGCTGCCTCAGGTGCCTGAACCTCACTTGTGGTGGCAACTGGACACTACTACATTTTTTGTCCTTGAACCACCTCCTATGGCATGGTCATGTTATTATGTACCATGAGGGCCTGATTATAGCCATTAGGACACATCCCTTGGATATGTTGCTGATTGCATGGGCAACCCCATTGATAATCTTGTGCTATATTATTCTGGGCTACAAGAACCAATTCCCTAGAAGGACTAGGAATGTTAGGATTATAAGGTTGGCTGCTCTTTTGGTTATAACTTCTTGCTTGACCTTGTTGGCCTTGTTGGTATTGGGGCTTGTTCTGCTGGTAATGATTTTGATAGGGCTGTTGATAAGGTTGCTGATAGGGTTGCTGGTAAGGATGGGACTATTGCTTCTTTAGACTAACCAGCTCATTAGTAACTATTTGCAAGGCCTTTTTAATCTCAGTCAGCTCTTGGGATTGATTCACAACTGGGTTAGCAACTTGTTGAGGAGGAGCTAGGAGAGGGGGAATAGATGCCAAGGTTGGAATTACTTCAGGAACAGGATGAAGCTCTAGAAAAATAGGCATTGGGGGCCTTGGGGCTATCTTTCCAGCTTGGATTAGACTATTTTCATCTCTTATGGCAAGATCATATGCTGCTAGTAGATTATTCCCACCCATTGATTGGATCATAACAGAGATATCACTGTTAAGGGCTCTTAGATAATACAAGAGAGCATGCTAGCTTGAAGGTCTAACCATAGCTGGTATTCTATTCCATGTCCTCTGAAATTTGAAATTGAAATCCATCATGTATTCTTGAGGTGCTCTTTTGATAGTAGTTAGGTGCTCAACTAATGAAATATGGTCTGATTTGTCTTCAAACTAATTATTCAAGGCTTGACCCAACCCATCCCAATCCGCAATAGAACCAACTGGTAAACTTCTGAACCATTGCAAAGCTTTGCCCTTAAATGAGGCTGCCAGCAATCTCACAACAACATTATCTTGGGTTATATTATGCAGGGCACAAAGGGATGCTACATATCTTATATGCTCAATAGTTGAGGTTTGATCCTCTCTTGTAAACATAGGTAAGCTCTTGAGGGCTGATATAAGTATGTCATCATGCTGCTGCAAATTTAAAGGACTGCTTTGATTGAAAGCTACAAAAGGATGCAATCTGGGTTGAGCCATTGGAGGATTTAAGGGAACTTGAATTGCAGGGGCTGCCTATACCGGTAGTAGTACGTGTATTGACTGGATTGGGGAAGTAGTTGTAGGAATGTGAGTAGGCTTAGGGGTAGGATTGGGAGTAAGATTTGTAGATTTTGATGCACTAGCTTGGGTTGCTTTAGACTTCTTCTTGACAGATGGTAGCTCTGCATACACGAAAGGATTCTTACTCTGCTTGGTTGGATTTCCACTCATAAGCTTAGGGACTGATCTGCATAAAACACCATTAGAGTCGCTAGGTATGACTTCAAAATACTATCACTGCTCATACCAAATAATAACCTACAATAAACCTTCTAGGAAATCAGACTCATTGAGTCTTCAATCCCACCGGGCATGCCAAAAACTGTTGTCACTAGCGATTGCACCTGTGATGGCTAAGTATGAAACCTAGCAATCCCATGAAACATGGGAATACTCTCAGGATGTGGGACTGCTTCACTGAGAATAAACCTCTAGATTGAGGGCTGACTTCCCCATTTGTATCACCTAAACTAAACTGAACTTGACAGGAAAGGGAGAGAGATTGCATAAAAATGAAATAACTAAAATTTAAACTTAGGTGATTCACCAAACTAGAAAGATCCACAAACTAAAAATAAACTCACAATGTAATCCAGCATATAACCTAAACACCACAACTCTTCTCAAATCTAATTCTTCCCTTAGAAAATAATCAGGTGCTTGTTGTAAATGAGAAGGGAAAATGGATTCCACAACTCAAACACATATAAATGCACATAGATTGAAACCTTAGAAAAACTAGTGCTTGCAAACATCAAAATGAACAAAATATAAAGTAAAGGATCAAGTTTCAATCACAATACATGACATCAAATTCATCAAATCAACTCACAAAGCTGTAGAAAAGGACAATTGCTATTAACTAGAATAAAAGGAGTCAAAATATCAAATTGCTTCTCCAAGAGCTACAACATTCACCTCGTGAGAATGAGGGAAAGAAGAACTAGCCTTTTATCACCAAAAGTGAGAGGCATATATAGAAAATCTGTAGAATCTACATTGAAGTCCACTACTTCACCAAGAAAGGAAAATTCTGCCACTAGAGGACCATGATCACATCACTCTGAAATTTGGATGCCCAATTCCCGAGAATCTAGGGGGACGGAAAAAGTGGGGTCCCTAAAATAGATAGTCAAAAGGAAGACCCAAAACCCACTAAGTCATGTTGTAACTTATATTCTGACAGCGGTTTATAAGAACACCACATGTCAAAAATCATACAATAATAGGAGCAATGACTTATAACAATAAAAACATAACCCCACTCACTAAAAATGTGGATCCTAAATATATATTTTAAGATAGTCTCAACTCAATGATGAGGAGAAAATCTAAAATATTTACATTATGATCAAATCCACATTATATATAAATATTCTAAAAATAATAGCCCCCCCCCCACCCCCTCATACATTAAACATGATTGTGATAACATCTATCACCTAAGTCAAACATGACTACTATGGAACCTAGGGCATCAAAAAATTAATATAATTACCTTCAAAAAGATAATTATATTAATATCTTTACAAAATATATCCATGCCCATGGAAAATTATCAAAGGGAGTTGAAGTATATGCTCAACCCTAAAAAAAAAGGGAGACAAAAAGAATGATATGCTATTATGAAACCCTCATTTGAAAATGAGTAGACTCTCTGTTATCACAGCCTCCATACTCGGCACCTGGCAACTTTTAAAAACCACTGCAACTCTTCAAATGGCAACTTTCCATTACTGAAATAGAAATAGCAAAAAGAAACAGGCAAGGATATCTAGAGGTAGGTGTCGATTTCCTTCATGGCATTTGATTTCAACATAGCACTGCTCTTTGTATTTCGAAAGCTCTATAATACTGTGGCATGACATCAAGTCTATGATTTTGTTTATGATATATCTCTGTCTCTTCCCCTCTAGATTTTTGAGGGCATGACTCTAGTAGCATGAGTGTGCTAGGGTATGATGAATATGAATTCTCTGTTTTGAAAAGCTTGATAATGCTAAGGCTATGGCACCATGAAAGGCTCTTAGATTACATTCAAAGGCATATTTATGTTAATGCAATGCATTTGTTTCATTATGATTGCTTTTTTGTTTTAGCACACTACTATTCTTCTATGGCACCACATTCTCGGCTTTGAAGACATTTCATTACCTCTGTTATTTGATCACTTGTACCAGTTAGGACATCATGTATATAGCCTTATATCTTAGGCGTTGTGATCATGGCATTTGATATTCACTATTTTAACTTTATGATACCCGATAACCCGTGGGTAGGGCACTGGCAATGTGCCATTCTGCAACTTTATTTGATGTTGGCCTCGTGTATTATGGCTTCACTGTTATTTTAGCCCGTGAACCATTGTATTTGTTCATCGAGGGCACCATGAATGTTGGCATACTATGTTTGAATTATCACAGCCCATAAGCATATGCTAGGGCACGACATGACATGATGCCACTAGGATTTTGAAGCATCTATAGACACCGTTATCTATTGATTATATGTTTAGCCCGCAAGCTCAATGAGCTAGGGCATCATATTGCTATATGTTGCTTTATTTTTACTACATATTTCACCTTTGGTATTGTGTATTCTTTTTCATTGCCGAGGGCATCAATGATTTGTTGTTGATGTTTTAATATATACAGCCCGAGAACATTGTATTTTGATTTTGCTTTCTCCATGGCTCCTTAATGCCTTGTGTTATATGCTCTAGCATCTGTGTTCCTTACATGGTATTGAATCTATGTTCTTGTGCTATTGATCATCATCTTGACCAGTTGGTACATACAACCTGAGCATAGGGACATTGCATACATTTGTTTATGGTACTGGTTGTTGATATGCACAATGGTGATCATTAGCAATTTGTTGTTTATTGTATCACTCTTCATCAGTGTTGATGCTTCATTGATGCTCATTTCTAAACATACATAGGCCCATGAACATACTTGCATTTTTGTGATGAATTATACTCAGGGTGTTATCATTATAATGTCTTTGTACTTTTATGTGTTGTTTATAAAGCTAAGGCATGGTTTTGAATTTTTTGTTGTTGATATAGAGGTACATTCCTCATGGTATCCTTTGACTGTGGCCATATGGTTTTGAAGCTACGCATTTATGCATTGTTCATTTGCCATCATACATGTTCAGCCTGAGAACATGGAACAGGGCATTCATTTCTTATCTCCTTACCATGCCATGTCTTTTATGAGCATTTGCTACTTTGATTGGCATTGTTGTTTGTTATCATGCCCTGACAGTACATTTCTTTATCATGATGAGAGCTATAGATTTGATCATGTTGTGTACTCTTAGAGGCACGTGTACACTTGTATTCTAGATTTGTACATTATTAACCTTAGATTGCTCATGCACCAACTCCTGTAGAGGATTGGGATATTACATCTTTATGCCCATTTGACCATCATGTCCTGATACACTTTTATGTCCTTGTGGATTTCTTTTCTGAATATGTGGATTGTGTGCCCTCAGCATGTATGTGCCATGTGAACACCTATGCAACAGAGTGCCCTATCTTCTCATAGATTTTTGTACTCTGCCATTAGCTCTATTCAAAACTTGATGCCATGTAGCCCTCTATTTATCATAGCTTGACTGATGTTGGATCATCTAAATGTTCCCTATTTGTACACACTATGTGTGCTCTTGGCCCTCAAAGGGGTAACAGAGAGAGTACAATAAGATTACTCTATCATTACCCACATCAAGGACCCAGATCATTCATGGAACTCCTTATTGGATCAGCTTCCCAGTATCTGCACATGAAACAAACATGTTAGTGAAAACATGGTGCCTCTTTTGGTTCTTTGGATGATTCTCATGCACATGTCCTGAGCACAACCTTTGTTAGAGGTGCATGGCTGAGTGTATGTATGCATTTACTATATTGTGATATCAGCCATTGCTTAGATCCATTGGATCTAACCCAAATCCTTTCTTCTTTCTTCCAGGTTCTGGATCTCAAGAGCTTCTAGACAGGACCGGGCTTCGAACTTCAAAACCAAGCAATGTTTGGTACACCAATATAAACATCTTTTTATGTATATTTGCACTCATCTATTCATTCCTGGTAAAGGCTATGCTCACAACCTATGTGAGCCTAGATAGATGCTTTTTTCTTTTTTAGTTTCTTATTGTCTACTCAGTACAAATGCTATAGATAGATGTATGTGTAGATGTAGATGCAATTCATTTCCTTTCTTTTTTCATGTATTTGCAATGAAATGAACACAAATCTTAATCCAGATCACCTAATAACACAAACTAGGTTACAGTAGCTCATCTAGTAATTAGGCTTTCAAAACGTGCAAAAATATAACAACAATACCTTCAGTACATTTTCACATCCACTCACACCATCGCACATGAATATAAGATTATTATATTTATTTATACAAGTCAACCATGAAAATATCAACAAGGTTGGCCAAACACTCACCACCTAATTACAAAAATATAATCACTCTCTATTACAATATTAAATACAGACCAAGAAATGTTAGATAAGACATAGTATGGACAAAAATATTCATCCTAAAAAATGAAACACCTCCAATAATTACACCTTGATCATCTACAATACACTACAATCTTCAACTCATCCAAAAGCATGAAGAACATGAGCTTGCCAATAGAAATAACCAATTGTGAGAACAACTACCAATGCAAACCAATAACATAAGAATCACATGATCTAGAAACATCCACAAGCATCTTGAATTATGATAACAACATCTACATCAACACAAATTTTGGAATCATCAGCAACATCATACTAAAACTCAAGAATAACAATAGGAACAAATGCCAACCTTGAAAAATATCTTGTGGGCCTCCAAATCACAAACCACTTGAATTGAGGACACAAATAAATATCCCAGACATATACTAGATCTAAAAAATAATATATTACAATGTGGAGAAACGCAGATCAAAATATTGGCACCATGTTAGCACCGAATAATTATAAAACCAATCACAACACAAATACCTATAGCTCACTTAAATCTTTATGTGAACCATTTTAAGTTGAACTAAATCAACTACAAACAATTAATGACAAAGAAGTCAACAATATACTGAACAAATGAACTTACTAAACTTCAGTGTAACACTGTCACATACAGATAAATATGTTGACAACAATGACAAAACACCTCTCAAATATGTGACAATACATCTCTTAAGCACATATTTGCATATTATTTCAACAATCTACCCCTTTGGAATTCATTTCAACATATGATGTGAAAAATAATTAATGAAAAAGAAATCAACAATCTCCCCCTAATATTTTGCGCACAACTCTCCATGACTCTCTCTCCCAATACTTCACTAGTTTTTCACATGAATCTATTTCCCCCTTTAACATCAGTAGAAAACCACATATTTTCAAAACATTAAATCTCTCTCCCCAAATATAACTCTCATAACACAAGACTGACTACTCCCTCTGAGTAGTAGCCACTACTCATCAATCTGTACCACAAGATATGTCTTTAAATGCACCAGGCTAATGCATACTAATGCGCCTTAGTTTCAATCAGGAGATGAAATCACCCCTAGCTTCCCTATGAGATACTCAAGTGTCCTTAGGAAAAGGCTTTGTGAAAATATCCATAGTTTTTTCCTTAATAGGCACATACTCCAATTTGACTTATTTCGCATTAACCTTCTCTCTCAAAATGTGAAACTTGATTTATATATGTTTAGTCTTTGATGCAACACTGGATTCTTAGAAATTTTAATTGCACTTGAATTATCATGGTAGATAGAAATAGGTTCATCATATATAACTCTGAAATCCTTAGATATCTACTTCATCCATACCACATGAGTACAATTTATTGTAGTAGAAAGATATTTTTCATCAGCAATAGATTGTGAAGTACAATTCTACTTTTTTCTCAACCATGAAACTAATATTTTTCCCAAGAAAAATGCACCACCACTAGTACCCTTCCTATCATCTACATTTCCTACCCAATCAACATCAATAAAGGCACTCAAAGTAAAATCATCATCTTTAGGATACCATAAAGCATAATCAACTGCCCCTTTCAAGTATTTGAAAATTCTTTTAATAGCAACATGAGATTCCTTAGGATATGCTTGAAATATAGAAACAATGTGAATTGCACTCATGATATTAGGTCTAGTTTGAGCCAAATATAATAATCCACCTATCATAGATTTGTATCTAGTTTGATTTTCCTTAGGTGAGTCATTATCTTTGTTCAACTTATATCCGGTCATCATAGGAGTGCTAACTAGCTTTGAATCTTCCATTCCAAAAATTCAACAACTCTTTCACATGCTTGGATTGAGATTAAAAAAATTCATTATTTGACTGTGAGATTTCAAAACCTAAAAATAATTTCATCTCTCCAATCATATGCATCTCAAATTAATTTTTCATTTCATTGGAAAAATCTTTTCTCAACTTATCATTCCATCCAAAGATAATATCATCAATAAAAACTACAACAATACGAATGTTATTATAATCAAATTTGAAGTACAAATTACTATCAATAGTAGGTATTTGTTATATCCAAGCTTCAATAAATACTTATCCAATCTTGCATACCACACTCGTGGAGTTTGCTTCAATCCATACAAATCTTTCTTCAACTTAAAAACCATATGGCTTTGATCAGTCAACAAAAATCCATCTGGTTTCTCAATGTACACTTCTTCTTCCAATTCACCATTTAGGAATGTTGACTTGACATCCATCTAATTAGAATTTGAAATCCTTGTAACTACCATAATCAAGGGACATTCTCACAACTTCAATTCTTACCACAAGAGAAAAATTATTCTCAAAATCAATAACTTTCATCTATGAATTTCCTTTACAAACAAGTCTTTCTTTATTTATGATAACTTCACCTTCTTCATTCATTGTTTTCTAGAAGACCCATTTGGTTCCTATTACATTTTTGTCTTTAGGTCTAGGAAAAGGAAACTATGTTTAGTTCTTCACAATATGATTCAATTCTTCTTCCATTTATTTTACCCAGTGTTCATCTTTACAAACTTCATTCACATCCTTAGGTTCAATCTTTGAAATCAAACAATGCTCAACTCTATATTCACCAATTATTCTTCTAGTTTGAACACATTTATTTTCATCTCTTGGTATCTGACTTTATGAATGGTTTAATCTTACATACCCGGGAGTCTAAGGATTCTCTTTAATTTCATACTTGTGGGTTCTTTCTTCATTTGTTTCTTCTTTTGGATCTCCCAAAATGATCTAAACTTTCTTTTGGAATTTATTTCCTTGATTTAAATTTTCATCTTGATCATCTGAATTATATCCACAAGATCTAGATTATTTCATATTGCCTTCATCAACCTTGACATTTTCACTCTCAACTATGTTTCTTAGTCATTTTTTTTAACATATGTATGCCTTGATTTTTGTTGAATAACCAAGAAAAATTCTTTCATCACATCTAGCATCAAAATTTCCTATATCTTCATCTCTCTTGATATAACAGTTACTTCCAGAAATTCTAAAATATTTAATAGTGGTAACATTGCCACACCATAATTCATAAGGAGTCTTACCAATATCACCTTTGATATGCACTCATTCAAGTGTTTAAATTGCATTACTCATGGCTTCTCTCCAATAAACATGTGGAACATTTTCTTCCATCATCATTTTTCTTACAATGTCTCTAGAATGGTTCTATTTTTCCTTTCCACCACACCATTTTTCCAAGGGGTCCATGGAGCAGACAATTGACTCTTTATCCCACGTTCTTCACAAAATGCATAGAACTCATTTGGAAGTGAATTCACCACCTTTTTCAGATCTCAGACACTTCAACTTCAAACCTTCTTTGTCTCAACCATATCTTTGAAAATATTGAATTTGTCTAGGGCCTTAGATTTCTCCCTCAAGAAAGTAACCCATATCATCCTAGAATAATCATCAATCAACAACATGAAATATAAGTCTCGATAAAAGATTTTCACTCTAGAAGGACCACATAAATCAATAGCATGAGATCTAACAATCCACTTGAATTATGATTCTTACTTCTGAAAGTATATATAGTTTGTTTTCTCAATTGACATTCCTTGCACATAAGGTCAGCAATTTTCTTTAATTTAGAAAAATCTCTCACAGCTTGAATAGAAATTATCTTAACAATATTATAAAAATTCACATAGCACATACTTTTATGCTACAACCAAATTTCATCAATCTAAGCAATCAAGCATCTTTTCTCAGTATTATTCAAATGAAATTCATTACCTTTAGTTCTTTTACCTAATGCAATCTCAATATCAGAGCTACCCAAGATTATACACTTTTCATTCTTAAATTGTAGATCATAACCCTTGTCAAATAACCATACAACACTAAAAAAATTATGCTTTAAACCTTCAACATACAAAACATTATCAGTATTGTTATTACCATCAAGAGTAATGGATCCTCTACCATGGATTAGACAAGGCATATCATCTCCAAATATTACTATACCACCATGATCAATCACCCATTCATATTTCTCTTCAACTTGTGTGACCAAATCTCTTTCCTCATTCATGTAGCTAGAAGATTCAAGATCATATTCTTTGATAGAAATAAATACCCATTCATTGTCACTTGTATTTCCTTTATTAGATTTATCATCTATAACACCTTCAACATAATAGTATTTCTTCTAAAATCTATGTTTCCTAGGTTTAACTTTAGGGAATATTTCCAAGCATCTTGATGCAAAATGACCAATTGTATTACAATGAAAACATTTAAGAGGCAATTTTCCTTCATACTTACCAACACCTTTGGGAAATCTCTTAGCAATAATGTCTTCAATCTCTTCAAGCTCACGCTCTTCATCTTCAATAAATTTCATCTCCTTTGCATATCTAGATATACTTCATGATGAACTTTCTCTCAGGTCATATATTTGCTTATCCTTTGAAACAATATCATTGAACAGAGATTATACCTTAGGAAGGGCATCACTGAACTCGCTCATCTTGAAATTTAAAAGCTTACTAATCAACATGTTTCTAGTCACATTTGTCACAGTTCTTGTTTCCTCAATAGAAGAAACTTTATGTTTATAGGAAGGAGGTAAAGATCTAAGCACTTTATCAATAATCTCTAGTTCAGCCAACTGTTCACTAGAACATCTGACACTGCATACAAGTTCATCCACCTTCTACATGTAAGTAGTAATATTCTCATCTTCTCTCATCCTCAATATCTCATATTTTCCTTTTAGGATCTATAAATTTGCAAGATTCACATAAGTGTCACCTTCATACAATATTTCCAACTTCTTCTAGGTCTCATGATTACTCTTCAGATTCATAACATTTTTCACATCGGTATAAGTCAAGGAACTCAAAAATTTGTTCTTAGCTCTAATGTTGTATTCAGCCTTCTTTTTCTCATAGGGAGTTGTAGGATTTGCAGGAGGGTTATAGGGATTCTCGAAAATCTCCCAAAAGTCATCACCAATGCATCTCAAATGAAACTCCATGTGACCTTTCCAAAGACTATAATTTGTACCATCAAATATCAAACTATCCTCCTTGAAAACTGATATCCTAGATCACATCAAGCAATTAAGATTCCCACGGAGGAACTAGGCTCTGATACCAATTGATGGAAACATGGCAATAGACAACTGAGGGGGGGGGGAGTGAATCATTTGTCACACAAAATTGCAAACCTTAAACCTTAATCTCAGATCTGATAATTAAACATGCAAGAACATATCCACAACACATCTAGAACACATAACACCAATATTTTTTTTGCATGGAAACCCATTCAAGGGAAAAACCATGGTGGGGATGAATCCACAAGATAAGTATACTCTATGCCCCTAAGATTTTTCAAACAACTCTCCATGAATCTCTATCCCAATACTTCACTAGTTTTTCACATGAATCTCTCTCCCCCTTTGACATTAATGATAAAGCACATATTTACAAAAAATTGAATCTCTAGGCATTGGCCTACAGTGCAACAATTGCTGCTTCTCTTTTTAATAGCAAGATCTTGTGTTTGATTCTCAAAATGAGGTGCTTGTGTTGATTCCCGAAATGGGAGCTTAAATAAATTTAATATAAAATAAAATAAAATTGAATCTCTCCCCAAATCTAACTCTCAAACAATAAGATTGACTCTTCCCCCTAAGTATTAGCCAACACTCATCAATCCAAACCACAAGATATGTCTATAAATGCACCAGATTGATGCATACCAATGCACCTTAGTTCTAATCAAGAGGTTAAATCACCCCTAGCTTCCCTCTAAGATACTTAAAAGTGTCCTTAGGAAAAGACTTTGTGAATATGTTGCAATGAGTTGCTTGGTCTAGCATCCAATGTGTTGGAGAATTTAATGCCCATGTTTTCCAAGGATCCATCTGGTGCCCCCTCTGGACAGTTAAAGAGCCTAATAAACTCAGTAAGTACTCACTTTGAGTCCTTAGAAAAGTATGTATAAGTTAAGGTACGGAATGAGTTTAATGCAAATAGATTCAAGAGATTGGAGGAGATGATTGCAAATGATACAATAATGTTAGATGTTAGAGCAGATAATATTCAAAATGTTTGATCTAAAGGAGGAAATATCTACAAATCATGTTTATCACTTTCTAAGTTTGTTGAGGAGATGGAGAAGTAGATAAAGGATCATGAGGAGCTATTGGAAAGTATTTCTTAGTCCTTAGATCCCTTGACTACATCTACATATAGTCAAGAAGGTCATGCCATAGATGTGCTTGACAAGATCAAAAGTTCAAAGCATGATAGAGATTGGGTGATTGGCGGAGTTGGTGAACTTGGGAGCCTAATTTCTCCCAATTTGGAGTCAATGCTTACTAGTGCTTTCAATTAAGATCAAAACACCATGGCCACTAGTGAATCCAGGGATCTTCAGATAACAAAAATACAAGTATATCTTTTCAATGGTCACATTGCAATTTTGGAGAGTCTCAAGAAAGGTTGGGACAAATTTATTCAAGTTTATGTAAATTAATGGAGAGCCTAATTATAGAATTTTGTATCAATTTTTGATATGCGGACCCATGTCTTTTCTATTGATGTCAAAGAGGGAGAAGAGGAGAGTGAAAAATATAAAGGGGATTATTCATCTTAGTGGGAGTATTGATTTTTTTTATTTTTACAGTGTATATACATATAGTATTGGTTTTGACACTTGGTCATTTTTAAAAAAGTGTTGCCATCAATGCCAAAGGAGGATATTGTTGGCAAGAGACACTACATAGATGGCTTAGAATTGTCATTCATGGTAACCCTTTTTAGTTTACCCATCCACATTGCATGATTCATTCATACCGGAAGATAGATTAAAGATTTGGTTAAGTCTAGAAAACTGTGAACATGACACCTAACAAGGTTTCAATATTTGGTTTGGTATGAACTCTTAGTTTGATATTTTGTGTCTCGGATCTCACAGAAGATTAATGGGTGTTTATTCAACCTTATTCTATATTTGTGTGGTATGATGTTCATTGGTGTGCAAGATAGAAAGATCTATGAATGGTTTTTTGGGTTATCAGTGAAGAACAACATTATGGTACAGTAAATGCTTATGTGGATCTAATAAAATGATTTTGGTAATTAACTTTGTGATCGAGGATTATTTTATGACATATGGGATAGTGTGTAATCAATTATTTTTGTCTACATTGGTATTTACATTTATATCTAGTCAACTAATCATACATGTTTCATCATTTTATTAAATGTTCCTAAGGCCAACATGTTAGCAATTAAATCTTTTATTTTGATATATAAGATCAATGTATTTGATCATTTTGGTGTGATAAATTATGTGTGGAAGGTGATTATAGTGATTGTGTGCACTTTCACATGTGCAATGCAATGATTTGATGTGTGAATTAGAGCTACAAAGCAATGAGTAATGAAGTGTATGAAATCAGTATATTGTACTTAATTGGAACTATACTTTGGCATGTGTAGATGTTCATCAGTTCAAACTCTCCGTGACATTGTAATTGTCCTATAGGTAGTAAGCCTTTTTGTATTTGAGAAGTGAGCTCTAGGTGGTGTGTCTAGATGCATGTGCATTCCCTTATGTAATATTTATGTAGAATAGTTACATCTTGTGGGTTCATCCCCAGCATGGGTTTTCCCTTAACCAAGTTTCCACACAAAAAATATTGGTGTTATGGTGTTGTGGATGTTTTTATTTTCCTTTAGCATCTTTCTTTTCTTCATATGTATTAATTGGATTAACAATCAGGCTAATAAAGTTAAAAAGTACAAAACATTGATTCACCCCCCCTCCCCCTCTCAGTGTTCCCTAATTCCAACATCAAGTGTAGGTTTTTGCATATCCTAAGGTGTAGCAAAAAAGTAGAGTAGAAAAGTGTGTACTTCATACTTTTCCTCTTTAGTTTTGTACTCAATAGGGTCTTGTCAATAGTTTTTCAATTTAAAACTCAATTTAGGCTGATTTAGTGTAAACAACTAACAAAATCTCCAACAATATCTCCATTTGATCAACTTGTCTTCCACTTATCCATTGACGCAGGGGCAGGGTAGATACAAGCAGAATCAAGCAGAATTGACTCCACTTGGATCCACAAACAAGCCCTGCTCAGAGTTACACAATGGAAGCAATATAATAACACATGAAAGAAATGAAATCACAATGGATATGAGGCAATCAACTGGCAACAATAACAAAGAATTATATTATTTCTTTCAACATGCCCAGCTGTGAGGCCTTCCGAGTTTCGGCCTTATACAATGAGAATTATGAAATCAGAATTATAGCTTGCATCCTATCTTTATCTCCAATAATGTATCTTGATAATCCTTCCTAGATCTCCTTCATGATTCCCTACTACATCAATCTAGACTCTTTATATAGTCAGCTAAGCCACAGATCAGCCAATCAGGCATTTAATTACAATATAGGTCTAGTCTGGAAGATTTAAACAAAAACTAATGCTAGAATGAATATAAATTGATGCACCTTTTGATTTAGGTCTTCACATGACCCAAAAACATTCATTTAACTGTGCAAGGCCCCATTTTATCACATGTAAGTGCGCAAGAAGAAACACTACACATTACACCCGAAAACTAGCAGAAAATAGGTCCCGGGGGAAAATGGGCATAAATTTTTACTCATAATAAATTAGGGCTTTCACTCTTGGGAAATGATATTAGTTTAGGTCCTCTAAAATTCCTTAAGAGAAAAAATTCTGATTCCTTATGGATCAAGATCGCCACTATGAACAATCAGCACCAAAACTGCAAGGAAAATGCGGTTCTAACGGCAAGGAAAATAGCTGTAACTTTGAAACAGTCCATCCAATCTTTATGTGATCATAGGAGAAGGTTCCCAAATAGTTCATCAACATCATGTAAGCATCACACAACATGAAACCATCAAATGCAAAGATTATAATTCAAACAACAGAAAATAGGTACACAAATCAAGAAATGTTTTTGGTTGATGCAAGATTGCTCAAAGACCCAAGATGCTCCTACATCAGACACCTGGGGTAAATAAAGAACTGATGTCCACATTAGGAACTTCTCATATTTTTACCTGAATCATAAAGATCCAACTCATCTTATGTAATCCATGAACTGTCCTCAACTGGCTCGTTCTTCCACTGAACTAGATATTCCATGTAGTCTTTTCCTCTTGTACTCTTGCCAACTCTGCTATTCAAAATCTTCTCAATGTTGTCTTTGTTTTTCTTTGGATAGTCCAGATCATCTTCAATCTCATCATTTGATTCAAAGTACTCAAATATATCAGAAATATTGAATATAGGTGATATATCCATGTCCTCTGGTAATTCAACTTCATAAGCATTTCCATTGTCAAACTTCTTCAAAATCTTACAAGGTCCAAACTTCTTCATTTTCAGCTTGTTGTAGGTACCAACTGGAAATCTATTCTTTGTCAAATGAATCATAACCTCATCTCCAACTTCAAAATATTTATGTCTCCTTCTCTTTTCTGCTCTATGTTTATACTTCAGATTACTGTCCTCCAAGTTCTTTTTGACTTCATCATATAAAGTTCTCATGTATTCTGCAAAATGATCAGCTTCAACACTTCTTCTTGTCTTAGTAGGTAAATCTCTCATCTTTGTGGTTCCCTTAGGATGAAATCCAGTAACAATCTCAAATGGTGTCCTCTTAGTGCTTCTATTCACCGAATTGTTAAATGCAAACTCTACTTGTGCCAAAATCAAATCCCAATTAGCAGGCTTATCTCCAACTAAACATCTCAACAAATTTCCCAAACTCCTATTCACAACTTCAGTCTATCCATCTGTCTGAGGGTGAAATGTAGAACTAAATTTCAAATCAGTATTCATCTTCTTCCAAAATATTCTCCAAAAGTAACCAGTAAACTTAGTATCTCTGTCTGAAATAATAGATTTAGGCAAACCATGCAATCTTACCACTTCCTTGAAGAATAATTCAGCTACATGCAATGCATCAGATGTCTTTTTACAAGGTTTGAAATGAGCCATCTTAGAAAATCTGTCAACCACTACCAAAATAGAATCATTACCTCTTTGAGTTCTAGGCAATCCAAGAACAAAGTCCATACTCACATCTTCCCAAGGTCTATTAGGTACAGGAAAAGGTGTATACAATCCCAAATTTTGACTAGTTCCTTTTGCTGTTTGGCAAATTTTGCAACCTCTAACCATTCTCTGTACATCTCTGTAAATCTGTGGCCAAAAGTATCTTTCTGAAATCAAATTCACAGTCTTATCAATCCCAAAATGTCTAGCAAGTCCACCACTATGTTTCTTCTTTATTATGTTATCTCTCATAGATCATCTAGGTATGCACAACTGAACTCCTTTAAACAACATGTCTTCTTGAATGAAATAATCAGTCCACTTATCACTCACTGTGTGTTCCTTACAAGCTTTCCAAGGTTCTACAAAATCAATGTCAGTATCATACAAACACTTCAAATCATCAAAACCAAGTACCTCAACTCTCATCTCTGTCAGTAAACTTCTTCTTCAGCTCAAGGAATCAACAACCTTATTTGACTGTCCACTTTTATGCTTCAATGAAAAGGAAAAATTATACAAGAACTCAACCCACTTCATATGTCTCTGATTCAACTTATTCTGACTTCCCAAATACTGCAAAGCTTTATGGTCAGTATAAAACACAAAATCTTTAGGCATCAAATAATGTCTCCACTTCTTCAAAGCTTGAACAATAGCATAGAATTCCTGGTCATAAACTGAATATTTTCTCTTAGCATCATTCAAATTTTCACTAAAGAAGGCTATAGGTTTTCTTTCTTGACTCAAAACAGATCCAATTGCACTTCCACTAGCATCACATTCAACTTGAAAAACTTGACTAAAATCAAGCAAAGCAAGTGTAGGAAACTTTGTAATTCTTTGTTTCAATGTTTCAAAACTCTTTTGTGCTCCATGTGTCCATTTGAAATCATTTTTATCTCCTCTCATAGTTTTAGTCATAGCATTACAAATAGAACTGAAATTTCTGATGAACTTCCTATAAAAACTAGCCAATCCATGAAATGATCTTACCTCTCCAACATTCTCTGGTGTAGGCCAATCAAGTATAGCTCTTACTTTCTCAGGATCCATCTTCAATTCATCAGCTAAAATTAAAAAACCAAGGTACACAATCTCCTCTTCCATAAATGAACATTTCTTCAAATTAATCAGCAACTTCTCTTCCTTCAATCTCTGCAATACTTGTCTGATGTGTTCAAGATGTTCTTCCTTACTCTTACTGAATATCAAAATGTCATAAAGATATACAATGACAAACTTACTGAAGAATCTTTTCAGAACTTCATTCATCAGCCTCATGAAAGTACTAGGTGCATTAGTCAAACCAAAAGGCATAACCAACCATTCATACAAACCTTCATTAGTCTTAAAAGTAGTTTTCCATTCATCCCCTTCTCTGATCCTAATCTAATGATACCCACTTTTCAAATCAATATTTGTGAAATACTTTTCTCCACTCAAACTATCCATTATGTCATCCATCCTAGGCAAAGGAAATCTATACTTTACTGTTATCTTGTTTATAGCTCTAGAATCGGTGCACATTCTCCATTCTCCATTCTTTTCAGGTGCTAATACAGCAAGTACTACACAAGGACTCAAACTTTCCCTAATCAAACCTCTTTCAAGAAATTCTTGCACTTGTCTATTCAACTCAGTCTTTTCATCAGGTGTGAACCTATGTGGTGCTTTGTTAGGCAAACTAGCTCCAGGTATCAAATCCATATAATGACTTATACTTATCATAGGCAGTAAACCATCAGGTACATTATCAGAAATGATGTCATGAAATTCATTCAGCAAAGGCTTAACCTTAGGTGCATGTTCTAACTCATCTTGTTTCTCAGTCTTTCTTAGAATTAAAGCAAAGAAAACATTATGTTCTTTTATTTCTCTTGCAAACTTTTTACCATCAACCAAACATACTCTGACTGTGGTACAGTAACTTTCATCAAACTTCTCTATCAAAGGCAACAATACTTGTTTCTTTCCATCCATCCAAATAGTATATTGATTCAATCTACCATCATGCAAAGCTTTCCTATCATACTGCCAAGGTCTACCCAAAAGATTATGACAACAATCCATAGGCATAATATCACACAAGACTTCATCATGATAATTCCCAATTTTGAACTTAACAAGGCATTGTTCACTTACAAGTAGCTTATGCTCCTTCTGGATCCAAGCAATATGGTAAGGCTTAGGATGTTTCAATCTCTACAACTGCAACTTGTTAACTAGCTCTTCAGATGTCAAATTATCAGAACTTCCACTATCAATGATTACCTTACAACATTTATCAGTGATCTTACATCTGGTTCTAAACAAAATTTTCCTCAAAATAGGTTCCTCATCAGCTTCTTCATTCCACAATATCCTTCTTAGCATCAAGTTCTCACCATGTTCAGGTTCATTAGACACTTCCTCAACTTCTTCACAAGCCAAATTATTTATACCATTACCTCCAGTCTTCTTTCCAGAGTTAGTACATTCAAAAGCTCTATGTCCTTCTTCACCACATTTGTAACAAGTACCTTTAAACCAAGATTTCTCTTCTCTTTTCCCATTATTATTATTCCTAGAGTAACCAGTATAGCTACCTCTAGAGTACTTACCTCTTTTAGCAGGTTCATCTTTCCATCCTTTATCTTGTGTTGCATTGTCAAATCTGCTACTTTCTCCATAAGATCTTCCTCTTTGTCTTTGTTCATGTCTCTTTGTCAATCTTTCCTCGGCCTTCAAAGCAAATTGGTATGCTTCTTCCACACTATCAATCTTCACATAGCTGATCTCATCTTGAATAGATGTCCTCAGGCCATTCAGATATCTAGCCACTTTCTCAACTTCATCATCCACATGTCTAGATCTGATATCCAATTTGTAAAATTCCTCAGTATATTCTTTCACACTCATGTCCTTTTGTCTCAGATTTTGCATTTTTCTCATCAGACTAACTTGGTAGTCTGCTAGAAGAAACTTCTTCTTCAGCTTTCCAAGCATCTTCATCCATGTCTTGATCTTTTCTTTTCCTCTCTTCTATCTCTCAGTTTGCAAATGATCCCACCAAAGAGATGCATGCCCTTTCAACTTTGTGACTGCTATCTTAACCTTCTTATTATTAGGAGTACCTTCATACTCAAAGTATTTATCCATCTTAGAGATCCAATCCAAAGTGCATCGGTCTCAAGTCTTCCATCATAACAAGCAACTTCAACTATAGGCCTGGAGTTAGCCTTAGACAAAACTCTCAAAAGTATTTCCTCATCTTGTTCAACTTCAAGTTCAGGGTTAGGTGCTGCTTCTTCTTCTTCATCACTAACATCTTCAAGATGTGCTCCTCTTTTCTGGGCTGTCTCTACTACTTCAAGACTAGTTACAATCTGCCTCAACATATCCATGATAGCATTATCATTTCCTCTACCACGAACCATCTTGACAATCAGGTTCTGACAAGATCGTAACCTTCTACAAGTTTTAGGTCAGATCTCAGATACGCCACCCTACAACCAATCCAATAAGGTTCTCCATGATCCAATCCACAAGAAAGAACTCGCTCTGATACCACTTGACGCAGGGGCAGGGTAGATACAAACAGAATCAAGCAGAATTGACTCCACTTGGATCCACAAACAAGCCCTGCTCAAAGTTACACAATGGAAGAAATATAATAACACATGAAAGTAATGAAATCAAAATGGATATGAGGCAATCAACTGGCAGCAACAACAGAGAATTATATTATTTCTTTCAACATGCCCGGCTGTGAGGCCTTCCGGGTTTCGGCCTTATAAAATGAGAATTATGAAATTAGAATTACATCTTGCATCCTATCTTTGTCTCCAATGATGTATCTTGATAATCCTTCCTAGATCTCCTTCATATAGCCAGCTAAGCCACAGGTCGGCCAATCAAGCATTTAATTACAATATAGGTCCAGTCTGGAAGATTTAAACCAAAACTAATGCTAGAATGAATATAAATTGATGCACCTTTGGATTTAGGTCCTCACATGACCCAAAAACATTCCTTTAACTGCGCAAGGCCCCATTTTATCACACATAAGTGCGCAAGAAGAAATACTACATGTTACACCCAAAAACTGGCAGAAAATAGGTCCCGGGGGAAAATGGGCATAACTTTTTACTCATAATGAATTAGGGCTTGCGCTCTTGGGAAATGATAGTACTTCAGGTCCTCTAAAATTCCTTAAGAGGACAAAGCCCAATTTCTTATGGATAAAGATCTCCACTATAAACAATCAGCACCAAAACTGCAGGAAAACGCGGTTCTGACGACAAGGAAAACAGTTGTAACTTTGAAACAATCCATCCAATCTTTATGTGTTCATAGGAGAAGGTTCCCAAATAGGTCCTCAACATCATGTAAGCATCACACAACATGAAACCATCAAATGCAAAGATTATAATTCAAACAACAGAAAATAGGTACACAAATTAGGAAATGTTTTTGGTTGATGCAAGATTGCTCAAAGACCCAAGATGCTCCTGCATCATCCATAAAACCCTTCATCTTACCATTCACATATCCTAGATATAATTATTAGTGTGATCTTGTCCTCTAGATAACATCACTACAATGATTGTCTCTATTTTAAAATTCCAAATTCCCATATTTTAGGCCAAAACTTATGAAATTTAACCATTTTCCAAAAACTTATGTCTCAAATTTATCCAAATTGGGGTCTAGAGTGTCATATGTAAGGGCATGCCCTATGACCATTGATTTTTAGATAAATAATATTACATACATTAAATATCAGCTTGATTGATAGCAAGAAGGATCCAAATCATGGTAGATCCTAGGTCTATATAATCAGTCAAAGAATAAATATTGCACTTTACTTCATATAGGCATATTGCATCATTCATGTTGCTAATCTTGCCAATATCAATCGACAAGCGTTTGACTAAATCTCAAGCAAGTAAAGTGCTTCAACCCTAGCACAAGAAGTTCCCAAAGGTGTCCATTGACACCACACATCCTATTTCAAATATCACTTGTGCAAGCAACTTATAAATTGCAAGTTTTAAGCATATACAATGAGATCAAAGATTGGATTAAATAGCATTTTGAGAGCTATTGGAACTCTATTTAGACGCTTGAAACATTTGATTCATTCACCTTTAATCATCTAAACATTTGTCTGATTTTTATTTTGATGCACAATAGAAATCAAGTATAGTTTTACATACTCTCATACCTTGTTTTTGATTAACTACACTTTACATTTTGATATTTTATACTCAATTGACCTCATAATTTATTATAAATCTGATTTATAATATCACATGGTAAATTAAAATAATATTTAGTAGAAGATAGAAAAGAACTTCCATCTTAAACCTTAGGTTTTCCTTTACAAGAATATTTTAACTTCCAAATCACATGTCTTCTTAATTTGCAGATATTTTATTTGTATTACGATAATAAAATTTGAACAAGATTATAATGAACAATTACCTATTTGATTCTCTAAGTCTATATAGGTATCAATTTGGTCAACATTATCAAAAAAACTTAATGAGAATTGTTTTGATAGTTTTTTTATTTAATATTTCTTCCTCGGATTCCAAGCATTCCCTTTCCATTGATTGCTTAAAGGACATAGCCGACGTTTTTTCAAATGTAATTTTAAATTCTTTTGAATTCATATATTTTATAAGAGATGCCACTTTAAATACTTTTAATTAACAAAAATACTACATGAAAGTGGATAAAATTGGCCTGAACATTGTGTACGGAACTTGTCCCTCAAGTGGGACCAACTTGTGCACCATAGTTTGACTCAATAGTTATTATACTAGGATGATTATTATTATTTTTATTTCCATATATAGATAAAGTTATGTAATTTTAATAAAAAATATTTAAAATTTAGTTAATGATATTTATTGCCATTTTATTGATTGAAATATTTGTGTGTTATGGAAATTTTCATGTAGTCTAAGTTGATAACAAATTCTATACATTAAATAGTACAATTTTTATTTAGATATTTATTTATAATTGTTCAATACTATTGTTTTCTATTTGTGTTTAAAAAATTTACTTGGTTAAATCATATTAACTATGGCAAAACCATATTCTTCCTCTTATAGTTTAGTCACTAATATGACAATGAGTTAATACTCTTTTGAAAATTTGTACAAATTGTAAAGACAAAAAATAAAAAATAAAATTATAAATATCTATATTTATACATTTGAATTTTGTTGTTGATTTGAAACTATATTATATTGTTCTTATATTAAAGATTAGATTATATGCATGTATGTCTAAATATATAGCTATCATTACTTGGAGAATGTATGAAATATCACATCCGTGTCCATTTCTTTTATAAATTTACTTGTAGTTTATTTTTGTATTTTTTTCTTGTTTACTTTGACATGTATGTAAAGGTGAAAAGTGCATCTCTAAAAATCTTACCCACTTGTTCTATTATTATTTTGAATGTTTGTGTAAAATTTAATTATTTAGTGTTGCATTAATTTTGAAATTAAAATGAACCCAAGTTCTAATTCCCTAATGGTCTATAAGGGTCTGTTTGGTTGCTGGAATTAAAGAATGCTGGAATTATCAAATTCAGTATTTGACAATTCTGGAAGTTCTAAATCCGGAAAATAGTTTTTGGAATATGGCTGGAATCGTTTGGTTCACCTAGAATTCATAATGAGAAGATGGAAAATGTTGTTTGCATATGGATTTCAAAATATTATAAATTTTGCTTTACCCCCAATTCCCATTTAAGTAGAATTGAAATTGATTTTCTAATTCCACCTATTTAGATGGAAGATTCAAATGCTGGTTTTGGGAGTAAATGAGAGTTAACAAATCTCTATTCCAATTTCATGTTTTGTACACAAACATTGAAAATGTCAATTATGGGATTTGACAATCCCAATTCGAGTCTAATTCCAATAAACAAACGGGCCATAAAGTAATTGTCCTAGTCCAAGTCCTAAGTCCTAAGATTGATAAAATGGCTTTGAACCTAGTTTAGAACTTCTTGGGTGACCTTGATCCCCAATTATATGGCACACAATTTAAATTTAAACATTGAGTTATGGTATAAAAGAATAAGGCCATGGATGATTTAGACATGTGCAATCCATCATCCATCAATTTTATCATCAACATCTACATGGATAAGAGCCTATAGATTAATTTGCATTATGATTGTTGTGCCTTCATTTTTATTCAAATATTATTGACTTGGTACACATGGGCTGACCAAAATCGTGACAAGCCACATATTCCCCAACTTCATAGAAAGTCCTATTGGCACATTTGAGCACCACTTATCTAGGTACATATGAAAAAATAGGTTTATGAAGAATAGACATACATAGTTCAAGGAGTCATTGTAGGTGTAAGGCCAAATAGAAGACTTCAAGCTAAATTTTTCCAAATTAAATTTATTCTTGCAATACAAGCCCATTATTAAAAACAAGAAACAATTTTTAGTTTACTGAAATTCTATTACTACAAATCTAACTGAAAAAATCTAAATTTAATTATAGAATATGTACTTTCAATCAAATATTTATTATCATACATAAAAGTAAGCATCTCTCTCTCTCTCTCTCACACACACACACACACACACACACACACACACACACACACACTTATATTTTATCTATAAGAAACTATTTATTTAAATTGATATAATTTTGAAAAGGTTTTTTATTATCTTCTTCACGTACATAAGAATTTTATTGTAGAAATTTTACAAGTCTTCAAGGAATCCCGCCCTACATTGAATTTTTTTTTTCAAAAATCATATTTTATTTGACTTTAATTACAACCTTAAAATCTCCCTAAGCAGTGATTCATGAAATCTCTAAGTAAATATTGTAACCTCAAACTCTTCTTTAAGAGGATCTAAATTATAAATTATACAGTTTCAAATATTGCCAAGTATAATTAATGATGGTGATGGTGTATTTTTTGATGTCATTTTCTAAGATTTAAGTTTCAAATGGCAATTGAAGGAACGATGTTGAGATTGTGTCCCAAGAAGTTTTGATAAAAAAGGGAATCCACCCTTGGCTCATAGAATAATATATATCAAAAAGGATTCGCACTCTCAATACCAACAACTAGAAAAAATGAAGAAGTATTGACTTAGAGTGAAAAAATGATCTAAATTCTACAAAAATTATAGCCCAAAAAACTATTAGATTAGGCTCGTACTCATGTTGCCAATAAACTAAAACTAGCTATTGTTCCTTGGTGTGTATTGGGTACATCAAAGAAAAGTGGAAGGTCAATTAGGAAGAAGATTGGTCTATGTTTGCATGCATTTACACAATGCATAAGGTTGATTGGTACCACTTATCAAATGATATTATTGTTTAATTGAAACAAAACCTCTTAATTGGGAAGATAATCAAACTCTATTACCAACAAGATCATATTATGTTTGTAGTAGGAAGATGGGGAGAGATGGATAGGGAGTGAGAAATAAGAATAGAAAGAGGTAGAAATAGGGGGAAGAGTGAGAGAGATAGAGAGGTGAGGAGATAGAGATGGAAGACATAAAAGAGGGAGAAATAATGAGATAGAGATAGAATGATAGATAGAAGAATAAATATAAAGAGATGTAGATATGGGTGTAGAGGTCTAGGTATAGGGATAGAGATAGAGGAGGAGGCAAAGGGGGGAGGGGGACAAGGGGGAAGTGAGGGAGATATGGAGAGGGAGAGATAGATAGAGAAAGATAAGGAAAGAGATCAAGAGATAAATAGAAGGGAGATAAAGGTAGAGAAAGATATGGATACAAAAAGATAGAGAGGGGGAGATATATCTCAACAGATGAAGAATGAGAGAGGGAGTGCTATAGAT
This sequence comes from Chamaecyparis obtusa, assembly GCA_027943335.1. Lineage (NCBI taxonomy): Eukaryota > Viridiplantae > Streptophyta > Pinopsida > Cupressales > Cupressaceae > Chamaecyparis > Chamaecyparis obtusa. Next base: position 1,395,148 of record BSBK01005809.1, read on the forward strand.
AGAGAGAGATGTAGAGATGTAGACAGGGATAAGGAGAGATAGAGAGTGTTCGGGAGATAGGAGTGAGATGGAGATAAGAGAGTAAAAAAGGCATAGAGATATAAGGTTGGATAGACAAAGTGAATAAGAGAGAGATGGAGATAATAATTAAATATAAATAGATATGGGAGGGAGATATGAAATAAATATATAGGTTCAACAAGAGTGTGTGTGTGTGTGTGTGTGTGTGTGTGTGAGAGAGAGAGAGAGAGAGAGAGAGAGTCATAGTTGTGTTAAGAAAGCATTTTGCATTCATATTCCATAGAGAATTTGTCTCCCTCTATCTCTTTGTTTTCCCTATCTCTTACTCTCTCTCCAAAAGGTGAGTTAAATTTTATTATATTTTTCATATATCGATTTAATAATAATTACTAATTTTAATATAATATGATAATTATAGTATACAAAAAAAAATTATAGTATACTATGTGTCTCTCTGTGTGTGTGTATATATATATAACCAATTCTTTACTTAAATTGATATAAATTTGAAAGGATTGTTTATTATGTGCTTCATAAATCAAATTGTATAATGGTAAACTTTCATTGTAGAATTTTTACAAGTTTTCAAAGAATCTCTTCCTTCTTGACTTTTTTCTTTTCAAAAACTCTATTTTCTTTGACTTTAATTTTAACCTTAAAATATTGCCAACTAGTTATTTGTGAATTCTCCAAGTAAACATTGTCACCTCAAACTCTTCATTGAGAGGATCCAAATTATAATTTATATTTCCAAATTTTATAATTTTAAAAACTGAAAAAAATGATCTACTTAATGATGGTAATAGTATTTTTTCTACCTCATTTTCTAAGATTTAAATTTGAAAGTTCAATTGAATGAATTGATTCAAATTTGAAAGTTCAATTGAATGAATTGATTCAAATTGTATCTCAAATAATTTTGATTAAACAAGCACGTCATCTTTAATTTATAATCTAAAAAATATCAAATACTCTACCAACAAATTGAAAAATGAAATATTAATTCAGACTGAAAAAGAATATATAATGTAATAAAACCAATAACCCAAACAATATCAAAATAGACTCATACTCATAATACCAATAAATTGCAAAAACAATTTAATTTCAAATCCAATTTAAAACTAGTTAACTTTTTTTTAAAAATAAAATATCTCATGTTGAATGTCACCATGAATCAAATCGTTTTGAAAAAAATGCACATCAATTTGTCTTTTCTCCAGCTATTAAAACCAGTTTTTGGTTTTAAAAATCAATCCTATTGATAATCATTGCAAATTTAATTTTATGGAGTACAAGTGGATTAATTTGAAAATGATTTCGTATAGAGATCATCATGGGACATTTAAAATGGATTCTTTTTGAAAAATTTATCGTTCATATCATGATTGATGTTGGCAATTGATTGGACGTTTGACTTACTCTTCAATTCTTGCCTATCATTTTCAAACTTTACTTTCTTAATTTGGTATGACAGAGAATTTAAATTAACTACCTGTGCATTTTAAAATATCTTATGAAAAGATTAGAATCAATTTGAAACTTTGAAATCAAAAGGATGAGATGGGTAGATGAGAACTATTTGTTTTGGTGAATTTGATCACATAAATGTTGATTTGGGTTATAAAAATATTGAAGTTTTTATCTATTAATCAGAAGATTCTTTATTTTATTAAAGAAATATTTCAATCTAATTAATTTTAAAATTAAATCATTAAAGATTTAAAATATTTGTATAGTGATTGATCTTTTGATTATAAAATTAATTGTCAAAAATCAATTTTGAATATATAAATGTTTATGTATTATTAATTAAATAGAAAGAAATAGAGGAGGAGACGTTACTTTGTGGTTGGACATGTGCTAAAAGTTGTAAGTGCATTAAAGCATTAAAAGATCATTTATTTTAGTACTATTGATGGGCTGAAATAATAGCCTATTTTGTCTATGTTTCTCTTGTTTTGCTTTAAACTGATATAGGGTTTATGGTGTTTAAAGACTTTTACTTTAATATTTTTATGACTTTTAAAGCAGTATCTGATGGACATACAACATATGGACTTGTATACTTTTAGGATGGAATACTTGATGTTTTAAACCATGGTTATGTTTATATTATTCATTTCTGAGTAACTGAAGCATAATGGGTTTCCTACAACCAAGTTGTTTGTTTTCTTGCAGCCATGTGATATATCCATAGTGATGAAATCTAAAGTTTAATAAATGTATGTAATGTGGAATGGATGTATCTCCATGTTTTGTGTTCCTAACCTTTCATTGCAGGAATAGGTCAACGAGGAAGAACAGTCAAGAAGATACTTAATAAGTTTCACCAGCTCTTGAACCAAGTCATACAGTCAAGGGCAGAAATGAGAACAGCATTAAAGACCCAACTGATATTTGCACTTTCCAATCGGAGCAGTCATTAATGTTTTAAAGTAGAACAAATCTAGGGAGTGGTCCTATATTTTCTCTTGTGGATAAGAAGAAGACTATTTCTTCCTTGTTGAGATAATCTCTCTTTTCTATTCTCAATGTAATAATTGCACCCATATATTTTGTTGGAGGTGGTCAGTTAGTTTGTAGTTGGTTAGTTGTGAGTTTTAGTATAAATAAGTTGTTGAAGCCTCTTCAAGGGTTAGCTAGAGAGAGATCAATCAACAATAGATTGGCATTAATGTAATTGTTTTCAACAATATAGTTTCCACAGTTTCTAAGTGTTATGTATAATCATTTTTTGTCATATGAATAAAGCAATGATTATTCTGAGTTTATAGTGTGTTGAAGAACTTGGATTCACTCACCCAAGGGGGGCCACTTGGTGATTAATCCTTTGCATTTTGTTCTTTAGTTATTTTTTTTAATCAAAAGTGGGCAAACCACTAATATTTTATTAATATATAACATAACTAGTTCAAGGGCTCAACTAGGAAAGAACCCGAAAGAAAACCCACTATCCTTGTTGAAGTACAATAGAAAAATTTGTAAATAGCCCAAGGCAGAAATCTAGAAGGCTAATCCCACCCAGAGAGCCATAGAAACTCGATCCCATACATGAAGAATAAGCCCAGAAAGAACTTTACAAAATCTTTTTTGTGGGCTTAAATTTCAAATATAATTACATATCCCATACTAGATAACTCATGAGGAAGCCATTGGAGTAAAAAATATAACATCTCATGTGAGTTCAAAGTCAACTATTCAAACAAGTTATCATTCCAACAAAATTCCATCACAAGTGTAAGCCACATTGTTGATTGGAGCCATTTTTAAAAATAGTACATTGGTACTATGGAACCAGACATCAAAGCGAAGAAAATAACCCTCAAATTCTTATCATAAAATATATACCTTTCACAGCAGGTTTTAACCTTGATCTCTAAAGTGTGCATGTAGTAAATCCCTAGCTTTCAATTTTGTATAGCAGATCATTATTGAGCACGCAATCACCCAAAATTCCACACTGGCTACAAAATCGTGGAGCATAAGCAATATTTGGGTACAAAATTTGACATAAAACAACATGACCACTATCTATTCTTCCATGGTTGATGGGTCAATAGCCATTTGCAACCCACCAACACCCCGCGCCACTTGATCCTAAACCTCTGTTATCTTGGTATTAGTAGGAACATCATCCCAGCCAGACTGAGCATGTTGAGTTGTGGCAATGTCTCATCTCCAGACAGTCACTTTCTCCTTAGTCCAAGGATGAACATTTAAGTCTGGAACTAGGTCACTGACCGTAGATTGCAGAATCCCAAGCTCGAACCCTCGCTCAATTGTCAGAGAAGAACCCTATAAATCAACATACGTCGAGTTGTCTATTTCTAGAATGTCCAGTAAGGAAACAACTTTATTGCAAATTTTTTGCACCACTTCATCATCAAGATCGTGGTTGTGAGACTAGAGAGCTACCTGGACATGCCTTTAATTCTTCCTATCTAGGGCACATTTAAAATTGTCATAAACCAACATATAAGCATGATTGGATTGTATGAAATGTCTTGGGAATAGACCACCTAGGAGAGCATGGTCATTCCACATATTATAATTCGTAGTTGCATTTTCAAATTTCTCAATACCCAGACAATCCTTATTAATCACCTTCTAATAAATGATATATAGAAAATAAACATATTGTAAGATGTCCATGGTGTTGGAGAGGAAAAGAGATAGAACATGTGATGGGTACACACAACGCTTTTCCTGAGGGGAGATAATTTCATCTCCTAGAAATTCCTTCACCGCTCTCTAGATTCAAATGTTGTGTAGGTTGAACATTCGATCAATTACAGAGTCATCGATGTGAGCCGAGAGTGCAATTTTTTTGTCTTCCACTGATAGTGTAATTCTATCATTCCAAGGCATATACTCCCAATGTAGGTGTTTGTAGTCTTCGCAGGGGATGGAGGTCATTATCCAAGGTTTCAAAATCCACTTATACACCAATTTGCAGAGAACGAACAAACAAGGGAAATCCCAAATGATTTTATGAAGAAGAGATACGACTCAGATTAATAAGCAAGTGGTCACACATGATGGAAATACTTACAAAGCCCAAGAGTGCCAATTAATGATAATCTTCAATTGATTAGAAATTTGAAGCGTGTGGGTGGATAAAAAAATCTATTCATTCACCTCCAAATTGCCTTCAAATTGGGAGTGTTAATTATAACCATTAGTGTATCAAAGATGTGTTAGGCTATCATAAGTTATGTCTTTTCACTATAAATCGACACTGCATTGTATAGAGGCACCGGTGATGTACTCGAAGGCATAGATGGAATGGAGGTATCATATCAATTAAATATGTGCCCACATATGAACTCAAATTCAACATCTAAGAGAAATAAAATGCAATGTAGTTAAACTAATTTTGAGTAAATTAACTCCTTGAAGTCATAAAATGAGTCAATGATTTGATCTGGAGAAAAAGACTCAATTGAGTTCCCATCACAACCAATATTTGACAACCAATCTGTCACTTTATTACCTTCCCATAGAGTATGTGAAATACGATATTGCTTGAATGATGCTAGAATGTGCCATACATGATTCATGATATAAGAAAGTTGCCAGTTGAATATTGATTTGGTTATACAAATGTTTATGATGACTAAAGAGTCTCCCTCAATTCAGATATTAGGAAAATCGCCCTTCTTTGCTAAGACCAAACCCATTAGTAGACAATGTGCTTCAGCCACATTGTTTTTCTTTGGAACAATAGGGGATACCATAAATACAATAACATCACCTAACCAATCTCTAATACAAACACCAATACCTGAGAGTCTAGGATTACCCCTGGAAGCACCATCGAAATTGATTTTGTCAAAATCTCAAAAGGGGGGTGCCACTTGACAGTAGATCTATCTTTAGTATGAATCGATCTCCAATTAGGAGTTTTCCTAGTCAGGGCGTGTACATTTCCCCACTCTTTTGCAATCAAGCCATCTCAATGAAAAAAAAATTGGTTGCATTTGATAGAGGATAACTAAGAGTTGGTTAGATCTAAAATTGAAAGTTCTAAGTGTTCAATCATCTTATCTAATGAGGAGACTTATTTCATAAGGATCCTCTTGTTACGTTCCCACCAAATAGCCCAGACAACGGCTAAGGGAACACATTTCCATAAGCGTGAAAATGTTGAGTTAGTGAAGAGAAAGGGCCAAGATTCAAACAAATCCCATAGATTATTAGGCAGAGCCATTGAAAATTTTATTTTTTTCTGACAAACAACTAGCATTGGTTTGAAAAATTGCAGTTTAGAAGCAAGTGATCCACTATTTCCATTTTTTTTGCATAGGACACATTTTAATGGTTTTTTAATTCCTAGCTTGGCAAGTTTGTCACTGGTCAATATCCTCTTCCTGAGGGCTAACCACACAAAGCATCCTTCTTTTGGAAGGACAGTGAGATTACAGCAAAAGAAGTAAGCTCTTCATTTCATGTTTTGGTTCTCAAGGTGTTGAAGGGCCCTATACCCTTCCTTGATTGAGTACTTCTCATCCTTAGAAGGAACCCAAATCATTATGTCATCTTTCTTTGAAAGAAAAACATTCCACTATTGGAAGATAGATAGTAGGGTTGCAGATTGATGGTTGTTAATTGGAAGTTGTGATGTATCTTTCCATATAACTTTCCCTAAAAATATTTCCACATCCAATACATAGTCTAGAAGATTAGGTCCCCAATAATTAATAGTGATGTTCATAATTTATTCACAATGATCTAGATGAGAAAGAGGAGAAAATCCATTCCAAGAGTCTGACCAAAATTTGACATTAAATCCATTATTTACTTGCCATGAAATGTAGTTGGTTATCAAGGTTCTTAAGTTTAACATAAAGTTCCATATCGCTAAACCCTTAGAGGGATCCAAAACAAACAAGATTCGAGATGGGGCCTTGTTATCCAAATATTTCTCCTACATTATTTGGCACCATTTTGATTGAGACTTAGTGTACATCTGCCATACTAGCTTCCCACCAAAAGCTTTATTTTTGTGTGCTAGATTGTGAAGGCCGACTCCCCCATATGATTTTTCTTGAGCCATATTATCTAGAGAGATGAGAGGGATTTTCTTAGCTTCTGACATGTTACCTTTCCACAAGAAATCTTTGATAAGTTTTTCTAACTGTTGGATTAATGTTGCAGGGGCCTTGAGAATCGACATGTAGTAGTTGGGAATTGCAAACAAGACTGACTTAATAAGCATAATCTTGCCCAAAAATGATAACCATCTAAATTTCCAAGATGAAGTTCTTTCTTTGATTCTATCCACTACATCAGACTAGTATGAGGTCTTATTAACCCCCACAAAGAAAGGTATACCAAGATAAGTGGAGGGCAACTGCTCAACTGAGAAGCCCAAAATATTGATAATATTATTAGATATGATTTCATTGGTGTTAAAGATGTAAATTTTAGACTTGTGAGAATTGATTTTATGACTTGAAACCGAGGTGTATAAGTCCAAGGATCTTTTAATTTGTTTTCCTTCCTTAATAGAATACCTACCAAATAATAATGTATCATCAGCAAAAAAGGAGTGAGTGACTGATATTGAGGTACCTAAAATATGAGCACCTTTCCATAATGCAATCTCATAGACTTGATTTATGCTTCTACTAAAAGCATCAACCATAATAATAAACAAGATTGGAGATAATGGGTCGCCTTGTCAAATGCCTTGAGTAGAGGAGAAGAAAACTGCTAGATGTCCATTAATAAGAACTGAGAACTATGCTCCTAAAACAAAATCCTTAATCCATTTACACCATTTCTTAGAAACGGAAAATTTGAGAAGGACCTTGAACATTAAATTCCAATTGAATCCATCATAATCCTTCATCGTGTCTAATTTAATAACAAAGATGGATTGTTGATTTGAATTAATTGAGTGAAGAACTTCATGTGCTACCAAGGCCCCTTCCATAGTTTCTTTACCTGGCACAAAGCCTCCTTGCTCCTGGGATATAATTGAGGGTACAATGGATTGAAGTCTTAAGTAGATAGCTTATTTTATTATCTTGTACACCATGTTGCAAATGGATATGGGTTTAAAGTGAGAAATGTATTAGGAGTCATGACCTTTGGAACAATAGAAATATTTGTAGTGTTGAAGCATTTGTGAATTGAGCCATTTCTTCTAGATTCCTCTAGAGCCACTAAGATATCCATACATATGAATTCCCAACATTTTTTAAATAATAAAGTTTTAAATCCATCTGGACCCGGGGCTTTATCCAGGGGTAAGGAGAACACAACTTTCCTCACCTCCTCAAGAGTAAATGAAGATAAGAGTGATCTATTGTCTTCATCAGAAACTAATCTTGGGATGGAACTCAAGAGATGATCAGTTGAAACTTCAAAGGGTGGTTCTGAAATAGGAGGGGCTAGAAGATTCTTGAATAATTTCACCCTTCTGCTTGGATCCCTTGTGCATGTTCAATTAGATCGCTCGACTCAGAATTTTTTATCAAAAAAATAGCACTTGTTGCCTTGTTTTGTTTTGTTGAAGCATGAAAGTATTTAGTGTTCCTATCCCCTTCCTTTAGCCACAACTCCGTTGACTTGTTTCTCCATTACATTTCTTCCTTTTGCAAAGTTCTTCCCACTCACATTGTAAGGAGTTTTTCTTATCGTATGTATCAGCATCAAGACCATGTTGGACAATGTGTTGATTCATTTCTGATAGTAACTTACTGACGATTTTTTTTTTCTCAAAAAAAAATTTGAACACCTTTTTGTTCCACTCCTTTATCTGAAGCTTAATAAATTTGAGTTTCTTTGAAAGTTGGTACATTTTGGTACTTCTACAAAAAGGAGTTGAGACCCACCACTATTTTAAAAGAGCACAGAAATGTGGATGTCTAAACCACATGCTCTCGAACTTAAAGGAAGAGCCAAAATGGAACTGTTGAAGGGTGAGAGTCCAATCAAAATTTACGAGCAAGGGGAAGTGGTCAGATTCATAAATTAGTAATATTTCTGCTGAAAATGTGACCTGGAGAAGCTTCCAACATTGGGGAATAAAGAACCTATCTAACCTTTTAGCAATTTGTAGGAAGCTAGTTCTCTTGTTAGTCCATGTAAAAACACCATTCTGGGGGGTGACATCTAGTAAATTATTGTCTGAGACAAAGTTGGAAAAGTCTTGAATTATTCTAGGGTGCGGGCATATTCCTCCCTACTTGTCTGAATGAGATAATATTGCATTAAATTCCCCACCAATAATGAATCTTTGTTCATCATCTTGTTGTATAAGTTGAGTCAGTTTTGTCCACAAATTTCTCTTTCCTAAGTAGAGGATGGCCCATAAGCATTCAAAAACATAAATGAAAAATCAAAGCACACCATCTTCAACAGCTTCCAGTCATGATCATGCTCAATGATTTGACCTTGTATAGACTTTGGATTCTAGAGAGTGGGGAGACCTCTCGAGGCTCCCATAGCTTGCATGTGGGCATTTTTTCATGCTGACCATTTTTTGACCGTTTTTCCAAATATTTCATTTCACAATTTGGTTTCTTGAATGATAAAAATATCTTCTCAAATAGACTCAATCTGTTGTTTGATTCTATTTATTTTTCTAGAGGCATTTAAGCCTCTGATGTTCCAAGTGGAAATCTTCATTGCTAACACGCATAACCCTTGGCTCTCATTGTCAATCTTTTAGAGATAGTAAATTTTCCATCTAGTGTGGATTGAATTCCTTCTTCTATTTCCTCTTTCACCTTAACACTTTTTGGTTACCTAGCCCTAGTCTTTGGGGTTTTCTTTTCTTCCTTTAAAGATATTTGTGTCTGTTCAATTGATAATGTTTGTTAATAGTCAAAGGAATCATCAGGTATTTGTATTTTTTTTCTAATGATGTACATCTTCTTCATCTAACATAGTGTCCTTAGGATTTTGACCTTGCGGATTATGAGGGGAAATATCATTACCTTCCAACTTATCTAAATAGTTTTTCCCATCCTCTCCACTAATATGATAAATACCAGGCAGTATTGACACAACTTGACTTGCAGCATGTGCATCTTCATTGTCCTCCACTAGACCATGAACATCTATTTCTATAATTTTTTTGTCAGTAAGACTGATATTCTTCTTTAGGGGATGGTTAGAAATTTGAGTAACTACTGGGAAGATAGAAGGGTTTACTTGAAATGGCTTACCCTCATAAGTAGTTTGAGGACTTTGTACTAGCAAGATAACACCACCTAGCATTAGGTTGTTCTGACAAAGCCCTCCCAATGGCTCCCCAATGACTGTAGAGTAGAGATAAAATGTTTCTTTTGAAGGGAATTCTTACACAACCATGATAACCCCTTCTTCCTAAGCTATTGCATGTATCAAAGTGGAAGCAAGGGATGATAATATGTTAATAGATATATTTTGTATTTCCTGCTTTGAGATCTTTTCCCTTTACACGGAATACTTTCAGATGACATATTGATTGGGGTATCATGGAAAATTATATCATGTACTAGCTTATCTTTGTTGGTCATATAGGAATCACCTAATAAATAGGTTGAATCAACAAGCATCCTTGAGACAAGGTTAGATTGTAAAGTGAAGAGGACATTTTTAAGGGACCAAAAAAAGTTGTGAATCATGGTGAACAAATTGGAGATAGTCTTGATATGTTGAAAAGTATCATGATATTTATCCAACAAAGCCTCGCCCATAATTGAAGCAACTAGTACTGAAGTGCTTTTAGTCACTTGTATGTTCTTCCAGCCACAAGGAAATAGTTTGTTGGATATTGCTAATGCATGAGGAGGTGATTGAGACATTTAATATGTTTAATCACTATGTTACTGAATGGGCACTCATACTATTGTCATTTGTGTTTTGTCACTGATGTCAACATATGTTTCTATTAGGAGATCAGATTGGTTATCACAGTGTACAGATGTTTTAGATGTTGTGAAGATAGATGAGAGTTCAGGAGTGTGTTGTGATCTTATATCCAAGATCGCATCATGTAATGTTTCATATTGGATGAGTTACAAATGTTTTGGTGAAGACTGGTCACTGACTATGACAGTGAGAAATGACAGAGTTAGCCTCTAAGTTTTGTGTATAGCTTTCAGGTGATGTGGAATCAGTGCATGCGAACTTCAGAAATGAAAGATAGAGTATTGAAGAATGTTCTATGAACCGCGCAAGGTATAGAATGAAGGATGATATCAGATGTGGCGTGTACTATGGAAGATGATCTATTTGGAAGCCGACTATAGAGATGTAGCATGTATGATGGATGGTGAACTTGAATTAAGGATGTCGGTCCTTAATTGCTGTAATTTAATCATTGTAGACTTGTTTTAGATACCGTGTGTAGCTTAGCAAGGGTTTATGTAATTGTTTGTAATTAGAAAAGCCTTATGGGCTGACCTTCTTATGAGAATTGAAATAAGGTATAAATGAAAGGTCTTTTCTTTGGAAAAGATATGGATGAGAAGAAGATGATGTAGAGAGGTTATGAAAGCTGCGAACTTGTGTTTGTTGTATGTAGAGCAGAGGTTTATTGGTGGACTTCATTGGAACTAATCAAGAAAAGATAGTTGTTGCTAAACAGTTCAAAAGATTGTGTATTTCTTCATATACACCTATGTTGCGAATAGTGAGTTCCGAAGGTGGACTTAACCTTCTTTGGGCAGTGAACCCTCCCTTTTGTTATTGACTCCTAATAGGGTTTGTCCTCTAACAAGGACTATGTAATGTAATGTTTCAATAAGCTCCTAACAGGGCTATATATTCTAACAAGGATAACTATACTCTCAGTACATCATTTGTGGGTGCTAATTCCCACCAAGATTTTTACCTTTAACAAGGTTTCCCCTAGACCAAAATATTGTGTTATTGTGTTGGCATTCATTGTGTTCATTGGATCTGATATTGTTGTTGCTTAAAGTTTAAAGTTTAATAATATGTTATACAACTAATTCACCCCCCCTCTCAATTGTATTGTGGACTGTTATTCCTAACATAGTTCTCGTATATGTTCCTATAGCCAAAACAGGCAGAGTAGTTTCTTGCCTGATAAACCTGAACTTAGTTTCTATAATTTATTTTTATGCTATTTATGCTTTGGTAGAAGGTAACCAAGTAGTTTTACATTTAAGCATCTATTTTCCTACATTATTTCCTTTTTAACAGTATTTAGCATGGCCTTAATGGAGACTTAGTGCATATATTATGCATAACCATTTCAAGTTTACGCCCCTGGGTTGACATATTAAATGAACCTTACCATAGGATGGATAGTTGCTCAATTAATATGACCAATCTATGAGTAGAGGAGTTGAACCGAGTTATTTATCCATTTGGAAAGGGCTACATTTTTCTACCATTTATGGGGATGGTGTCAAGCTAAGGACCTATTGCAGTCATGAGTCAATTTTTTAGTTCATTTCATGTTATTTTTATTTGTTGTAGTCAATATTTTTGAAAGTTCTATTTCAGCTTAAGTTAGTTTTGAATCACTAAACCTACGTGTATAGAAGAAGAGGAAGAAGAAGAAGAAGAAGAAGAAGAAGAAGAAGAAGAAGAGGAAGAAGAAGAGGAAGAGGAAGAGGAAGAGGAAGAGGAGTGCCCACCCATAAATTACTTTTTGATATTGGTGCTAGAATTTTATGGATCACCTTTCATGTGTGTTAGTTATTTTCATGATGATGATCTATATGTTAGGATGTCATTCACATTTATGGATTTTACTGACCCCATACTTGCATGTGTATGTGTTAGCATGTATGTTTTACTTTTATGTTTGACTATTTGCCCAAACATTTCATTTGAAAAGATTGTTTACATCATGTTTGCCAAATTATAGAAGGATTGAATGTTTCTTGGTTTTATTGTTTGAGGTTTTCAATTTGATAGGATTTCTAGTTTTGTTGTGTGAGAAGAAATTCTGGTAGTTATTTTATGAGCATACTTACATTTATTTGCATATGAGCATAACTTGTTCTTTTAGAAATAAAATAAATTAACTTTCTAGAGAAATTCTTGTTATATATATATAGGAAAGAAAAAAAACTATATATAATCAAATTTAAAATGTTATATATATATATATATATATATATATATATATATATATATATATATATATATATATATATATATATATATATATATATATATATATATATATATATATATATATATATAATATTTGGGGAAGGCGGGCCCTCAAACCCCACCTCCCCCACTGCCACGGTAGTGTGTTGTTTGTGGCAGTCACCACTATCGATAGCAGGGTGTTGTCAGCGATAGCCACCACTATCGATAGAAGGGTGTTGCATGCATGACAACCACCACTGCTCACAGCAGGGTGTTGTCAGCACAACAGTCACCACTATCATGACAGTGGTGTATTATCGAGGGGCCCGCAGGAATGGGAGCCGCAGGGCCTCCTTTTGACATAAATAATTTTTATTTTTTTAAATGAAATAATTTTTTTAATCAATATTTAAAATTAAAATTTATTTAATATTTAATATTAATTTATTTTAAAATTTAATATTAATTTTTGTTAATGTGAGTTATTTAGCTTATGATCATTAGTTATCTATTATTTTAATTATTAAATGTATACTTTTATACATAAAGTTATATAGATATGGATGTTCGTTCTATATGGAGATGTGAATTTTGATTAAGATTGGTTATGAATTATATCAGATAGTAATTTATCATAATTATTGACTTGTTGATTTTTATACTTAAACCTATTTGATGATTCTTGAGTCATATTGTTTGCTTGGGGAAATTACATTGAGTTTTAGAAATAGTATACCAGAGGATTTAGTCTTTTTTGTGTTGGACAAGTTGTTTGTTGATCATTATTTCATTTTTTTTTTTAATTTGATCTTTTATGAGTTATGTGTATACCCTTGTGATTCCATTTTGTGAATGTTGGCTTGTATGGTTGTAAGTTGTTGCATATTCTACATGGGGGAATATGGTTTTGATCTTTTATATTCAACTTTGGTTCAGGGGTATGATTTTTGTAGACATTTGGAGAGTGTGATTTTGTGGAACAATTTTTTGATGATCATTGATATGGTAACCATGAGTATTTGGTATTTGAGTTATTGAGATGTCCAGTATGGGATAGACACTTTGGATCCTTATATAGGATGATATGTGATTTTCTATGCTCCATGATTTTACTTTGGTGATTATCATGATTATGGTTTATGAGAAGCTTTTGTTTTTAGTTTTGTCTTCTCTTTGTTTGTTTTTTGGTTGGAGCATTAGGGTAGGTTAACTAAGTGTATAGATGGGGAGTGCCTCGCATTAGGCGTTGGGGCCTACAAGTTTCTAGCAAGGTAACTTATTGTAAGTGGATTAATAAAATACATTGAGAGTTTAAAATATATTAATAATATAATGTGTGCCTCGGCCATGCCTAAGTAATTGATTGAGGCCTTGACTAGGAAGGTAATGGGAAGATTCTTGCCACCTGCATGGATAGGATATAGCATAGTTGACGCCTCGTCTGTATGAGAGGATTACTAATACTGCATAGAGTCACTAGGGCATTGGGGACTAGAGAGACTACCAAAATAACCTTAGAGTTGGATCATGTGATGAAAATTCCCCATATGCATCTTAGGTTTTTTACATGTATTGGGTTGCCTCTGGTTGAGTATGTGTTACCTTTGCAGTTTGGTGTTGTACTTTTTTAGATAGAGAGATTTTAGGATCCCTTTCCTAGATGTTGTATTGTTTTGTATTATGTTATTGTTATCCAAGTGAGGTCTGTTGTTATCTCCTTAGCATGGTGGGAGTGGGTCATTTAGGTTCCACGACGTTGGGTGCTAGTAATTATTTTACCATTTGAGATTTTGACATTCCTATACCAGTGTTAGATGATCCTTGTAGCGGTTTTACCTTCTTGTTCATCATACTTGGATACTTACTCCTATCTTTCAAATGTTGTTTTTGTATCATGTATCATTGTATCATTTGTTATCCTTTTGGGATATTATATTATATTTTTTTTATTACTATTACATACCCTGCGACCTATGCAATTCATTTTGATTCATTATGTATACCATATGGTATTAGTGGTATTTATGTTCACATTTATATGATCATGTATTTATTTTTCATGGCATATGCGAGACTTGATACTTATGACTTATCTTCATAATTAATTAATGTATACTTAATTCTATGTCATGGAATCCTTGAGATTTGTAATTTTTAATTGAGTTGTACTTATGTACATCTTATGTTGTATTGCTTCTGTGTTGTTATACATTGTTTTTGTGTAAACTCTTAAGAAAAAAAATTATTTTGTAAACTTAGTAACATGTTTTAGGTTAATTTCTCTTGGGTTCCATGGTGAGGGTATTGCAAAGAGAATCCCTTTGATGATGTTGTTCAAAATTTACCCACTTCCTCATCTTCCTCAGAAGAACTTATTGGTCTAAATATCTTTGAAGAGAATCTTGACCTGAATCCTTTTGCTGAAATATTGGCCAATTTGTATATTCATCCTCCTGATAATCCATTCAATCAAAATCAAGTTTATAATAAACTAGCTTTATTAGTTTATCAACCAAGAGGTCCATTGAGAATGGAAGATCCTCCCACCATTCCATTTCCTATTACAAATCAACATGACAATAACAACCTCAAGAGTATTCCCTCTTCAATCCTTCATAAGTAGTATGGCTTAGTAATACAGGATCCTGGTACCTTTCTCTTTGATTTTGACATCCTCTATAGAAGCTATGAATACACTATTGATTCTCATAGGCTTAAATTATTTCCTACAACTCTTAAGGAGTCAATAGTGATTTGTTTCATGGGCCTAGGAATATATGTTGTGCATAACTGGAATGAGATGAAAACTACATCCTTGATTAAGTAAAAGGAGTATTGAAAAGGAAATGATATGAGAGGGGATGAAATATTCAAGACGACACAAAAAGAGGATGAAAGTTTGGAGGACTACATATCTTGGTTCCTATTTATTCTACAAAAGAACACTCAACATAAGCTCAATGAGAGTCCTATAAAATCACTCTTTCTTAGAGGAATAAATAAAGGTTGTACTAAAGTTCTAGACCTAATGGTTGGAGGAGATATAACTCAATCAATAAGGGATGACATAAAGAAAATATGTCTCAAATATTCTAGATTTGTTGTCAAGAAAGGAAGAGGATAAAAACTTGTTATGGGAAAATCAAATGGCACAAGAGTCATGAGGATAGAAATAACTCATCTTATATCAAACTTCAAGAAAGACATTATCAACAACATGGAAACACATTTGGATACTATGCAAGCAAAGAAAGAACATGAGGAAGCTAAGGCTATTTTAGCAGAATTCTTCCCTCATTATAGGAAAAAGAAGAAGGATTGAAGATTTAAAATAGAGGATAATTTAGAGGCTCAACACACACCTATTGAGTTCAACCAAGTACTAGGAGATGATGATCAAGCCTTTTACATTTCTCAAAGGAAGGTATTCCACAAGATCCCTTGACTTTTACCTATCCTTCTCAACCCTGGAATAACTCACAAACTTAGTGGATAAACTACCAAAATCTTGCACCTCAAGGGAATTGGTAGCAACCCCAAAATAATTGGTAGCAATTGCAAAATTAGTGAAAACCACCATAAGGTAATTGGAAAAAATCACCTTAGTGGAGGGGTAGTAAAAAATGGCCTAACCAATCATTTGGTTTCCTGCAACAGCCTCAATAGCTAGGTTTAATGCAACTAGATCCTCCTCCTACAACAAATTCACCTTTAGTAAAACCTACACAACTACCAACACCTAATCCCAATAAAAAAATCCAACAGTAGAAAGTTTATTCCGCAGATCTAAATTAGCAGTCTGCATACACTATAAACATTAATGATATCCATCTTAGATCAGGCACTACACTTCCAACACCATCTACTTATGTTATCACCAAGGTAACTTTAGAGGAAATGGCCCACAAAGAATCTATTGAACCACTTGCTCAACCAACTCTAGTACAACAAAGTTGAGATTCTAAGTTATATCTTAAAACTCCTTCATTTACTCACAGAATTGATAATGAAATAACCCAATTATAGGATAATTCTAATTTTGACACAATTGACCATTTAAAACACGTTTGTGTCAAAATAACCCTATTAAATCTATAAAAGATGTTCTTATCTATATTAAAGAAATCAGAGAAGCTTGTTTAAAGAAGCCAGAAAGAAAGAAGAAAGATCCTAAAATTACCCATGTATTAGGCCAATTATCTTATTATATGCTTGAGAAGGCTTCCATTCCTAAATACTCTAACCTAGGCAGTCCAGTAGTTAACATTATTATCAATGGGGTTAAGGTTATGAATGTCTTAGTTGACTTAGGAGTAGTCATCAATGTTATAAAGAAATATGTCATGTTTCAGCTTGATATCACAAGCTTAAGAGTGACTCCTATAATCCTACAGCTTATAGACTATTCAATAGTCAAACCTGATGGTATGATATAATATTTGGTTGTTACCCTTGATTCTTGGGAATATCTTGTTGATTTTGTGATACTTTCACCCAGGGCAACATTAGGAGGTTATCTAGTTACACTTGGAAGACCTTGGCTTGCTACTACAGATGCCTTTATACCATGTAGCTCAAACAATATAATTATTTATGATGGTCTTACCGCTAAGAAAATTTATCTCTATTCTCTTGCATAACCTCAACTTGATGAAGAGTGGGCCTTATGGCCAGATATAGGAGAAAAAGAGGTTGAAGTCAATTTTGGTGGGCTGCTTATGATGATACAGAGAGAACCATTCATTGCCACACAAAGAGAAGATGATATCATGTTTTCCATTGTTCAAAATCACTATGGAGTATGACACTAGTCTTGTGAGACTACCCCATGTCCATTGAGACTATTCTTCCACCTTTTTCTTCACCATAATTTCTTGTAGCCACATAATTTTGCATACCTTACTGCCATATGAAGTGCAGTTAGCTACTCTGAGTGAAGTCTCTATGGTGGAATTGATAGAAGTTGCCCCTAGGAAATATTTAAACATTAACAAAATTCTAACTTCATCACAACAAGAGTCCAATCTCACCTTAGTTCAAACTCACCAACAAGCTTTTGCATGGGACTATAGTGATATGAAAGGAATAGATCCTAAGTTATGTACTCATAGGATTTATATTAGTGAATAGTTCAAATCAGTAAGGCAGCCTTAGATGAGGATTAATCCTTCTCTCAAAGAGATAGTCAAAGGAGAATTGCAGAATTTGTTGAATGCGGGTTTCATCTATCCTATATCTAATAGTCAATGGGTGTCACCTCTTGTCATAGTTCCTAAGAAAGGAGGAAAAATAATGGAGGGTATGTGTAAACTATAGAGAACTCAATACTACAACCAAAAAGGATCACTTCCCTCTTCCCTTCATAGATCAAGTCCTAGATAATTTGGCAGAATAGAGATACTTCTCATTCTTGGATGGGTTTAGTGGCTATAATCAAATTAGGATTTCTCTAGATGACCAAGATAAGACTACATTTACATGTCCCTAGGGAACCTTTCCCTATTGTATTTTGTCTTTTGGTCTCTGTAATGCTCCAGCAACATTTTAGAGGGGAGTCATTAGCATCTTTTCTTATATTTCCTTAGACTGTATGGAGATCTACATGGATGACTTTACTTCCTATGGCTCAACTTTTGAAGAAGCACACACCAACTTAGAAAAATTATTCCAGAGATGTGAAGATCATTATTTATTTTTAAACAAAGAAAAGTGCTTCATGGTGATGCAAGAAGGGGTGGTCTTGGACCATTATATCTATGTAGCTGGAATTCGGGTAGATCTATCTAAAATTGAGGTAATTTATAACCTTTATGTCCCTACTAAGAAGAAGGAATTCAAAGGTTTCTTAGGATATGTAGGATACTACATGAGATTTATTAAAGATTTTGGTCAGATTGTAGCACCATCATATAACCGTTTGAAGAAAGAATCTGAGTTCGAATGTGTTTAGGTGGAAAATGGATGTTGATGAATTTAGTAATGTAAACTATGTGAGATGTGCTCATTAATTAACCATTTCCATGCCAACATTAGAAACACAAGAGAAAGAGGGGCTTCCAAGCGTAACTCTCAATATAACCTAAGTTAGATTAGCAAAACCAAATAAGATAAGGGGAGGCTAATGCTAAACCCAAATTATAATAAGGAATTACACCTGAAAGTCATCTTTCATGCAATGTAAGATTTGATTAAGGTTGTATAAATGCACTTGTAAAATTGAACTAATTGATTTATCAAGATAAGCAATAGATATCTAGGTGCTAAACATAAGCAATCAGTCTAATTAAGATGTGAAAACAGAGCTAAGCTAAGATATGAAATAGATAATGAGGTACTCACCTTGACGTATGAAGAGGAATATACTTTTTTCTCTAAAAAATATTGTTCTAGACCTGTAGCTAAATTTTTTACTGTGGATCTACGATCATGGATGAAAACCTAGAAAATCTTGAAAATCTTAGGCTGTCGAGAATAGGTTGACCATGTCACCATGTTCTGGAATAGGTTGACCAAGTCACCATTTTCCTAGGGCACTTTACTAAAGTCGAACCATATTTTTCTGGTAGATATTTTTCTGCAACTTCCAGATCTATATCTGCAATTCCCATATCATGCTCCTGCACATAGAAAACTAATCTTTTGGGGTTGGGGTGGATAAGGGCTTGCCTTGGTCAAGCCCTAGATTGATGAATTAACCTTGAATTGAAATTTAAATTTAATGATAAAGGAAATTATAACATGTAGTAGGATTGAATATATCAAATGAAAGATACAATTACCTTTTTAGATGCAATTTAATTTGATATGTGATCAATTATGCAGATGTAATAGCCTTCACTCAAAGAAACCAAAAGGAAATCAAAATAAGTAAAAACATCATGTATAGGAATGTGTGTGACATGTCATGATGAAGGATGGAAGTAATTAAATGATGATGGATCTCATCCTTACAATCCAAACTCCCCTACCACCTTGAAGGAAGAAGCTTGATGAAAGAAGGAAATGCTTGAACTTGACAAAAGCTTGAAGATGCTTGTTTGAAATCCCCTGAATGCATGTATTCTTTCTCTTGATCACCAATAGAATGATAATGTATCATGATGGGATCAAAATTAAATTCCTAAGCCTCCTTATATACTAGTTTTCAGGATTGAAAACAAAGCAAGCCGACTTGGGAACAAAATAAATCAATCGAAAAACCTGAGACACTTTGGGCCCCAAATCTAAAATCCCTTAGGGAAGAGGTCGAGATGGTTGACCTCTTCCTTGGGAAAAGGTCAACTAGGTTGATATTTTCCCTAAAGGGGTCCCAAAATGGGGCACTAGAGGCCTCAGAGGGAGTGCAGAAAGAACCAGGAGATAATAAACCTGCCAGAAGATATGGCCAAAAAGGTGATAAAATAGTACATAAAGGACCATGCCAGAAGATGAGATATGACCTAGAAATGAGGGATGGGTTAGGAAGGAGAGAGAGAGAGAGAGAGAGAGAGAGAGAGAGAGAGAGAGAGAGAGAGAGAGAGAGAGAGAGAGAAACCATGCTAAGGAGGGCTAAAAGGTCTCAAAATGAAGTGTGCCCATTTTAAGATGGTACATGTATCCTCCAGACCTAGGATCCTAACTCCATTCCCATGCATAAGAGCACAAAAACAAAGCAAAAAGAAAAAGGAGAGACAAACCAAAACAAAAAGACTCAAAATAGGTTAGCACAAAAACCCAAATCAACTAGTGAAAGATAACTCAAATGAAGAAATTTATCACCCACCAATATCATATTTTGAAGGCTATTAACAAGCATAAGGCATCACATAGGAAATGAAAGAGCACCGCAAAGGATTACATCCTTCATGATTCCATCCTACTATGTGAAAGCATAAAGAAAGCGTGATTATCTTGCCCAGTAAGGTTTGTATGCCTTACTGTAAATCATAGTAAGGGAGGATTGAATAGTCTAATAGGTTTGTGTACCTGATAGTGATGCAGTAGTGGTCGGTGGAAGCCTTCAAATAGTGAGCAATTAGGTGAAGTTTGAACTCCTCAACACACAAGGTGCAAGGTCTAGTGCCAATATACTTATCACAAGTATCAAAATAGGACTTGTTGAAGGTTATCACAATCCTACAAGAAAAAATAACCTAATCACTAGGTTTGCCAAAGTCCCAAGCACCAAAATCAATGAATTTGCTAAGAGGTTTCTTCAAGGAAATAAGTACTTAACCCCCATGAAATAGAAACTAAGACTAGGGGTGGCTTATGAACATGGTTCTGGCCTATTTGGGTCTTATCTTATGAGTTCCAATGGCTCTTTCACCATTGAGCAACTTCCAAAGGTATACTTTTGTATTAGCTGTTAGGAATAAGGTGTCTCAACCTTGGATAATTCCTATTCTTATTATTTGTTTTGTAAATGTATTTTTTTGCAAATAATGTAATTAAGTGTGAGTGTACATGTCTAGTTGGCATGTTGATGTGTCACTCCACTTGATGTGTCAGCATCTTGTGTGTAAGGAGATCATGACTAAAACGGTCATGATGGATTCCTATGACACGTAAGAACTATTTAAGGAATGTGCTATGACAGGTGTAAGAGCATCTTATGACTTGGGCCTATTTGGGTGCCCAAGAAGAAGTGGTTGGTGTGTGTAAGAGAATATGCCAAAAATAGGTTGGTATGACAGATTCTCTTACACTTCTCTTGTGACTGTTATTTTTGGCGGATTCTATGACAAGCTGTCATAGTCTATTCTAGGGATGGACGCCTATTCTTGGGATTGCTTGTAACAACTATGTACATGTGGCTTTGTGCATGGGTCTTGGTGGTTGTGCCTATTTTTGGGTCCAGAGGAGTCTATATATATGATGTTGCTCCTATGGGAGAGATATAACAAAAATTTAAGTCTTGTTGGCTTTGTCTCTCATTTCCTAAAAGAACTTGCATTGCAAGTGTATTGTAATCTTTTTGTTGAAGATAATACATTGTGCAGGTTTTGGAGTGCTGGGGTTTTTTACCGAAAGGTTTTCCCCAGGGTATATCATTGTGTCATTCTCTATTTTTCTGTATGTGGTTGCAATATCTTTGTTAAATTAGTTAACGAATCTGAAATTGTAAGGATTTATAATAATTTTCACAATACTCTCCTATAGAGATTAGCATAGGAAGCTATTTCCGCACCTGAGTTTCCTTACATTAGCCTAGTATCCTGCTTGTAGCCCTTCTTCGAAGGAAATTTGGACATAACACAAATTAATACCAAATGAAGCAATGAATGGGTTGTGTATTCTGATACCCTTTTGGGTTTACTAAACATACTTGAACACCAAGGAGTGGAATTGAGGGGAAAGCTTTGATGTTACAACATTTAGACCGGTTATTAGGCCTAAATAGGGCTCCAAATACACTATAGGTACTCTTTTCCCTATTCCAATGCACAAAATAGATGTGGGAGAATGTGCATATGTATAAAAAAAGTGAGAATCCAAGTTTATAGGTCCTAAAGAACCCTCAACCAAAATCTAGGAGGACTGTCCTAGTTTCCTAACCAGTGCACACATAGAGATGTACACCTAGGTTATGGTGGCAAGACCAAATCCCTCCAAATCCACTCTCCTCACCTGCATAATATGAAAATACATTGATAATAATTGTATTCCACCAAAGGGAATCAATTTCCCATGGTGGAATGTACCTAAACAATCAGGCCCTATCTCCAATCCTAATTTTAAGCCTCAATCCTAGGGCCCGTCACTAAAAATGGAATAATTTTCACACCAGAGCTGATCAGCACATGATACCAAGTGTAGATGAAATATGACTCAATGCTGGAACCTTTGGAATCACTGGTTCATACCCTCACATCCATACATGTCCGTACAATGCTCTGAAACTTGGAATTTGCAGAGAATAGATGGTTTTTATTGATAAAAATGCCAATTACAAGTTGTGTATCCTATCACCCACCTGTGAGGGCTTTTATAGGATTCTCCCAATGGTTACAAGTGATTTTTAAACCAATTAGCCATTTGGGAGGGTCTTTTACAAGTTTTTGACAACTTTTTAAAGTTGCTCTAAAGTTGTTTGACAACTTTTGAGTAATGACAATTTTGCTATTCTAATGAAGAAAATTGGTCTTATCCTTAATTTTATGATCCCTAATGGATCCAAACATAGAAAACATGAAAACTACCTATGCCTAGGGTATTGGATCAAAAATGACCAATAGTTAGACCAAGGGCTCATAAAATGCCAACTTGGAACTATGGCCTTACAATGAGATCTCAATACCACTAGTACATTTTGGCAAATATGTGACTACATGACTAAAAATTTTAGTCACATGACTAAAATTGATCATATTCTACTAATGTTTTGTACTTCACAAATATAAACGACTAAATATGTGAGTAATTTGATCATAAGGTAAAATCACAAGTGCAGTCAAATAAAAATGACCAAATAGATGATCAAATAAATGACTAATTAAATGATTAAAGAATTAGTCACTAATAATTAGTTATCGAAACAAAACTTACTAAATAAAAGATTAAATTAATGACTACATAATTAGTCTCCTAAACAAAATGACTAAATGCATGATTATACCTCATTATAATTATAACATTTGAATATAATATCAAAGAGTTGGAAATTCCAATTCACCAATAATGCTTTCTCATCAATAGGCGTATTGTGCAAGCAATCTTATATGTACACTCTTCTCATGCCCTAAATCTGGTTTTTGGAGATTTCAAAACCAATTGATAAACAAGATTTAGAGATAGTGTTATAAAAAAGAATAGCCAAATTATATTTATATATAAGTAAACAAAATTAGTTGTACAGGTCTTGACAAATAATAGTTCTAACATTATTAAAATCGAGTGCAGTCTAGTTGTACGGATTTTGACAAAAAATAGTTCTAATTACATTAAAATCGATCTACATTGAATATGTTTTAAGACTAGAAGGGTAAGAAGGTTAAGACCCTTTATAATTAGATGGAACCCATCAAGGCTTAAATCACTAAAAAAAAAATAATGTAATTTCATAAAAAATTAGAATATCTCAAATTAAGATGTAACTATATAGAAATATTAGGCCTCCTAATTATCTATCTCCTTGACTTTTTATTATTTTAATATATTTATTTTTATTGTGTATGTGTTTTTTAGCCTCAACATTTCGGATCACACTCTGTGATCCATCATCAGGAGAAGAGCGTGCAAGAATAGAAGAATCAAAAGATGCAGACCAAACCTTTCACAAGGGATATAAGAAGCGACACTGGCACAGAAACCTATGCAAAGAAGAAAAGAGGAAACAATTAAAAATGAGAAGAAGGCATCAAGAGAGAGAAGCTAGGAGAAAATCCTCCTAGGTAGAATTATAAAGTGCATATAGTATTATATTATAATAAGTTTAATTATAGCGAGTGAGATTTATATATATATATATATATATATATATATATTTATATATATATATATATATATATATATATATATATATATATATATATATATATATATATATATATATATATATATATATATATATATATATATATATATATATATATATATATATATATATATATATATATATATAATATATATATATATAACATACTAGTAAGCATATATTATAGATGTATAGGTATATCTAAACATATTAATATATAGGAATTGGCTAATAGACAAGACGGAGAGACCTATAGGTCTAAAACTGTGCAAATAAAGAGGATCGACATATTAGAGGATTACAGACTGATTGCATTAAATGAAATACAATATACAAGATCTTTTCAAAAGCTATGGCTAATACTAGGATTAATAAAGATTTTCTACCAAAAAGAATAGCAGAGGAATAAATAGGTTTCATTCCTATAAGGAGGTCCATCTTTGATGGAGTAATTATAGCCAAGGAAGTCATACATTTAATTTAGAAAATCCTCAACTTGAGCATGTTAATCAAATTAGTCATTGAGAAAGCCTACAATAAAATGGACTAGAGATCCCTATGTAAATACCTAGTGGTCTTTGGCTTCAATAAACAATATATAAAATTTATCTTTGATTAATACATATCCAGTCCTCGAGTCTCAATCCTGATTAATGTAACTCCAGAAGGATTCTTTAACATGTCAAGAGGGATCAAACAGGGAGACCCAATCTCACCTTATTTATTTATATTAATGGTTAAAGGCCTAGGTTCTAGAACAATCACTAAATCCCATGAAGGAGAAATAATCAAAGGAATAAAAGTAACTTATACTGACATAGGTCCCCTATTACACAAAAAAAATTCTAATGACACGATACTATTTGGGGAAGGAGAAAAAAAGGAGGCTAGATAGTTCAAATAAATAATTAATCTCTATACTTGAACTTTGGGTCAAGAAGTTAACCCAAAAAAATCAAAAATTTTCTTCTTCAATATAGACCATAGGAAATAATTAGAAATATGAAACATTATGAACTTCAAGAAAGGAGAGATTCCTTACAACTATCTAGGCCTACCCCTAGATAAAGGTATTAGATCCAATAAATTATGGGATCATACACTATCAAAAATAAAGAAAAAATTGGACACGTGGAGAGGAAAATGTCTAACCAATGCATGGTGACTCACCATGTTGAAAGTGGTTCTTTCAATAGTACTTATATACCAAATGTCTTGCTTAGATCTTCCATCAAGGGATAACAAAAAAATAGAAAGAAAGATGAGAACCGTTCACTAGCAAAGGATATTAGACAAAAAAAGCATTGATAGCTTGAGACAAGATGTGCAAACCCACTAGTGAAGGGGGGATAGGAATCAAAAACATGAAAGAACATAATAAAACATTAGGGGGGGCATTGTTGTGGATGATGCTCAAGGATTCAACACTAAAATGGGTAAATATACTCAATCACAAATTTATCTAAATGGGGAGGACCCTTAAGGGATATTCATAATAGAGAACCTGCCTAAAGGCTATTGAGTATGGAACTTACTATTGCAATGTAGAAAAATTATTATGGATCAACTAACATGCAATATAAAATCAAGAGATTGGACACTTTTTTAGAGTGATTCATGGGGTGGCAAAACAAAAATAAACAAACTAATTCATGTAAATAATATTAAATGATAGAATAATGATCCACATAAGCAAAAAAGATTATCCATTTTCAAACGGGTTGAGTTTCAGTTCGTGCGTAGAAGGTAGGCATGCATTTTGGGTGCAGGAGAGTGGGGCATGCATTTTGGGCATAGGAGAGTGGAAAGAAACGAAAAGGGAAACCACCAAATTTTGCAATAAAATCTCCAAATCCGTTCGGTGTCCACAAACAGCAATTCTTGCGCATTAGAAAGTTTCAATTCTGGGTGCAAGAGAGCTCTGAGAAGTTTTTATTGAAGGATCAATTATGGGCGCAAGAGAACTCTGCATTGAAGGTATGTTCAATGAATATTTGTTTTTGTGTTTATGCAGTATAATGTTTGTTAGGTCTTTTTTTATGTTTGAAATTTGCACATCTTTCAAGTAGGAAACTGCATTTGCTTATAAATTAAACAAGAAACAAAAGAAGTTCATTGTGAGTTTTGTTCTTGACTACAAGGTCCTTTATTTTAGGAAACAGGGCCAAACCTTTGTTGTATAGAATATACAATTAAACATATATTCATGTGCATAAAATATTAGTTAGATATTAAAAATGTTCTACTAAATATTCTACAACAGTTATAAGCACCTCATGAAGTGACCTCCAGTGTCAATGTTCTGAGCAGGCTTAGTCTATAGTAAGACACAATTAATTGCAAATTTAGACTACTAGAGAAGAGCTTGAGACTACATATGAGTTAGAACATCCAAATTAGAAGCAAGAGAACTTTTAATGGCATCATCATAACTCATCTATGAGAACAGTGATCGGTAAATTTTCTAGATGTCTTGATATATGAATTGGACAACTTTCCCTCAAGGTAGGACTAGCAATTGCAAATGCATTTATTTCACCCCTACTGCAGACTGGAATGTACTTTTTAGTAGTTACATTGAACAATTTAATTTTGTGCTCTAAGAGCTCTACAACCTCTAACTTAACACAATAATCAAATATACAAGCAATCCAGAATATAATTTAGGTGATGCTATGGCATGCCTATATTTTTTTGCTCATTGCAATAAACCTCATGTAAACTCAACCAGCACTCTATTAACAAATCCAATATTCTAGTTTACCTCTAACATTATTTTAAATAACTTAATAACTTACTGTAATCATGTGCTCATGATGATAACAAATTGCAAACAACTTTTCAACTTTGTCAGTTTATTGTAACTAAACAGCTAAAACTTAGGAGATAGTTACACAGATCTGCATCTCTGATACTTAACTATATGTGGAAAACATTTACATGATAACCACTAACATATCACTTATATTAAGTCAAAGAAGGCAGCACAATAGATCCAGTCCTGCATTATTTTCAATTGACAACAAATACTTAGTAAAATAAAAAGCAAATCAAATCTCTTCGACCATGGCCGGACTAGCAACAGGGAGAACGTGAACATGTTTGTCTATGATTCACCCCACATAGACAAGCACATGCTTTAATTCAAGAAGAAGAACCAAAATTATATTGTAGGATGTCATCTAAGAAATCATATAAGCTCAAAGAACATTGAACAAAGCATCCATACAAACAACTCCTAGATTGCTTGTTCAAATGTATCATTTGCATCACAATATTATAAATGCAATATCTCATATTTGCTATTGTGAATAAGTCAAAGCTATCAAATAGAACTGACTATATCTCAGTTTCATTATTGTAAAAGCTTCATGAAAATACAGAATTAAGATTTTGCAATTGATTGAAACCTTATAGATATCTTCAGGAGACTTGGCTTCCATTCTCTCAAGATCACGTGCAAGTGACAAAAAGCCCTCACTCAATTTTATGTTATTAATTATTTCCTGTAACTACCCTCTTTGCTCTTCATTCCCATTTGTCATTTCATCATCCAGCTCCAATGTTACTCCCTACAAACGCTCAACACCATAGAAACACAGATTAAAAGATGAGTCATGATAAAAGCATAAGCAATCAATGTTCATTATAACATGAAATCTTTGCTGATCAAAGTAACAATTTCAAAAACTTAAAATAGTTGTATAGCCTATGCTGAACATTTACCCACATCAGGGCATATTTAAAATAGAGAACACATAATTGCAGGTTGGCTTGATTGATACTTGATGGCTGATTTTGATGGTCGATTGATACAAGTGTGTGTAGGTGTTGTTAAGGGTCAATCCATGTGGATTAGGACCCTAGTTGTCAATAGGAGTGATGCAGAGGGTCCTAGATACAAGGGTTACCTTTCACACTTTTATATCTAATCTTCCTTTGGATTGGGTTCTAATCAATCCAAGTCCCTTTGGATTGGGTTCTTCTTCCTTTTCTTCCAGTCTTTAAGCACTTCATCAACAGACCCTGCAACTATAATGTACCCTCTACTCTTTGTCCTCATGTACCTATAATCAAACACTGTGGATCTGCGCCAAGTGTTCCATACTCCAACTAGCCTCTTGATGTACCCATGGTCTACACCATCATCATGCATGTAATAACCGTGCAATCCTACAACAAAATTGTTAGAAAAAACAAATATCACTACTCCTTCATTCACCAAAGCATATGTTTGGTTCCTCACTTCCTTAGCCATCCATTCATCCAACTCTTTCTTCTACTATTCACCCATTCCCTGTGACATTTCAATGTCTAAAAATATTCCACTTTGTATGGTCTCTCCCTGACCAATGTCTGCTGCATTGTCATATGCTGTCCTATAATTTTCATGTTTGCTATCTAACTGACCCCAAGATTCCACCTTGGTTTGCACATCTTCAAGACCTTATCCATGGTCTTCCTTCATCAACTCATTGTCCTCTTTTTCTTCACTATTATCTACCTGCCATATCTCCTCTATGGAATCAAACTCTTTTGTCAAATCCTCCATATCTTTTCCACATTCTTGACTACTTATCTTCTCTATCTTATCAGCAACTTGTATGATTATTTTGTCATTATCTTGAACCTTTACAACAGTAGGTTCAACTTTTAGCAACTCCTTGCTCTTGCTTAGCCTCTTGACAGGCCAAGTAACCTTCTTCTTCATTCTCATATGCCAACTTGTGGCTGTCCTTTCCATTTCTTCTTTTAGAGATTCTTCCTCTGTTGATATCTGCACTTCAATGTGTCTTCCACTGTCTTTCATGTCTGCCCCATCATTGTAATTATCTACCACACTTGCAACCTCTTTGTTCTTTCCTTCAAAATCTTGTCCTTTTAATGGACACTCCTTCACCATATCCTCTTTCACTAGGACCTCAGGTTGATCCACTTCCTCATCTCTGATTTCACAAACACTTTTTTTTACTCTTGCTTCATCATCTTGCCTTCTAGGTTCTACAAAACCTATCCATTGCATCACACCAATGTGACCATGCACTTGCCATGTTGCTTTCCCTCTCTTCAATGGACTCATTACTATCATATACCCCTTATGCTTGAAAGTATATGTGTTATCCTTTCCACAATGTACTGTCCTCTTTTCCATCTACCATGTCCTCCCAAGGATCAAATGGCATTCCATCTTTGGAACAATATCAAACCACAAAACATCTTCATAAGCACCAATTCTGAAAGGAATACATGCTCGTTCAGTGATGTCCAAAATATCTTGTTCATTCCACCCTTGTACCCTATAAGGCTTCTTAAGTGCTGTCCTAGGAATATGCAACTTCTCTATGACCTCCATAGAAACAAAATTGGTAAAAGCTCCATTTGTTACAACAAGCTTACATATCTTGCCATAGCATACACAATGTGTCTTAAAAACTCCTTCTTCTTCACTATACTCCATATCCAGGGGTTCCTTCATTATCACCATTCTTGCTATCAAAGAAAAATTTTAACCACCTTACACCTTCACCAAGAAATCTCTAGACACCTCTAATACACCTTTCAACTCTGGGACACTCAAGGAGGAATTAGACACTCCAAGGCTTCAACAAAGGGACTAGTATACTAAAGATGAAAAAGACTCCTATGATGATGAAACCTACAACTTATCAATACCCAAATAGACCTTGCTAAGGCTCTGATACCACCTAATGTAGAGACCTAGGTGGACTTTCAGTTATTCATAATAAGAGGGACTTTCCTAGTGTTCTCATAACACAATCAAGCTTCTTCATAAGATCACTCTCCTTGATCCAAACTGACTCCAAACCTTATCAAAGTGCACATACAACTTCTTATGCCACCATAGGCTCTACGTCTTTGAAATAATCCCCATGTCCCTCAAATGGATTCACCAAGCAATCTTTTCCAACAACTCACAAATGCCCACAATGCCTCAATAGGCTCCAATCTTGACTTCACTTCAACTAGGTGTTTCCTCCACCTTCACACACTTCAAATAACTTCAACTAACCTTTTTCCAAGGTTCCCAAACTCTCAACTCATCATCTGATACAAAAACCCACTTCTAGCCCTTCACTAGGCCTATTTCTCTTTTAGCCCTCCAGTTACAAAACAACCACTAGTAGATCTCATTCCCCAAACCTTATGACCTCAAATAGAGTTTTATCCTAACCCAAAACAATGGATTTTCACATTTATAGGGGATTCCATCGATTTTTTCTTACCCAACCAAAAAACCCTCCTTCTTAGGTGCCTAAGCCTAGGGTTTTCTCAAACTCACCTTTCCAAATGTTTTCAGATCCTTCCAATGGATCTAACACCTTCTCATAGCCCTAACATGACCTTCTATGTCATAAAATATACCCCTCATGTTGGTAGAATCTCCAGACCATGCTTGGTCCAAACACCTTGTGTTCCCAAGACAGCACTTTGTCTCAACTAGAGACCTTCTTCTCCATCCTCCTACTTATTCTTGCACACAAACTCATTTTATAAATGCATTAGACATTAGAAAACCCTCTCCCATGAGTTACATATCCATTACAGTAGTGGGAGGGGTAAAATCCTTGAATTTATATCAGAATGTTATCTCTATCACGTGACAGTGACAGTCAATTAATTTACTGCTGCAAAAACCTTTATCAAATGACTTTCTTCTGATGAAAAGTACCTTAAAACATTCTAATACATTTTGTGAATCAAGATGAAAGCATTAAAACAAATAAACTTTGCACAAAACAATGACAGGAACAAAGAACATTCACTGTTCTATAGCAGACTTAAAGCAACAGAGAACTAATGTATTTTATTGATTTCTTCAAAGTATTTACACTAAGATCCTCAACACCTCCTGGTACATTCCTCTACACCATGTTTTATAATCTTCCTTTCCCTTTCCAAACTATCCAATGACCAAAAACTCCTTTAACTATCTTGAGACAGTTTTGAACAGTTTTTAATATCTTTTTAATAACTCTTAACAACAGTACTTTACCCTAACCTCGGGTAGTCAAAGAATTTTAACACAATTCCTAAATGACACAATACTCCTAATAGGACTTAAGAACTTCACCTATCCTTTTGATTCCACTTTAGTGCCCTATGTGGCTTGTTTGACAACATTTTGACAATTTGACATATTTTTTCTATTACATAATATTTATTGCATTTTATATGCACTTTATGACTCTTTGACCTCATTTATGCACCCTAGTACATTCTAGGACTCCATTTTCCATTGTACTACATTGAATGACCCCTAGGTAACCCTCGTCCTTCCATCATGCCATTAATGGCTTACAATTTTGAACTTTAACAAAATGATTACAAAACATATCAAAAAGGACCTTTACAAGGTATTATTACATTCAATGACCCAATATGGTCATGTTGTCATCTTGTTGCCTCTAGTGTCTTCTTAGTCTTCATCCTTGGCCTTGATGCTCTTGCATCAGGTTACCTTTCACACTTTATTATCTAATCTTCCTAGGTCCATCCAATGGATCCCTTATTAATCCACCCAAGGACTTCCTAAGTCCCGCCCTGTCACCTACCTCCAAGGTATGATGACTTCTTTAATGTGGATTCTTACCCCAATCTCATGAACTAGCCCTTCTTTACTAAGGACTCTACAACCCTTCTTCAAGTACCTTTACCCCCTACTATGTTTATACTTCCAAGTTACCATAAGACCCCTAACACCTTTCACTGATCCCCAAATCCACCTCTGACATCTTCTCTAGCAAGTACATGTAGACATTAAGTACCCTTGATACTATTCCAAATAGTGTAAACACTAACATGTTTCCTAACTGGTAGTATGACTATTTTGGGGTCTTAGTCTGTAATTCCCCTTAATGACCTCACCAAAATGTGTTGGAATCTTCAATTACTGTGTCTTTCCTCCCCAAATCCAAAATTATAAACTTCTATCACACCTCTAGCCCTCTCTACCATCAGGCCCTAGCTGAGGGCAGTGTAACAAGGGTTTTCCTGTGACAGTTTCACCAACTTTAAGTTTTATTTCTCAAAACTCTCAAACAACTCCATAAAAAAATTAGGAAATCTTAAACCACTCCTTTTGGCCTTCCAAATGCCAAAGTTTCAGTTCTTTGCCACACTCACAACGTACAAAACTACTAGGCCCTAGTTGAGGGCTTGTCTCCAATGCTTCAGACCTGCAAACAATTTTCCACATCAAAGGCCTGTCAAAACATCACCAACACACCTGCACCATATACCATTAGAAAGGTATTTCAACACCCTATCCAATAATATCATTAGTTTCATGAAATCAATCATGAATGTGACCAAGAAATTAACTATCTGCCTGACCCTGGCTCATTGTTCCTCACTTAGCCAGCCTAGGGCTTCATTTTAAAATTAGAAGGACCTTTGCAAATGGAATAAAAAATATACAATTATTTAGGACTGCCATGGAACTAGGAATCCCCAAAGTTTCATCAAGATCCACTGGTGGATTCCATAGTTCCAAGCATTTTCCCTCTGTCAGGTCTAAAGCCTATTGATTGCGAGGCAGTGACCTTAAAACTAGTATAACTTGCAAAGTATCTAGAGTTAGATAATGATTCAAAGTGCACTTGAAAGAAAAAACAAAACTCTATCTAACTGTAAGATCAAAACATCACTCCCAATTCGTACAGGTCGTACAGAGTCATACCATCAGAGAATTAACACAGTTACAGTCCGTACAACAGCAGGGTAATTGCAAAAATCCTTCAATTACTTCATTAACCATCTGAAAAATGTTTCCAATTGCTCATATAGAAATTTGGGATTGGTTACATGCCATTACCAATTCAATTTCAAATTTGCAAGAAAAAGTTGCAAAATGCAACTTTTACAACTTTTGCACCAAGTTGCATTTTTGCTCAAGGACTACTTGTATGACCCCAAATCAATTCCAATATGCATGAAATGACTAAGTAAACATAATAAACCCCTTCTACACAAGTTTGACCTCTTTTGACCAACTGTTGACTTCCTTTTACTCTTGGGCAATTTGGCCCTTACAGGCATCCTGATGGCTTCAATCTATGAACATGACATCACAACAACACAAAATGACATGTTTTCTCACAAACCAATCAAATTCATTCATGTTTGCTAGGTGCTCTGCACCAAGGAGTCAATAAAGTGAGTTTGAACTCCAAGTGGGCACCTAGGTACACTAGGGTCACTTGTAAAGTTAAGTGTGATAAGGTGTCTTTATGATGTCTAGTTGGTTAAAGTAGTTGTGAGTAAATAAGTTGTCTTCTATCATTTTGGGTCGAGGGCATTCATTAGATGCTTCAGTTTCATGGGTGGAGAGAAATATGCAACAAAAGTTACATAGTTGCAACTTTTTGCAAAAATTGTGCAACTTTCATAGCATTTGTCCTCCATGAGTTCTCAATGGCTCATTAATGACCTAAATTGATAGGAAAGCTTTCTTTTAATGTTATGAAGCTTTGAGCAACATCATTGTATAGATCAGAAGTGAATAGAAAGTTCTAGTTGTGTGTTTGGAGTGAAATTTTGATGTTTTTCTCTTGCACATGTGAAATCGGAAGCATTCCTGCAACTGTGATGCATGAAGTTTGAAGTATTAGTGATTTTCTAAATCTTTCTAGTTTTGGGTTTCAGGATTTGGGTTCATTTGAGTGAGCTATAAAAATGATCTTAAAATGACCTGCTTGTTGTTCTGGAAGTGACTGTCTAGTGTTAAATTGCTTATCGCTTAAAAACTGACCCAAGGAATTATAAATAGGTTTTAGAATCATAAAGTAAACTCATTTAGCTTTCCAAAACATGTGGCTTTAGAGCTGTACAATACCTACTCCTATTTTTAATAGCAAGCCCTAGCTCCTAGCTGTGTATGCATAATTGTAACAGTGAGCTCCAAATGCACTAGTAGATTGTGAATTTGAGAACGTGGGTCCTTAGAGTGTGAAGAAAAGTTGCAGGCTGAGTAGTATTTGATATGTTCAAACACTCATCTTAAGGTTCCTAGTTGATTTGCACATGTGGGAGTTGATTTTGTCATTGTCTCTGTTATAGGCTACAAACCCTCTACAAACCCTACTTTTGTGCAGTGGCTCGTACGATCCAATTGAGGAATCAAGACCAAAAAAATCTTATAGAGAATCCAAAAGGGTATCCATAAACCAAGTTATTTTGGGAGGTCATTAAGGCATTTTAAGAGAAAATGGTGAAAAACAGCAAGTAGAGGGCTAATTGGGCTTATTGACCTAGTAGGCAGTTTTGAATAAAAACTAAGGAATTGTATATGAACAATTGTTGACCTTGCACATTATGGATGCTAAGTGAATGTTTTTGAACTTGTAATGATCACTTGCTGATCATCAAACTCAATGATACACTGTATCTCAGCCATACAAGAAACTGAAAAAAAAAACTACTAATTAAACTAGAAAGTAGAAACATAGAAGAGATCATCAAGCTAAAGAATATCATCCAAAGACACACATGTCACATTGACTTGAGGAGCATAAGTTTGCTAATAACCATAGTAACCCGGATCCCAAAATCATGGAGAACCGACAGACCCCATGCCAAAATCATGGAGAACACTTATCACGATCCTTGACATGGTTTAGTCATATATATATATATATATATATATATATATATATATATATATATATATATATATATATATATATATATATATCTATATATATATATATATATATATATATATATATATATATATATATATATATATATATATAACCATAAAATTTCTTTTGTTCAACTTCTTATTTATGTTGTTTTTTTAATAGGCTATAGTGTCTTTAATTATCTGATGTGTGTATTTGAAAAAAATTATTTTAGGTGCATATAACCGTAGTGGCTACTTGCATGGGTGATAAAGCTTGTTTGGAGAGGACTCGGAGACTTATTGAAAGACAAGCAAAGAATTCATTGTTCATAAAAAAATTGATGTCATCATGCCTCTTTGAAGAAAGGTCAAATTTGGGGACGCCTTCTACAATTAATTCAAAGGTAATTCAAAACTTTGCTGCTTTTTATGCTTTGAAACATACTTTATCACTATTTTTTATGCTTTATTTGATTTTGTTTTCAGATTTATTTTTCGCTATCTTGAAATCAAATTCTAATTTAATACTAGAATGCAGAATATTACAAATGGATCAACAAAGAAGGTTGACTACAGATCAATATCATGCATATGATGAGAGAGTAGCTGATGAGAGGGATGTGGAAAAATATCCATGTCCATGTAATAACTGTCTTGGTGGAAAAATGAAAAATAGGAATGTTATTTATCGACATATGATAAGACATGGGCATAGTGGTATAAGCCCTTGGGCTTATAACTATTACAAAGATATGATAGAATTGCAAAATTTGAGAGGTGAAGAGGCAGCAAACATAGATGAAGTGGCACCAAACATAGATGAAGTGGCACCGAACATAGATGAAGGCACAATAAAGCTAGACGAAGGGTTTGAAGTCAATAGAATGTTGAATGAGGGTTTAGACGATGATTGGGCCAAGCCAATGGAGGATGCTTTAAAGCCTATGTATGCTGATTGCAAGTTAAGTCATTTGACAACAATACTTCAAATTCTTAACTTGCAAGTGGTGCATGGTTGGACAAATGAGAGTGTAGATCAGTTGTTGGCATTATTATGTTCATTGTTAACTGCTGACTCCACATTGCCAACAAAATGAAGTCAATGTAAAAGGCAAAGCAGTAAGCTCAGATTGGGGTATGATAATATCCACACATGTGTGAATGGTTGCGTATTATTTTGCAAAAACCTTGCAAATGATAATGAATGTCCAAAATGTCATGAAGCAAGGTACAGGAAAGGATTGAAATCAACTCTGGTCCCTAGAAAAGTTCTTTGCCACTTTTCGATAATCCCGTGATTACTACGAATGTATCGGTGTAGAGACATTGCTCAGCTTATGCAGTGGCATGCTCTAAATAAGAGCACTAATGGGAAACAATGACATGTGCCTGATTCTAATATGTGGATGGAGTTTGATAACAAATGGCCCAATTTTTCTCAAGATCCTCGTAACATAAGGTTGGGTTTGGCTCTAGATGGAGTGAACCCATTCTCAGATCAAAGTACAAAATGGTCAACTTGGCCTATTTTTTTATTAAATTATAATTTTCCTCCATGGCTAGTAACCAAACCATTTTTCTTGATGTTATCATTGATTATACCAGGAAAGAAAAGTGTGACTTCAGATACAATAGATGCTTATTTAGAGCCACTATATGATGAGCTAATGGAATTGTGGATAGGAGTTGAAGCAATTCAATCTTTAAGGGATGGTCATTCAATCAAATTCACTTTAAGAGCTTCCTTATTAGTTACAATTCATGATCTTCTTGCATATGGCACATTGTCTAGTCTCACTGTTCATGGATATCATGGTTGTCCAGCTTGTAACTTTAAGGATTTTGTGAGGCACTCAAGAAGTTTGCGTAAGTGTACTTATTGTGGACATCGTGCTTATATAAAAGTGGATCATCCATATCATCAACAAAAAACACGTTTCAATGGTCAAGAAGAGAATCGTGAAGCACCTTTGGCAATAACAGGTGATTACATTGTTGACAATGGCAAAAAAGGAATGTCATTTATTACAAATGGTGGTGTTCCTGGTAGTAGATATGATCCATGTAATCAAAGTAGTGTAAAAAGGTTGTGCATATTCTATAATTTGCCATACTTCAAGGATATAACCATCAGGCACACTGTTGACTTTATGCATACAGAGAAAAATATAGCCTATGCTATTATAGAAACTCTTTTTGGTGCTTTTGATACTATTTCATCATGCGAAGACTTCTGAGATTTAAAGATTCGTCAAAATCTTTGGGTTGAAAAATATGATGGTGAAAAATATGGAAAACCTAGTGCTCCCTATGTTTGGACAAAAGAAGAATGTGCACAATTCTTACAGTTGATGTCTCAGACTTGCTTTCCTACAGGATATGTAAGTACTGCCATTAGAAGCCAAATTGACATTAATAGCTTAAGACGCCTAAAGACCCATGATTATCATGTGATAATCAAGAACATTTTACCAATTGTGGTTAA
Organism: Chamaecyparis obtusa; assembly: GCA_027943335.1. NCBI lineage: Eukaryota > Viridiplantae > Streptophyta > Pinopsida > Cupressales > Cupressaceae > Chamaecyparis > Chamaecyparis obtusa. The sequence continues at coordinate 1,432,330 of BSBK01005809.1, forward strand.
TATATTGGGTTTGGAAAAAGGGCCAAGATTGGCAATCATAAGGTTGGGGCTAATACTTAAGAAAATGATTTCACATGTAGCAGATCCATCAAACTTTGACAGTTTGAGGGAGGAGGTTGCTGAAGTTCTTTGTCTTCTAGAACGGGAATTTCCACCAACAATCTTTAACATCTCTATGCATCTTTTGATACATCTAGAATATGAACTAGAGCATTGCAGTCCAGTAAGAACAAGATGGATGTATCCTATAGAATGATATATGAAGGTTTTGAAACAATTTGTTCATACTAGGGCAAAACCAGAATGCAGCATGGCTGAGGGATATTCAATACAAGAGGTCATGGGATTTTGTACAGAATATATGAAGGATTTTGAAAATGTGAATCGATGTGTATGGGATGATGATGAAGATGAGAGAGTTGCAGGTGAAGTATTAGAGGGCAATGGATGCCACTTCAAGCTATCACATCAGGAAAGAAGTACATTGCATGCATTTATTCTTCAAAACACATCTTCATTTGATACATGGCATAGGTAAAACATTCTACACAGTTGTTTATTTACTCAAATGTATTACACATTTATATTATTAATCTTACTATGTCATTAATGTTGTATGTAGAAAATATGAGGAAGAAAATCAAAGTTTCTTGCAACATCGACCTCAAAAGCGCAAACATCATAGTTTGGTTGGAGGTGATACTTTTCCAAAATTTAAAGAATGGATTGCCAGTGTTGTTCATGATGCAAAATAAGAAGGTCAACATATAACAATAGAGGAAAGTGAGCTTTCACAATCTCCACATTTATGGGCTATGCAATTTAATGGCATGTGGGCCTATGGTAGTCATTTAAGGGTAGAGCAAAAAGACAAAGGAAAGATAAATTGTGATTGTGTTGTTAGTGCTGAGTTTCATCATGAAACCGAGAAGAAATTCTATGTTTCTAGTCTGAAAATCAGAAAATCAGCATTTTTTATGGCCAATTTTTTGTTAATTGGCCATACATTTTTTTCAACAAGGTTTCTGACAAAAAAAATTTCATATTTCCTAAATTCACCATTGGAAAATTGCCAAAATAGGGGAATTGGAAGGTCTGGGTGTCTTCTATCTTATTCTGGAGGTTTTGAAGTGAGATTTGATGATTTGTGACAATGGTTTGATGCCCTAGGTCTGATTTGGGGTGGAAAATGACTAGTTTTCATGACTATGAGTGCATTTTCTAAACCTAGTGTAATCCTGAGGCATTTAGGCACTGTAAACCCATGGATTCCTTGTTTTAAAGTTCCTTTCCACCTCTCCATGGTGTTGGTTTGGTTTTATGGTGTAATTTGGGGGTAGTTGTTGTGCAATAGTGGCCTAATTAGGCCTTAAAAGCCTTGCAACAGTTAGTTTGTGTTCAGAGGTCTCAATTGCTCTTGGTGTCATCTTTGAATATGAATTATAAAATTTCAAAAGGTATCCCATATGGTTTTTTGTTGGTCTCCAAATTCTATTATTGGATGTTGAATTCCTAAACCTGGGTAGACAGGGCTAGTAGGCTTAGTTACCCTCATTGAAGTGAGAAGCCAGTATTGTGATTCCAAGTGGATGGAAAGTATTGTAATAGATGTTTGATGCCTCCTAATGTCCTAAAGTGTATAAGATAAATGGTCTCATGACAAGATGTGTGAATTCACCAATCCCTGCCTGTAATAGATATTTGCAGATAATTTTCACTGATGATCTAAAAAGTTCTGTGAATTCATAAGAACAATAATCTATATTCTTTGATAGTGTCATATAATACTAAAATATCTCTTGTTTGCATTCAGGAAGCCATTGCATAAAATGGAAATTTAAGACCATTTCCTTCATTTCCTTATTCATTCCAGTAATGACTACCTATGAAATTGTCAAACCATCAATAATGGTAGCACTGTCAATTTTGGCCTCAAGATTATGGTGGGTGAGAAGAGGACCCTAATTGGAAGGGACCATGAAAAAGAGAAAATACGGCATTGAAGAGACTTAAAGATACTTGTAATAACAATCCATGAGGCTGTGAATCTATTAAAATGACCTATGCAAACTAACTTTGACTGGTTATTATGGTTTAAAGGAGGCCATTACATCAACAGTAGTAGATAGTGGAATCAAGCATCATAACATATTGTTGATGGCCATTATATGATGAGTGCTCAAGAGATTGTCTAAAAGAAATGTGGTTTCATGGAATGTTATGATTGTAGGATATGTACAATATAAATTTGTTGAAAAGCCAAACTTTCAAGAAAATGCAATTGGCTGGTGTAAATATTGATTCCATAACCTTTGTCAACATCCTCTTTGTCTAATAAGCAAGATCATAGGGGATAAGATCTAATAAGAATTAATTGTCTTAGGGGTAGTAGTAAAGATTTTATTTGGTTCTAAAGTCATTTGCAAGTATATGGAGTCATTAGATATATGGTTGTTGAGTTGACAACATTTTAAAACCTTTGTAATCGCTAAGTACTGATGGTTCCAACTGATTGTAGTCAGTTTAGTAGGAAGTTACAGGTAGTTGGCCAGTCTTTTAAACATTGAAAGAGGCCTATTTGTATGGGGGATAGCCCAAAAAATGTAGGTGGTCAGGATTTTGGAGTGTGAATCAAATAAAAGTGTTCAGGTTCTACATTTTCATGTTCTTTTTCTGCAACAGTCAACTTTGAATATGATTACAATGGGCTTAATGGATTTGTTTTGAAACTTTTCTATTTGGACATGTTAATATTTTTAATCTAGAGTAATTTGGGCTTTGAAGGAGTTCATTTAATTTGGGCATGCGATGTAGAACCCATTTGGATATTTGCAAGGCAAACTTTGCAGATCAAGATCCATGAAATGTGGAAATTGTCATACAAAAGATGGAAAATAATTTCGAGACTACTGGTGGAAAAATCTCTCGAAGATATTACAAGAAAAAAATGAGAATTTTGATGAATAATTTTAGATACACTTGCAAAAAAACTATCATGGATGGGAAAGACAAGTTACAATCTACTCTATCTCCTAGACAATGGGAGGCATTGAAAGAAAGCATGAGTTCTAAAGAATATTTGATTAAAAGTTGTAGAGGCAAGAGAGCAAGAGATAATGTAACAGCTGGATACACATTTGGCTGAGGCGGGTTGCAGGCTAAAAAGGACAAATTTGGAGTAAGTGCCTAATTTTTTGGTTCAATTTATGTGAATATTTATTGGAATTATTTATTGAACTAACTATTTGTTGATATTAATGTTGTATTGTAGATGGAAAATAATAACAAAGAAGCAAGTGTAGAAGAAATTATTAATTATATGGAAAAATTGGATCCTAGATCGAACAACAATACGAGTTGGCAATCTAGTCCATCAAATGAGATCTCATAGCCATCTGTTGCACGTCATGTAATAGCCTCTGCAAATCATTTTAGCTCAAACGATGGGTATGAACAAATAATGAATTGCATAATGGACTCACTGAGAAAGTATCCCAGTTGGCTGCCTCTACTATGCATATGGATGGACTGGCTAAGATAGTATCACAGTTGGCCACTTCTGTTAAGCCTATAGTTTCTACATGGAATGTCCATAATTTTATGGATTCAAATCAGGTAAGAGGCTCTATTCATTTAATTCTATTTTGAATTTTTTAGCATTGTCAACTAGTATGCTGTTACGGTAATAAAAGAATCCAACATATATTTTAAAATAAAATAAAAAATGCACCATCAAAATTTATCGTCAAAATAAAAGAATCCAACATATATTTTAAAATAAAATAAAAAATGCTTGTCTGCTTAATTTTAATAATTTTTTACAGGTTTGTCATCACATTTAAGTTTACCATAAGTATTAATAGTTTAAAAAGAGGTACCTTGGCTTTAGTATATCTCTACTTCTAGTGCTGTTTTGATCTCTGGTTGATCTATGATTTCAATGCTTGTTAGAGATAGAATAGAGACTTTCTATTTTTGCAGGAAAGTGTAGTGCACAGTCATACATTATGAATAGGGAAGAGTTTCTAGTATGATTGAGTCCATTTGGATGACAGTTATCTCTAGTTTAGATTTTCAGGATTATGCTAGATGGAATGGGCACCCCTCTGGGGTCTTGGTGCAGGAGCACCAAGGTCAAATCCAAGAGGCAGGAAGAGCAATGGGGTCACTAATGGATCCCTGGGAGGTGTTGAAGACAAATGGCCTTCAAGGGTCATTAAAACATGTAATAAGAATTCTCATGGTCTTGAAATATTATGTTGATCATCCATTGATCATTTTGTAAACAAATCATAAATGTAAGCCTTAAAGGCAATATTTGAGTCTAGAAGGTACCTAGGAATAGATTTTGTTGATCCTAGGTTAGTGGTTGTTGAAAATGATCTATAGGGGTCTTAAAATATGTAACAAGGCTATTAAAGCCTCTAAATATTGTCATAGGCACTAAAAGTGCAATATTTGTAAAAATTGCCAATGTTGGCAATATAAGCCAAATGGGCTTAATGGGGCTAGTTAGGTTAGTAGAGGTTATAAGGTGATAAAGGTTATCATTAAAACCTTTAGAAGTTTTAAGTTTTAGCACTATATGTTTATGATGTCGAGTTGACAACTTTGTTGTCAACTTGACAAAAAATTTCTTATTTACACTGTTAACAGTCAGTTATGATGACAGTTAGGGATAGTTACAAGGTTGTTGTCAGTTTATTCGGGAGATTTATGTTTATTTGGTGGTAGATACAAGGGGAGAGATGAGGGAGTATGATCTGATATCTAATATGAAATGGAGAAATGAGTTCATGATGAATAAGAATTAAATTTCCTGCAACTCTGTGTCTCACTGTCCCTATGGGTACAATCAACAATAGTAAACTATTGTGTTTGGTGAAAATGAAAATAAGGATTGCTTTGGGTTGAGACATTTCATTTTGTTTTATTTCACTTTTTTTTAATTTACTTTGCATTGTTCTATCACTGGTAATACCAGGAACTCTCTGGTATAGGAATAGAGACTGGTCACAGCAGACAGCCAAGATATTTGAAGTTTACTATAGTTTAATACTAATGTGAAGTTGGTTAAAGGGAAATGTGATACATTAACTGGTATTATTGCTACTTTTTTATTCCCTTAACTTTTTTTTGTTTTGGTTTTAGATCAAGTCAACATTGACTGGTGTATCAACAGTGTTCAGATTTACCACTGTAAACAGCGAGTTGAGTTGTCTTTCACCAAGTGAAATGACTCTCCCACCAATGTGACTTTTGTGATTGGTGGGAGAAGTCAGATGTTGTAATATAGATGTCATGGGATTGATGCTTGTTTGTAGGGAAAGTGAAGGAAGAGAAGGAACAATAAGGGACTGGTGAATGCACAGTGGTAAGGTGTATTAGAAAAGCACCAAATGGTGGACAGGAGTGATCTGATGGCTGGAGTAAGAATGTGATGTTATAATATGACTAGGTGGATGTATTGGAGATTGTTTGAACCATATTTGAACTTGTGTGTGCCCGGGAAGGACATTTGCCACAAAGCCCTAGATTTATGACCCTAGGAACAAGGGTTTAATGGTTTGAGAGTTGGGTGAGTGGTGTGACCAGAAAAAGTCAAAAATTGGTAGTTTGGAATCCTAATATAAGACTATTTAAGTTCATAGAGTCTTGGAGAGTAGTGGAGTATAGGGTTGCTTTGATAAAGGGGGCTAATTAGGCCTAGGAAAGAGGGCAATCAGTAGTAGAAAGGTTCACCAGTCAAGAGATGAAAGCTTGAGGTTGATAGGGGTTAAATAAATATGAAAAAGGTATTAGAAAATATAAAGATATTACCAGGGTGTTTGGGAAAGTTTCATGAAATTCGAAGATTTCGGTATTGACAAGGCTACTAGCCAGGTCTAGAAGGGCTAAAGTGCAAAATGGTGAAAGGTGAGTTGTTGGGAGTTGGTGGAGAGTTGGATCATGGTAGATAGACCATGTTAAGGTGATACAAGGTGTTGGAATTAGTGGAAGGAGTTTGGTTGGATATTTGGTATGTTGGAGGCATTAGGTACACTAGGTGCACTAGGTGACCCAGGAGGGTATTTGAAGTCTGATGAGATTGGATTGAGGAATTGAGATAATGAACTCATAAGTATGGATGTGGAAGTGATCTACCAAGTCAAAGAACTTTATTTGATCTCTAAGTGAGGTTAATTCCTTGAGTGGATTCCAAGTAGTTTGTTGAATCCTTAAGTTGAGTTGATCTCCTTAGGGTGATAATGGAGGGCTCTGCATCAGGTCTATTAAGTTTTCCCATGTTACTCTCTTTTGAAGAACGGGTGTTTCCTTGCACTAGAACATTAGTCTCAAAGGTTGTTGTGGTACAAGGGAGGGCCTCCAAAATGGAATGCCTTAGATGGTGAGCTTCTCTTAGAAATTGTTAAATCATGATAATTTAATCAAGAGAAGTTTCCACGGCCATCTAGGTACAGCTTATGCTGTCAAGTAGACAAATCAATGGCCCGTATTTTGCTTCATTGTCCATTTTCCCCAAAAATATGTTTAAGTCTTTTGATATGATGGGGCTGGCATGGGTCATGCTTGCTTCAGTAAGGACACTTATAAGCACCTAGATAGTTGGCTCTAAAGATCTTAGCAAGCTTTGGAATTTATGGCCAAGACTACCCTCTAGGGTATCTAGTTGGAGTGCAATGCACAACTATTCAAAAATCAAGCCTCTTCAAGGGTTCGGTGTTGGAACCAGATATGCACAGCTATCGAAACTTATGCATTGACCTTATTAACAAAAGGCTAAAGCAAAATCCCCCATTTGTCCCTCTAAACTAGTGCTCTTAAGCATTGGGAAATTGTTGTGCCAACCCCCATTAAGGGATTAGGAGTTCCTAAGACTAGAGGCATAATGAGAAGTCTAATGATCCCAATAAAAAATGGGGATACTAAAAAGTGGGACCCCACTCCTAGAGTTGAACTTTGATGAAGCATCAATTTCAAAATTGGTATAACATTGGTGAAGTTTTTGTTTTCTATTTTGAATTTTTTAGCATTGTCAACTAGTATGCTGTTACGGTAATTTTCTGTTATGTATTTTCTATGAAACATGTTGCAAACATCAGTGCAAACCTATGTTTTCAATCATAAATCTAGGGATTTAATCATTATTTTGCATCTTGATGAAAGCATCACATGTTTTTCAAGATAAAAAATTCAAAACCTTGGAGAACCATGTCATATTAGAGGACCTCAGAGAAACTTTTTATATTATTTGAGTTAAAAACATATGTTTGATTACAAAGGTTGATACCCATTCTAAGTTGTAGATTACTCATTTGAGGTTTAAAGTACCTTTATTTTGCATCTTTCATTGCATATCAATAGCATTCTCTATTGTGTTGCATCAAAGGCTGAGCTCATAGGCAAAGAAGATTATGGGTAAGCAAAGAAGATTCATCCTCTTTTTGTCTATTAGTATGTCTACTGCTAGTATGTTTGAATTGCTTTCTCGACTTCTAAACAACAACATCCCTCTACGAATTTATATTGAGACAAGTAATCTAAGTAATCTCTACGACTTCATATTGAGATGAGTAATCTACGACTTCAGGAAACCCATGACTCTGAACATCTTCTATTATGTTGTTGTCTATATTTGAACTTAAGTTTATGTTATGGGTTCTAAAAGGTAAGTACATATTGTTTTTTGCATGTCTTATGTAAGTTTCTCATTTTTTCCCCTCTGCTTGTTCTTTGCAAGGTTTGGAAAGAAGGTGAAGGCTTGGGAAAAGATGGTCAAGGAATTAAAGAGAATGTTACTGTTAAGAAGAAATGAGACTCCACGGGTCATTTCTCACTATCTTATTATATTTGAATTATTATATATGCTTATCACTCAATTTAATAGATATTTGGAATCTCTTTTTAATGCGCTTGCTTTCACTTATCTCCAAATATAGGTGTTAATAAGGCAACTAATAACTGGATATTCAATACTAAAGTATGCTTATCTTCTAAGCCATTTATGCTTTAATTATAATGTTATTTTAGTGTATGCCTATATTTTGGAGTTGTTACAACTTATCATGCTGTAACAAACATGGTTTAATATCATTATGAAGGAATGATTTCTATTTTCAATGATTTTACTTTATATATGCCTATAGGGTAGGACATGGAAGAAAATACCACCATTGTATTTAATCTACCATTGCATTGATCTATCTACTAACAGTTTAACCACGTGCAGAGCAATTCTATCAAAGCTACACAAAAATGCTTTGATGCCAACAAAGCTGCTGATATTGACAACGATTGCGATGAATTAGTGGACATGAATGTGGATCAACATAGTTATAGTTGTGGTAAAGTTGAGGTAATGTAATAGTTATCAATTATCTATCCTAATCTTCATGCTTGAAATGTTATTTTAAACAAATAATTATAGATTTTGCATTTTTCCAAATGTAAGTTAATTTGTCACAATATTTATTAACTATCTTCATTCCACAATTTAGAATTGTACTTATTTCTTGCCAAGGTTTACATATCATACCCTCTTCCAGCATATGACTTGTACTTGTTTTCTCTTCAGTCTATTGTGCATACAGGAAAAGACACTCTCAATAGACCTATCTATAAAGCTCCACAATTTGAGAAGGATGTTGATAGTGAACATGTTGAACTAGATGAGGATCTATATGATATTCAAAGAAGACTTCATGTTAAAAGCAAGGTGAGTTTTATTTATTGTTGTGTATTTCATGGTATTTGTTTTAACACATGCAAGTACTATTTGAGAAAGTAATGGTTGTTTTATTATGTTAATAAGTCAAATGTTTACCTATGTGATAATTATTATGTTAATAAGTCACATAATTACCTATGCACTTTTTCTCTTTGCAGAAAAATATTCATGAACTCCAAGAAGGAGATAAAGTCAGAGTGTTGGATCCATTTGATAGTGTTGTTGTTGGTGTTGGGTGGATCCATTCACTATCTATTTTACATGGAGAAAACTTGAAAGGAACGAGTGATGAAAATGTAGAACTTGTGAGGGTCACAAGTAACGTACCACTTGTTTATGAAGACAAACTAGATGGAGCCATCCGTCTAAAAGAGAAAGAAGGATCCTTTGCATGGTGGCCAATAATTTTTTTGGAGAAAATGAATTAGTTGATGTTTATCATGCACTAGATACCAGACATTCATGGTGTATTTAATGAGTTGGAAACTCTTAATAACTTTGATATTTTTAGATATAATTATGTATACTCTCAACATTGACATTTTATTACTTGATACATATTATATTTTTAAATTGCAAATTATCTTTCTTACTCGTGATGTTGAATATTATTTGTATATGTTAATATATTTTTAATTTCTTTTATGGTTTACTTCAAGTTTAATATATGCCTTTTTTGCATTATTAAATTTATGTAATTTAATACATTATTTATATCACAACTAAATTTAATACCAATTAATGAGAACCAAAATATAATAGTGATTAAATATACTATTAGTAGATGGAAACATAAGAGTGACAATGACTAAATATATTACCAATCAATATCAATTAATTGTTATCATGATTAAATAAATGACTAATTATTAACAACGTTGACTAAATTAATGATTAAAATGATCAAATATACTACCAATGGATGGAAATTAGTTGATACAAATGACTAAATATATTACCAATCGATATCAATTAAGTGTTAACGTGATTAAATAAATGACTAATTATTAACAACATTGACTAAATTAATGATTAAAATGATCAAATATACTACCAATGGATGGAAATTAGTTGATACAAATGATTAAATATATTACCAATTGACACAAATTAATGATTTTAATGATTAAATAAATGACTATCAAGATTAAATGAATGACAAATTAACAACAACAAATGACTAAATTAATGAGTAAAAATACTACCAAATTGATCATTCAAAACAACCAACAAATGACTAAAATTTGTTTAGTCACAAATTTGGTGGTGTTACAAATGACTGGCAATAAACTATTACTGGTCATGTGATCAAAATTGGTCATCTATATGTGATTTTTAGTAGTTTTTTTAGTCTAATTTTTCTATTTTTGTACTAGTGTACTAATTACTAACCTAAGCATGACTAGAGGTCTCAAGGACCTTAGAGTGATATCCTAGACCTCATAAGAATTTGGAGTAGGAGTAGGTGCTCCTGCACCAGATAGTCAATCCTAAAAAAAAAAATTAAAAAGGAAGATCAAATGGTCTACAGGGTTTGTGTTCCTGGTAGTCAATCTTGTGCACCCATCGATGGCTTTTGCATGCATGTATGTGTGTACCCCCATCATGGATCAATTCCTTGGTATCACCACCAAGTGAACATGTGTTTGTGTTTTATGTGTGTGTGTTTCCATAGGATGGAGAAGTATCACTGATACTCGCTAGGGAGTGGAAAATACAAAAAGGTAAGAAGAAAAATTTGTTTCCCTGGGATGGAGAGGTGTCACTAATACCCACTAGGGAGTGGCATGTAACAATGAAAAAGTAAAAGTGCATAAAAAGTAAACTATAGTACAAAGAGGGAGTATGTATGACCCCTCCTTATGATGAATATGTATCCATAGACATCATAAGAAAGAGAATCAAGGATAACTAATTCTAGCAATAAGGAGATATCATTTTTAAGAACAAGGTATAACATAAACTTAGCAAAGAGTGTTGGATCTTGTAAGATAAGAAAATAGATAAATTATGAAAGGATATGTCTCTTATGAGAAGATACCCTTAAAAGGAAGAGATCTTGTTAGCAAGACATCTACCTTCAAGAGGAGTGTCATGAACAAAGATAACAACTTCAAGACAAAAGAGGGGAAGAAGAAAAATAATGCACCTATTCAGCCCCATGTGTATAAGTAGAATAGGGATCCTTGGAGGATGTCACACTTTAAATCAAATAGTAAGGGAAAATTTTTAGTTGAACATAGTTTTCCCAATAAAGAAGAGGTGTGGATCAAGGACATGCACCTCTTGTTTATAAGAGAGAGTCATGATCAAGAAAACAATTCCTTACAGGAAAAGAAATGTCACATAATAAAAAAATGCCATTTTACTAAGGAAAGTAGATCCTTAAACAAAGAGAGAAATAATGTACAAATGACCTTACCCCACAAGCGTGAGACAAGAAAGAGAAGCCTCTGGTGGATTATAAATATAATAAAATCTTGTAAGATATAAAGATGAACTATAAGTAACACCCATAATCTGGCCGTACACAAAACAAAACACCCCATATGAAACAAGAAGTATCATAGAATAATACAACATCATAGAGAAAACAAAGGCAAGCAACATCATAGGATATGCAATTCTAAACAGAATGTGATAGAAAATATATCACATATGAAGGAAACTATAGATGATTATTAAATGACAAACATTAAAATCCAAGGTATGGAAGAACATTGTTAGGCCGAAACAATCGTGTTGTGCATGAAACAAAGAATTACATACCCATAGATAAAAATGTATCATAAACAATGCAAATCTATGAAGGGAAAAGATGAAAAGATACCATTTTATGCCTACAAAAAAGAGATAACATAGCTTTACGAGAGAAAAATAAGATAATCCTCCTAGGATAAATCCCTTATAACATGTATAAGACAAAGATAAATTTGCACATAGAAATGTAACACAACAAATCAATGTAAACATATTATAAAGATGTATCATCTTAAAATGGAAGCACTTCCATGTTAAGAGCGTTTAGCCCTCCGAGTGAGTGGTTTGAGGGTCAAAGATGACCTAAGATAATCCTCCTAGGATAAATCCCTTATAACATGTATAAGACAAAGATAAATTTGCACATAGAAATGTAACACAACAAATCAATGTAAACATATTATAAAGATGTATCGTCTTAAAATGGAAGCACTTCCATGTTAAGAGTATTTAGCCCTTCGAGTGAGTGGTTTGAGGGTCAAAGATGACCTCGACCCTAACCTAGGGCGGGGTCTACCTCATCCTTGACCCAGGGTTCAAATTTCAAGGTCCCATGATTTTTGGATGTCGGGTTTCAGAAATATTTCTTTTCCCGCTTTCGGGTCGGCCATTTCGGGTTTCAGAATGGTAAATCCTTAAATTTCATTTAATATGGGTCCATTTCTAGGGGTTAAGGTTAATTGGGATTTAATTCTCCAATTTTGGCCTTCTCTAGAGGTTTGTGCCCTAGATCACTATAAAAGGAAGTCTTCCTCTCTCATTTCTGTTAGAGTAATTATCTATTCACTTATTAATTAGATCACTTTGATTTAATTAATTAAGTTGTCTATTACTCTAGTTTACTTAAGTTGTCTCTTAGGTGCATATAATTAATATTTTGTATTAATTATATTGTGCAACCTTGCTTTTTCTTTTTAGGGTTTTCATTCACCTTATAGGTTGAACTCTTGTAATTATTTTCATTATGCTGAATACATTTTAGCTCTCACATTTGGAGCACATAAGGGTTTCAAATTTTTTCATCTTTTGCTTCATTCTTTGTAATAGGTATCTTGCATGCAGATCAGTCTTGGAAGTTGAATTTGGATTTCTCAGTTTCTAGATGGTATCAGAGCCATTATGTTTCTGCTTGTTCGAGTTTTTTTGAAGCTGTGGATCAAGCATTCTTTCTACTATTTTTTATATTGGATCTAGGGGGTCTCATTTTTTGGAGCACTTTGGGCAAAAACTGACCTCGCGGTTGCATTCGGAAGGCCCAAAAACCCCTATTTTCATAGAAAACTCAACTTATTTGGCCTTAGGGGCATCTGGGAGAAATTTTGTGGCCTATTAGGGCTGTACGGGCATGAAAATCGAGAAAAAATTCTTTTTTTCTTAAAAAAAAATTTTAAAAGGTGTTGAAAATCAATGCCTCCCATTAAATTTACAGTGCACCACCACGCCGCCGCCCTCTCACCGCCGCACCACCGCCAGACCCCACTGCGCCACCACACCGCCACCGCCGTGCCACCCGGCCGCCACCTCCACTGGTGCCACCACCCACTGCCCACCACCCATCAGCCGAATGTCCCGTGACGGCCATACGACTGTCAAAATATTTTTTGGACCTGGTTTTTTCCAGGGAGCTTGCATTTTGAGGGTACCTGTGCCTTTTTGGTCCTACAGGGCTCATACGGACTTGAAATTTGACATATGATATATTATCAGAAAGGTCTTTCTAAGCCCGTCACTCTCATGCAGGTTTCATTTCCTATTATTTCCATTTGATCATCTATTTTTGGCATCAAATTGGAGGCTTCATTTTTTCCTCTCTACATCTGGAAATCAAGTTTTTTCCTTCTTTTTTTTGTGCTTACATACTTATTTGAAGTGTACGGGAGATAGTATAATATTTTGTGGGGGGGTGCAAATTCTCTTTCTGTCATTTATTTCAAAGAGACCCTTCTACTTCTGTCTACTTTCTCTCAATGGCAGACTCTTATGTCGCCCGCCTTACACCTCACAACTATCACACTTGGAAAGGATAGATGACCAAATTGCTTATGGAAAAAGGGTTATGGTCATGCCTCGATGAGGCTCAACCAGTTCTACAGTGGCCTTATGAGGCTCTTACATAGAGAAATAGGATGGATGAGGCAATGGGCCTCATTGCAATGAATATTTTAGATGGGTTGTTGTTCCACCTGGATGGTTTGACCACACCCAGGGATATGTGGAACAAGTTTTCCACCTTGTTTGGCACAATGAATCAGTTCAGGGTTCTCCAAATAGATTCAAAGTTCACCTCCTTGGTACCTGAATCATTCACTAGCATTGAGGACTTCTTGATGAAGTTCAAGTCTCTTCGTTCTATTTTACAGGTTGCTAGAAAGATGAAGTCAGATGATGAGTGTATCTTTCTGATACTCTCAAAGCTTTGCGGCCCTTATCAGATTTTCACTTCTACCTTCTACTCCATTATGGATGCACTAGGTGCACGACATGTTATGCCCTCTTTTGAGACCTTCTGTGATAGGTTGACTTGTGAGTAGTCCAAGCTCAATCAAATGGATTCTCTTACAAGTTCGTAGTCACAGGCATTGCTTGCCAAGACACCTCAAGATACACAGAAGTAGAAGCTGAAGCAAATATTTGATTCCTCTTCTTAGCACTCTACTGGCCCACCATCTTCTTCTAAGAAGGAGAAATAGAAGACTAAGAGCCCTACATGTTCCAATTGTCAAAAGGGGCCTCATGATGAGTCACATTATTTTCAGAAGAGATTTGATGGTTATGAGAAATAGATTGCAAATTTTCAAGATCTTCTTCAGAAGAGCACTATTTCAGTCTTCTGCCTCATCTTCGACATCTGGACAATATTTTGGACAGGGTCATGAATTACGAGCTTCCATTGCATCCCCTTCACAAGTCCCTTGGATACTAGATTTAGGTGCTTCTCACCATATGGCATCTTCTCCAGAGATCTTCTCTTATATTGAGGCTTCTCCTATTCCTCACATTCTCATGGGGAATAACAATGTTATGACAGTCTGGGGGAAAGGTTATGTAAACATTCAGGATGGCACATTCAATGATGTATTGTATGTTCCATCTCTATCTGCAAACCTTCTCTCGATATATCAGATTACACTCAGTGGGTTAGGGAAGACAGTTGAGTTCACAGTAGATTCAATCTTCATCCAGGATAGTGCGATAGGAGGCATTGTTGCTACAGGGACAATTGATCATTCCACCCATCTCTACACCTTCTCACACTTTGGTCCACCATCTCCATTATCGGAGCACTTCTCTCCTTTTACGGGAGAGCATCATGTGGGGCAGACAGGTCACTTGAACCTCTGTGTTGTTCTTGAGACCACTTATGTGACTGCCTCACCACATCTTGTTGAGGTTTCCTCTCTTTAGCAGGACCTTTTTTCAGCACTGCTAGACCCTCCGGCTCCATTCATCAAGCCACCAGGTGCAGTTGTTGAGGATTCTATAGAGGACATTCATCTCCTCTCTCCTGACAGTGTCAGCGCACTTGTCATACCACCTACATTGGGGATTCCCTTTCAAGATTCTCATGTCTACTCCTTTGAGCATCATCTTGGCCTTCCAGTGACACCTCATCTTTCAAGGTTACCTCTTCATTGTTCACTACCTTTCACTCCTTTGTATTGGAGTCATGGTGGTTTGTTCATTGATCCAGGGGTTCTTTTATTTGGGGGGGGTTTGGAGCCTTGACCCTCTCTCATGGGGGGGGTTGGTAGCACACATTATACTTAAGGGTTTTAGATTTTTCCATCTTTTGCTTCATTCTTTGTAACAGGTATCTTGCATGCAGATCGGTCTTGGAAGTTGAATCTGGATTTCTCAGTTTCTACAATTGCATCCATCACTTTTTGCAATCAAGCATCCATTATCAAGTAATCTCTCAAGTGCAATCAAGCAAGAAAGAAGGAGAAGGAAAGAAAGCAAGCATTCATTCATCTTCAAGCCTAGCATTCAAGCATTCATCAAGGAGATCCATTGTTAGCCATTGACGGATTCAATCTCTTTGGAGCCCCCTTGAAGATTCCTCCATCCACATTCATCCAAGCCTCTTCACATGCAAAGATCCATTAAAGATTGGTGTTGAAGATCAAATGCCATTGATTTGAGACATCCTACATTCATTTCTATATACATTTGGAGCATCCCTACTTGTGGATTCAAGGATTTGAATCCTCCATAAGGACTTCAACATAAGCAAGGTGAATTGTTTCATTTACTTTGTTTATGCACATTACAATTTCAATTCAATTTCAAGGTTAATTCCTAAATTGGGGTTTGACCAAGGCAAAACCCCCATCCAAACAATAAAAACCCTCTTTTTCTTGCAGATACAGGTGCAAGACTGCGGATTGGAGCTTGGATCTGGATACCCTTTTTGGTGAACTTCTGAGATCCACAAACAAAATCAAAGACAACCTTCAAAATTATGAAGTAGTCTTTGACCTTTTATCGGGGTCAAAGACTACCTGTTGTCGAAAAGAGAAAAGTTTTCTAAGTTTTCTCTGTCTCGGCATTTCCAGTCCGAAATAGGTTGCATAATTGCTCGAAACTGTGCACAGACATCAGAAATCAACATTTTCCATTTCTGCCCAATTTTGAGGTTAGTATTTGCCTTTCATTTATTTCAGATTTCAAGCATATACTTTTCATAGCAGAATATAAGGTTTTCTCCTTCATTCATATTCTCCATAGATTGATTCTTTTGTGTATTGACCTTTTGGTTGATCAATTTGGATCTCTCCTTTGGGAATTTGGATTTGGTAGTAGATCTTATATTCCCCTTTTCATCTACCACTATTACCCCATTCATAGAGGTGAAAGTATTTTATGCTATTCAAAAGAATACACACCTAAAAGGAAAAAAATAAAAAATAAAAAAAGGAGGGATATATATAAAGCACACTAAAACATGTCTCCTAGATACCAAATATTTACTTTGTAGAAAGGATATTAAAGTATAGAAGACATGTGTGAAGGAGTTAAAATAGATCCCAAGAAAAGAACTTTGCCCCCCATTGAAGAGGAACAAAGTGAAAGACCTATTGTGCCACTCTTGAACATATTTTAAAGAATAACAAAGAGTGGCCCCAATAGGGAATAGAAATGCTAGGTTATCTTATGGAGGAGAAATAGGATGTCTTGTGTATGATAAATCTTACCATTTTTAACTTTGTCATGAACATACAAAATGAATTTCATACAATCACAAAGTAAATGTTCATTATTGTAGCAAAAAGGACATGAGAATCGAACAATATCATTCTTTTGATTAGGTTGATATCTTAATTTAGGTGTAATAAAAAGGTAGTCGTAAACATTTAATGCTAAGGCTTCTTGAGTGTCTCTAGGAGATAAGGTTGTAGTTGGTAAAAGAAGGTGAAGACAGGGTGTGGGGGAGGGAAATAAGGATTATTTGAAAGGGAAATATAACCAAGGCCTTGTTGAGGGTGTCAGGGAGGAATGTGAATAGGAAGCTTAATACCATGCTCAT
The DNA here is from genome assembly GCA_027943335.1 of Chamaecyparis obtusa. Classification (NCBI taxonomy): domain Eukaryota; kingdom Viridiplantae; phylum Streptophyta; class Pinopsida; order Cupressales; family Cupressaceae; genus Chamaecyparis; species Chamaecyparis obtusa. The sequence goes on from BSBK01005809.1 coordinate 1,449,345, forward strand.
GGATACCAAGACCTAAACCCTTATAACCTTGTCTAGTTATAATATCATAGCCTATGGTATAGATAGAACAGAGGGAGGATGGAGAGAATGGTTGATCTTGAGGGTGATGAGTAAATGTAGTGTAAGGAGGAACTATGGGATTGGAAGTTGTAGGTATAGGAGATGGTGGTGTAGGTATAGGATAAGATGGAGGAGATTTCTCATTGAAGAATTGGTTAATATCTAAGTCATGAACCATACTTTGAATGTGTGGGAATGTACAAGGGGTATGAGGGGTTTGGTCAATATGAGAAGGAGCAGGCATAGGATTAGGAGGATCACTAGAGAAATCTCTAATTCCATCCAAAAGGTAAATAAAAAATCCACATGAAAGCCTAATGATGGCCTTGAAATATGTTTTATTGGAAAATTTTGTATTAGTTAAGCTCATAATTACATATGCAAGGAAAGCATGCAAAATCATAAACATCATAAAATGAAATAAACTTACATAAACATCATAGGCATGAAAAAGAGATATAAGCACAAGAGTGACCATGAAAAGTATTATGCACCATAACATCTTAAAAATTACATAGGCAAATCTAACCCCAAATTAAAAAAATAATAGAAATCAAGGGATCTAACTCCAAATCAGAAGGGGGAATGTGTCGGTTTCACCAAAGTAAGGTGAGCACATAATGCCAAGAAGGAAATAAGAGAGATCAAAGGATCTAAATCTAAAATAAAAAGGCGGAGACGCGTCGGGTTCACCAAAATGTTTAGGTAGAAAATAGGCTTTGATGAATTTAGTAATGTAAACTATGTGATATGTTCTCATTAATTAACCATTTCCACAACAACATTAGAAGTACAAGAGAAAGAGGGGCTTCTAGACGTAATTCTCAATATAACCTAAGTTAGATTAGAAAAACCCAAGAAGATGAGGGGAGGCTAATTCTAAACCCAAATTATACTAAGGAAGTACACCAAAAAGTTCTCTTTCATGCAAAGTAAGATTTGATTAAGGTTGTATAAATGCACTTGTAAAATTGAACTAATTGATTTATCAAGATAGGCAATAGAGATCTAGGTGCTAAACATAAGCTATTAATCCAATTAAGATGTGAAAATAGATCTAAGATAAGATATGAAATAGATAATGAGGTACTCACCTTCAATATGAAGAGGAATATACTTTTCTACTTTGAAAACTATTGTTCTAGACTTGTAGCTGAATTTCCAACTGCAGATCTATGATCACAGTTGAAAGCCCAAAAAATGTTGAAAATATCAGGTTGTCGAGAACAAGTTGACCATGTCACCGTGTTTCAAAATAGGGTGACCAAGTCACTATGTTCTTGAGGCACTTTACTGAAGTTGACCCAAATTTTTCTGGTAGATCTTTGTCTCCAACTTCTAGATCTGTATCTGCAATTCCCATATCCTTTTCCTGCACACAAAAAACTAGGTTTTTGGGGTTGGGGTGGATAAGGGCTTACCTTGGTCAAGCCCTAGATTGAGGAATCAACCTTGAATTGAATTTTAAATGTAATGATAAAGGAAATTCTAACATGTAGTAGGATTGAATATATCAAATGGAAGATACAATTACCTTTTTTAGATGCAATTGAATTTGATATGTGATCAAGTATGCAAATGTAATAGCCTTCACTCAAAGAAACCAAAAGAAAATCAAAAGAAGTCAAAACCTCATATATAGGAATATGTGTGACATTCCATGATGAAGGATGTAAGGACTTGAATGATGATGGATCTCCTCCTTAGAATCCAAACTCCACTACCACCTTGAAGGAAGAAGCTTGATACAAGAAGTAAATGCTTGAACTTGATGAAAGCTTGAAGATGCTTGTTTGAAATTTCTTGAATGCGTGTATGCTTTCTCTTTATCAATAGGAGAATGATAATTTATCTTGATGGGATGAAAATTAAATTCCCAAGCCTCCTTATATACTATTTTTTAGGATTGGAAACAAAGTAGGCTAACCTGGGAACAAAATAAATCAATTGATAAACCCAAGACACTTCAGGCCCCGCATCTGAAATCCCTCAGGGAAGAGGTCAAGATGGTTGACCATTTCTTGGGAATAGGTCAGACAATTCAACTTTTTCCATAAAGGGCTCCCAAGATGGGGCACTAGAGGCCTCAAAGGGAGTGCTGAAAGAACCGAGAGATAATAAACCTACCAGAAGATAATGGCCAAATGGTGATAAAATAGCACATAAAGGACCATGTCAGAAGATGAGAAATGACCTAGAAATGAGGGATGGATTAGGAAGGAGAGAGAGAGAGAGAGAGAGAGACCAAAACCACGCTAAGGAGGGCTAAAAGGTCTCAAAATGAAGTGTGTCAATTAACTTTAACATGGTACAGAATGGAAAAATTGTGACAAATCTTTTGACAGCCTTAAAGAAGCTCGAAATCAAGATCCTATGTTGAAGGGACCAAATTGGTCATTTCCATTCCATATTCATACTTATGCTTCAGACTATGCCTTAGGGGCACTGCTAGGACAAAAAGAAGGATCAATTGAGCATGTCATCTACTATGTTAGCAAAAATATCCAAGGAGATGAATTCAACTATACTGTCATTGAAAAAGAGTTGTTAGAATTTATATATGCTCTCAACAAGTTTAGGCTATACATAACAAGGTATAAAATCACTATACACATAGATCATGCAACCACTAAATATCTCATGAAAAAACCTTCTATTTCAGGAAGGTTAGCAAGGTGGTTGTTGTTAATATAGGAATTTGATATTACTTTTGTTGATAAGTCTGGGAAAGGTAATGTGGTGGCTAAATTTTTATCCATCCTTCAAGTGAAAGAAGATCTTGCAACCATTGATGATATGTTTTGGGATGAGCACTTATATTCCATAACTTCTCACAACCCGTGGTATGCGGACATAGAAAATTACTTAGCTGTTGGAAAGACTCCCCACTTTCCACCAAAGGAATGAAGATTAGTTGTGGAAAAGGGTTTCAACTTATCCTAGATAGAGGATTACATGTTTTATACTATAATAGACTAGATTAAGAGGATATGTGTATGTGATGATGGGATATATAATATTCTACATGTTTCTATGGTGAACCATGTGATGAACATTTTGTAGCTAAAAGAAAAGCCATGAAGGTTCTCAATATAAGTTACTACTGGCCAACATTACATAAGGATGCAATAAAATATACCAAGAAGTGTGATATGCATCAGACGATGGGTATACCAACCAAATCAGATGACATGTCTTTTTTTCCCCAAGTGGTTGACTCCCTTTGAAAAACGGGGCCTAAAATTTGTATGACCCATTGAACCATCCTCAAATGCAAAGTCCTACATTTTGGTGTGTATAGATAATGTTACAAGATGGGAGGAAGCTAGATATATGAAACATGCAAGGGATAACAAGGTTGTTGAATTCCTCTATGAGGATTTTTTCACTAGGTATGGAGTTTCCAGAGAAATAGTTATTGACCAAGGAGCATAGTTTACTTCCAAATTGATTACAACTTTGGTTAAAGAATATTGTTGGCATTATGATGATGTTGGAGAGAGACCAAAGATGATTTCTATTTTTATTTTCATTGATGCAAATATAGTCATATCAGATGACTATGACAATCGGTAAGGTCAGTGTTCAATTGGTAAGTAGAAATTAGCTAAGTATAGTGAGTGGTGTATAGGAAGAATAACTACAAATGGATATTTTGGTAGCAATCATGTTTGAGAAGGAATTATGTGGAGTGGTCTTAGATATAGAATGGATACACTTTTAAGACATCCTAGTTGCGACTGAAACTCATCTGGATGATCAGTATACAATTATTTCAATAACAACAGAGGTTACGGGTTGGAGAGCTTATGTTCTTGAGCTATTGGTGGTAAATCTTTGATCAATGACTGGTATGGTTACTAAGGTCAATATATTTGGTATGGTGATGTGTCTTAGACCTTAAGGATTTGATGAGGTGCAATTATATGCCCAAGGTAGGAAAGAAGGGAAGATTCCAGAAGATGTTTGGGATAGTCAAAAGGTTTTGACTGTTCTTGGAATTATCATATGTAAATCTTATATTGGACCAACGTGGTGTAAGAAAATTATTTTGTACATCATGATATGTGATTTGGCACAAAGTATTTAAGCGATGAGATTCAATATTGAATTTTGGAGAAGTTTAAGAAATTGTAAGTCAAGTATTTATTTTGTACTACTATTGTAAAAAGTGTGTTGTTGGTTGATTATATGAAGCAAAATTCATGTTTGCTAGCTGGGTTGCGATCAGAATCCTGAGCAGAGGTAGATCAGAGAGAAGTTACAAAGAGAAGAGAACATATTGGATCTGATAGGAAAGAAGTGCTACATCCAGATCTTATGTGTTGCTTCATAATAGTTGTAGCAAGAAAATCCCTTAACAGAGTGGACTTTAACAGGTCTTATATTTTAAGTCCCCTAACTAGGTGAACTCACAAAGAGTTTTAAATCCTCTAGCAAGGTAGATCTTAGAATATCTCATTGTACTCTTAATAGTGTACTAATAACTCCTAACATGGTGAGCCCTCAGAAAGGGTATTTGTAGATCCTAACAGAGAAAAAAAATTTATTGTAGTGAAGGGCTTTTGGGTGTCATCTCCACCATGGTTTTCTCCCTCTAACAAAGGTTTTCCATGAGAAAAATCAATGTTTTATGTTTTTTTTCATGTGTGGATGTTTGATGTTATTTAGTTTTATGTCATTGCATCAATTATTTTTTTTTCTATTTGGAAGTAATTGTTAAAGGCATTCAGACTTGTGGTTGAATCAATAGGCTATATGTTCATACTCATTCACCCCCCCCCCCCCACCCCCTCTCAATACCTAAGAATTCTAACAATTAGTATCATATATTTGGTCCTCTTTTTGATAATCCTAATAGCTTGAGGGAAAGATCCACATTCATGGATAATCACGGTTATGATATGGAACTTGTCAATGAACACAAGATGATCAATGAGCTATAGGGAAAGATGAACAATTCACTTAGCAACATGAGCGAACTTGCTAAAAAATTAAGTGAAAGTCAAGATTACATTGAGAAACTCTCTGAAGGCAGTATGTTTGAAGAATCTGAGGAAGCAATTGTATATCTAATGGATAAGAATAACAAACTCAAATAAGAAGTGAGAAATCTAAAAAGAGAACTTGAAAATTAGTCTGTCAGGATGTGTGAAGAACTTGAAGGAAAGTGAAAATTTGATTATGCAAGGAAATTTGTTGAGGATGCATTAAAGGAAAGAGAGGAATAATTATTCAGGATATCTCAAGATAATGTTATCATGCATGAGCACCTTCATGACATAAATGAGGAAAACCAATAGATTATGGGTGAAAATGAAAGGCTTAGAGAGGAGAAAGGGAAATTAAAGAAGGAATTGCAAACTAAGAAAGAAAAAAATGAAAATATGAATTAATACAATGAAAGAATACAAAATATTGATGAACAATTGAAGAGACAAATAATACATAGAGAACCAACTAGGCTTGGTTACACTATTCAAGGAATATTTAAAATAGGTGAGTCATCCAAATCTGAACCTAAGGAGCCACAGATAGATCAGAAGGTAGATCCAAGAAATTCATGTAAGAAACCTAACTTACCTACTTGTTATAACTATGGAAATCTTGGTCATATTGCAAATGTGTGTAGGAACAAACTGATGAATAAACCATATTATTTTGATGCTTATTTCTACAATTTTCATAAGTATGGTCATACTTCTTATGAGTGTATATATAGATCTAGCAGTAGATCCTATGGTAGTAGATTTGATGGATATTTTTATGCATGTAACAAATACGGACATAAAGCTGAGAATTGTAGGTCTAAAGTGTATGTTCCTAGGTCTCCAGTCAAACCGGTAAGCCTTTATAAAAGGGAAATCCAATTCAATGTTAGATGTTCAGTATGTGGTAACTATGGTCATCTAGCCATGAATTGCAGAGTGACAACATAGAGAGGAAATGTTGGACCTTGTAGATCAACCGTTATGGCATGTTTTCTATGTCATAAGATAGGTCACCTTGCAAGAAATTATCGATTCAGGAACCAGTCACCCAATTGATCAAAAGATAGGAATGAAAAGAAAATTGTTGATTTTGAGGAAGTTGGTCGTCAGATGAAAAATATTTGGAGGAAGGAAGGAGAGAAATAGGAAGAGGTAAAGTCATCTGAATGGAATTCACCATCCTCTTGTGTAGAGGATTCTTCATCAAACTAAGTCTATTTTGGACTTAGGTGAAGCACTTAAAGTAAAATCTTTTACCAATCCCATATATAGATATAAGAGCAGTAAGATCTATATACACATTATGGTGTAAATTGCTATGATTTTTGGTTTTGCAAAATATTTTGAGGTTGTCAGTCATTCTGTATTGACCGCACTGAGATTTCATAGTGAATGCCTATTTGATACCGGTACTATTTTACCGTTGATATGCAATGACTATTTTCTCAAGGTTAAATAAGGATAGAGTGAGTTCATTTCACTTTATTTTCTTATGCATACTTGTGAGTATAAAGTGATTGATGCTAGTGAACTGAGAAATTATGAGCAGTAAATTACGATAGTATTTGTGAACTCTAATCAATGAAGCAAGAGATATTTTTTTGGTGTGTGATAAGTTTTTGGTGCAATATCTTAATTGAATCATGGAAAGAAGTGTGAATACCCCTATTTTGTTTAATATTGCTAAAGAACCCAAGTCCGTGTTCAAACTCTATCTGATGAAGGAAAGCTAGAATGATAGGATGGGTGACCTATCTTCCATAGAACCTAGATTTGTACTAGTTGAATACATTTGATCATACATTCACTACAAACTTTATGAACTAGGAGTGAATGCTATTAACAATGAATATGAAAGATTCTGTGAGATTCATGTGTTGAAGGATGAGCACAAACATTTAAAGACAAAGGGTTTTACATACACGGTGGATATACCTAATGGATTTCATCATGAATGGATTTGATATGTGTTAATCTATGTACATGATCAATTTTGGTTGGATAGACCACGCAATCTCACAAAGGATATCATTCACAAAGTTACTGGATTTTGTGCTATCAGTGAGTTAGCTACCCTAAGGATGATTGCTACTAATTTGGTTACCTGGTTAAGAAAATCCAAACCTAACTACCGATCTATGAAAATCAATGACATAGAAGATAAAGAGGTTAGATTCACATCTATGGTCACTGGATATAGAGTTTATCAATCTAGTCATATGAACAGTGTGCCCAATGGAGAAATTCATGATGCCTACTAAATGATGAAGGAGGATGTGATCTATGATATATGCAAGATGTTGAGGATTCAATTCATTGTAAACATAGACAAAATTAATAAGGACAAGAAATAATCATTAAAGAATGGAGCAATTTTGGTAAGTATATTTTTCTACTTGCAAAATCATTTTCCTAGTAGAGGTACAATTCAATGGGCTACAAATAGACCGGTGATAGTATAGATAAGTGAGTTCATTATAGAATTCGGAGGTAACTTTGATAATGTTATGTGGGGTTACTTTAAGGATTTTCAAGCTAGAATGCATAAACTTGAAATAATCCCAAACGGTGTTGTAGAGGAATATAAGGAACATATATGTTTTCTTGTTGATACTAATACTTGTATTTTGCAAGTGGTGAAACCAAGAACATCATGGGTTCCTACAATGGGTTATGAAGTAGACAGTGATCTAGTGATAATTCATGTAAATGTACTACTATCTAAACCTATAGATGTTACCGCACCTAGGTTTGGTACATATGAAGAGGGTGTTCCTGAGATTAAGAGGGAACGTAAGATACCAGTGATTAAGAGAAAAACAAGGTGAATGATAGAGAAACTAGAAAAGATTACTAAAAACATAGAAGCTAGTACTTCTACTCCTGAAGTAATTGAATTTGATGAACCAACACAAGGTTACCATCTACATCTACTAAGGAGGAGAAAAAATAAGATGAGACACCATCATTGAAGAAGACTTACAAAACAAAAAGGAAATCTAGTGAGACTAGTAAGATTGGTGAGTAGAAAGACAAAGCAAAAGATGAGGAAGTGGTGCAGGAGCACCCTGAATGAACCAAGTGTTCTTATGGAACCTAGGGTTTTCCATTAAGGTCTTGAGAGGCCTCTAGTTATGTTAGGACAATGGGTTAATCATTGGACTTCTTTGTAAGACCATAGTTCCAAGATTGGCATCCTATAAGCCCTTGGTCAATGATGATCCAAAACCCTAGGCTTAGGTTTTTTTTGTGTTTTCTATGTTTGGATCCACTAGGGATCATAAAAATAAGATTGAGACCAAGTTTGGTCATCAGATTTGCAAATTTGCAAAATATACAAAAGTGCTCAAAAGTTGTCAAGCAACTTTTGAGCAAACTTGACAACTTTTGTCAAGGACTTTTAAACCAACTACCAAATGGATAATTAGTTAAAATATGTTATGTAACCATTTGGAGTGCCTACAAAATCCCTTTCAAGTGGGTGGTAGGCCAACAATGTAATTTTGGCATTTAGAATCAATAAAAACATAACCATTTCTCTGCAAATCCCAATGATAGTTGATCAATATGTATTGGTATGGACAAAAGGACATGAAATTATGAAACCAAAAGTTTTTCTTATGAACCTTCTTTCATTTTCATTTGGTCTCATGTGTTGATCAATCATAGTTTGAAATTTATTGAGTTTATAATCTCACTACCTGGTTTGTAGGCTTAAAATTAGGGTTTCAATTGAGATTGAGTTTTCTATTCGATTCCACCATGGGAATCTTTTGCCCCTTGGTGGAATTCAATATTTTTTTAATGTACTTTGAGAATATTTAGGTTGGAAGTGGTAACTTGTAGGGAGATGGATTTTCCATGATGCCCTAGGTGTGCACCTTCAAGCGACTGAGTACAGTCATCACAATTGATGATTGGGGATTCACCAAGACTTCTAATCTAGAATATAAGGCCCTTATGTTTTCCCTCACATGTTACCATTTTTGGTTTGGGCATTTGGTTAAGGGAAATAGCACTTGTAGTGCATTTGCAAGCCTAATTAGGCCTAATTATTGTGCCTAGACTGGATACTTTCATGTCTTCCTTTTAGTTTCACACCTTGGTGCTCGGATATGATCCCTTAGGCCCAAAAGGGTATCAGAATATCCAATTTTTTCAATATTTTGTATGGAATTATTTTGGTATAGAATCAAAATCACTTTGAGGAAGGGCTACAATCCTAAACTTGGTTTTGTGAAGAAACTATGTCATATGGGTTGCAAGTGAGTGAAAGAACCATTGGAACTATTAATTGAGGACCTAAATAGACCAGATCCTTGAGTATAGGTCACCCCTAGTCCTGTGAGACTTTTCAAGGGGAACTAATGATAAGTTGGGTTAGATTGCTTCAAAGCCAATTTGGTAATTGGTGTTTGGGACTTGGTGAAACCTAGTAAGTAGGTTGCCCTTGGGGTTGTGGGGTTGTGATAACCTTGTACCTTGTCCTTGCTACACTTGTGATAGGTGTAGAGCACTTTCCCTTAAATTTGGGTGTATAGGGTATATTCCCTTATCTTTGTTCCATTGTCTGAAGCCTCTTGCTGCCCACTTTGCATCAGGAAGCCAAAATAGATTTAGACAAGGAAGTGAAGAAGTTGAAAGAGAGCAGTGAGAAGAAAGCCCCTACTATTGATTTCATTGTCAAGGACATAATGGAGAGAGAAAGAATGGGAAGTATTGCAAGAAGATATGAATTTTGTAGTGATGAAGACAAAAGAAAATTAGAGGAGGCTGTCATATGGAGTATACACAAATTCTGCAGAAGGCGAAGTGAAATGTAAAATGTCCTACCTAAAGAATTGTATGGTTAAATTGATGCAAGATGGAGAGAAGCACTTAAATTAGATAGAGACATTGTGGAGAGAGATCTTATGCAAGTAACTTCAGAGTTGAATCTTGAGGATGCAAAGATAATGGTTGAAGCCTACCGATAATATTTTAAGATCAAGAATAGAGCTACAAGAATACTTATAGGTGACACATAGAGTGTTCATGATGAAATAATGGAGATATGGAAGAAAAATTTGCAAGCACAAAAGGAAAAAAATCAAAAGGAACAAAAAGATATTGATGAACAATAGAATGATGATGAGCCTGATGTTGAGAAAATTGATGACACATTCACTCTTAAAGAGATAATAGGTGATGTTATATCAGAGATTCCTAAGAAATTTCATGAAATTGAAACACAAAAAAGGTATAGGTACAGACTGAAGAAATGGTGATAGGGAAGAAAGAAGAAACTCTAAAATAAATTGAGGATTTACTTTCATTAAAAAGGAAATTGATTTTGTGGGAATCAAGTGAAAATAAGAAACTCAAACTGGTGATTGAAGAAGAAGAAGAAAATAAAGATATGCATACACCTATTGATATCATCAAATTGTGCCATAAGAAACTACTTAAGGTTTCTGAAAACTTGATGTTGAAAGCATAAAGAGACAAGGCCAAAGAGAAGAAGAAGAATGCTAGAGGACTGAAGGAAACTAGAGATATTCTAACTAGTCTAATTCTAGAAGTGGAATATGATACAGAGGCAATAGTGATTGATCAATTAGATACATTGATAAAGACCACTACTAGTCAAACACATGATAGTGGGACTATAACAATGAAGTTGGCTGAGTCTAATTATGAGAAGAAAAGATCAGTGAAGTTGGTGGAAAATATTGTTAAAGATAAGGTGACACTTTCAGGTCTAGTGGATGACACTAAGGTCACACTAAAGGAGGTTGGTTAGTTACTGACTAAAGTGTCCAAACTTTCAAATTTCACCAAGGACTTGGAGAAGAGAAAAGAAGAAGAACAAAAAGGAGCTTGATACTTTAGTTGATCAGTTTGATCCCATCACAAGATCTGTAGCAGATTATAGTGCCAAAGAGAAAATTATCACACATAAGGTGAAGAAGATTCAAGGAGTCTAGGACAAGAGAGTCATCACACTAATTGAGCTAAATCATACTTATCCCCTATAGTAGAGGTGATGCAGCAAAATGTGAAGAATGAAGAAGCCATAATTGGAATTCCTAACATGTGTACTTTGGATGTCATGGAGGATTTGGCATCTGATCTACATGGACATATCATTTCAATGGACCATTTGAATAATTCATGGGAGATGTCAATGGAGACATCAAAGACAAACTTAAAAGATGTATTTGACAGAATGTGAACCTTTGTAATTGTTGAAAAAGGGGGGAGATATGTAAGGATAGATAAAATATGTATCTGTAGATATATGTATATGATTTTATGTTGTATAGTGTCAGGGGGAGTCTATGTTTGTTTTCTCTTATCAGTGTTAAGATGAATTTGGGGAGATAGACATATTTTTACTCATCACTTACCATCAATGCCAAAGGGGGAGATTGTTGGCATTATGATGATTTTAGTGAGTGATCAAAGGTGATTTCTATTTTGGTTTTCATTGATGCAAACATAGTCATATCAAATGACTAGGACAATTGGTAAGGTCATTGTTCAATCGGTAAGCATAAATCAGCTAAGTATAGTGAGTAGTGTACAGGAAGAACAACTACAGATGGAGATTTTGGTATCGATAATGTTTGAGAAGGAATCAAGTGGATTGTTCTTAGATATGGCATGGATACACTCTTAAGATATCACTGTTGTGGTAGAAACTCATCTGGACAATCGATATGCAAGCATTTCAGTAACAACATAGGCTATAGGTTGAAGAGATTATGTTCTTGAGCTACTGGTGGTAGATATTTGATTAGTGACTGGTATGTTTACTATGGTGACATCTCTTAGATGTTAAGGATTTGATGAGCTACCATTTATACACTCAAGGAAAGAAAGAAGGGAAGATTCCAGAAGATGTTTGGGATAGTCAAAATGTTTTGACTTTTCTTGGAACTATCACATGTAAATCTTATATTGGGTTGATCAAGTGTAGTAAAATATCTTTGTACATCATTATATTTTATTTGGTGTGAAGTATTTGAGTGGGGAGATTCAAGATTAAACTTTAGAGAAGTTTAAGGCGGTGTAAGCCAAGTATTTATTGAGTATTGTTGCTATTGTAAAAAGTGTGTTGTTGGTTGATGATATGAAGTGAAATTCATGTTTTCTAGGGTTGCAATCATAATCTTGAGTAGAGGAAGATCAAAGAGAAGTTACATAGAGAAGAGAACAGATTGGATCTAACAGGAAAGTAGTGCTACATCCATATCTTCCTTGTTCCCTAATAGTTGCAGTAAGCAAAATCCCTTAACAAGGTGGACTTTAAAAGGTCTTATATTGTAAATCCCTTAACTGGATGAACTTATATAAAGAGTTTTAAATCTTATAGCAAGCTATATCTTAGCATATCTCATTGTACTCCTAATAGTATACTAATCACTCCTAACGGGGTGAACCCTCAGAAAGGGAATTTGTAGCTCCTAACAGGGAAAACCATTTTACTGCAATGAATGGATTGTATGTGTCATCACCACCATGGTTTTCTCCCTCTATGTAAGGGTTTCCACAAGAAAAATTAGTGTGTTGTGTATGATGCATGTGTGGATGTTTGATGTTATTTACTTTTATGTCATTGCATTAGTTATATGTTTTTCTCTTTGGAAGTTATTGTTAAAGGCATTCAGACTTGTGGTTGAATTAGTATTCGAATTGTTTGTATTGGTTCACCTCCCACCCCTCTTCTCAGTACCTAATAAAAATAAAAATAAACATAAGACACGTGAGATCCACACCTTACCATCCTCAAGATAATGGGATAGCATAAATCACCAATAGATAAATTAAATCTATCCTTACCAAGATAGTTGCACTTCATAAAAAGGATTGGGCTAATAGGTTGGAAGAATCCATAAGGGCTTATATAGCTATATGGAAAACTACTACAGGATTCACACCATGTGAGTTGGTCTATGAAGAAATAGTTGTTATGCCCATATAATTTGAGCATAAAACATTGAGAACATATCTTAACTTGGACATGGATCTCACCACTGCACAAAAGGAAAGGATCCTAATATTGAATGCTTCGGATGAATACATGAAGTCTTCCTTTTAGCACTCAAAGATTACATAGAATTAGAGAATGAATTGGCATGAAAAATATATCAAGGAAAAGAAGTTTCAACCTTAAGATTGGATTCTTCTCTATGATTCTAGATATCAAAAAAATCTTAGTAAATTTCAAACCTATTGGTTGGGACCATGTGAAATCAAAAAGTATTTGAAAATGGAGAAGTCCAGCTAAGAACAATTGATCCACTGAGATTCAAACTACTTTTTAATGGTCATCATTTAAAATTGTATAGCAAGACAACTAGCAAATCAGAGTTCATGCAGCAATTCAAGAAAGACGAGTCAATTGAGGTTCCTGCAACTAAAGAAGTGTGACTTATTGCTCCACCTTATTCTTTGTAGGATTACTTTTCCATGCATTCATAATAAATATTTCCACATTTTATGGAAATACTTTTTCTCAATCATAAATTCCACCCATATATACCGTACTCTTTTTCTTCCATGTCATCATCATTATTTCATCATGCCTTCCAACCTCTACTTCTAATTAATATTTCCAATGATCGTGTAGTTCATTTATTGATGACACAAGAAACAAGTACACACAAGGTATGTTGATTATTTATTCTAATCAAGTGCATTTATTTAGCTTCAATCTCATTTATATTAATATGTCACATGGTTGTTACCAATTATCCTACAATATACCTTCCTCAATAGGTGGACCTATTGTTTACTTAAGATTTGGGGGGGGTAATGCTTGCATATCCTCTCTAGTCATCGTGTGTTGTATCCACTCAGATCACATTACATCAATACCTAGATTGTGTCATAATTATTTGAAATGAAGGGAATGTGGATAACATTTGATATGAATTTTTAAACGAATTAAATCTTTTCAAGTACTCATTTTTCAATCATCCCTTATAATACCTCTTGCGGCCATTATGTTGAAGTCAACTTGCAATTTTTGAAAGAAATATCATTTTCAAGGGTTGCAATAGTAGTGTATTTACAGAGAACAAAAACAAAGTGTAGAGTAGTGGAGTGATAAGGAAGTTGAAGGGTTTATGAAATTTTTTGCTAAAATTTGTGAAGTCCTATAGTTGTTTGTGAACTGTTTAGAAAGGGTTTTTGAAGAAATTATGAAATTCTATCAGGAAAAGTTGAATTTTACTAGGAAGTCCTCCTATCCATCATGAAAAAATTAATCATACTATCCTTCTTCAGGACTAGGAGTGTTGTTAGGAATTCCATAATTGTAGATGGTTGGATTATTTCCTCAAGCTTACAGACTATAGTGATGGCATTTCCCTAAAATTTTCTCAAACCCTCAAGAATAATGTAGCCAATGTGAAAGGGTTATGGGTAGAGGTCATAGAGGAATGTATTGATGAAGTGATTGTCTTGCCATCAGTGGGAGTAAACTTTGCATAGTCAAAGGATGCAAGAAAAACCCGTGCTCAATTCACTCATCCAAATGACCTTACTCTAGTGGTAGATAAACAGGGCACAAGAATATTATCATTATGATAGGATTAAGTTTAGATAGCTTCTTATGTGATGAAGTACCTAACTTGTGAAGGAAGACAATCATCTCTTCATTCTCTTCACTTGAAATTTCTTAGCCATGTATGCAATAGCTAGAGGATGAATGTTCCCAATGTTCTGTACAATTTGTTCCTACACAATGCAAGTGAAGTTAAAAAAGGTAATCCAAACTCCATATCACACCATTGTTTGATTAAAATTTTGGTAGAGAGGTCATTAAATGAAGTTTCCAATATGTATTGGAAATAGTTTTTAACTATTCATAAGTTCACACAAGAGGATGTAGGTCATACAGGACATCCATTAACCTGTAGGAATGCTACACTTGAGGGAACCTTTAAAGTTAGAGAAGAACCCTCATCCTCAAGAGTCCAACTTAAAGAAACTCCTGCAGCTAAACCTACAACTAAACCTCAAACATCAAAAACCTCCTTTGTTGATACATAAAGTATTCCACCAAGACCTAATGTTGAAAGCTCCCCACAAAGTTTTATTAGGACTAGGTCGACAACTAGGAAAGATAAAAGAAAGGAGAAGGGGATTGAACCAAAGGAGGAAAGAGTAGAAAAACAAGATATTGTAAAAACCTCTCCTAGTTCCAAGAGAAGGAAGACTGATACAAAATAATCTCATGTAGCCACTGAAGAAATAAAGAAACCTCCAAAGAAAACTAGTAGAGGAAAGGCCTTTGGGGTTTGTAAATAAACACCTACCAGAAGAATCCATAGGTTAAGAGGGAAAACCCCAAAGAGAACTCAAGAAAAAAAATATAATGCCTCTATTGTTATTGAATCCTCTGAGTCTATGGATGTTGATCAAGGTTTAGTTACCTATCAAGAAGAGGATGACATACCAAATGATCCAAATGTTTTTATGGAGGAGGAATTTTTTTCACAAGAAGAGCCAATTGTTATTGTGGAAAAGGATCATGTGTAGCAAGATCAAGGTTTGGATGGTCTTTCTAATTTGGTTGTTGTAGCACAATAGATGGATGAGACTTCTACTATATTCTATATAGAGGGTCAGGTAAATATATCTATGGAGTACCCACAAGTAGAAGAGGAAGAACCATATACTCATGCTGACATTTCTACTCCACTTACTGTAGTTTTAAGCCTGTGTAAAGATATGTTAATACAAAAAAGTTGGTGGAAATTGGAAAAAGATAGAATACAGAGGGTAATTGAGAATCAGAGGATTTAAATTTAGAATAAGGAGGATGTGATCACTAAGCTGAAGGATAGAATCACTACAATTACAATAATGATTCTTGAGCTTATGCAATACAGATCACCACCCAGAGTTTATACCCTCTATTTAAAGGAACAATATTTGAATCTCAAGTTGATGAGAGTTGTCAAAAGGTTAAATCCTTCTTTGGAAACAACTAAAATTGTATGTGAATAAACTTCCTCTATTGTATCCATAAATAACTTACTATGTGAATTGTATTTGCATAATTTTTTGTTCCTCATAATACTACTTGGAATCCACTTGCTCATATTGCAAATATCCAATTATGTGCATTCATGTCTTTGATTCAGAATGGGGTTAATAGAGAAATACAAGATAGACCATATAGAAATGAAGAAATAGATGTTCCCTTGGTGATAAAGGCTGAATGAAAAGAGTATCAGACACTCTATTATGATTGGATGTGGTTATTTACAGATGTTAAGCACGGGAAAATAATTAAAGGTTTAAGGGAAGAAGCATTCCAAGAATATGAACAGATGGTTGGGCATGAAGGATAATTAGTCCTTGGATCTATCATTCAGTTGTGGAATAGTATTTCTAAAAATATGAAGTGTGTTGAGCCACATTCACCATAGAGATATGTTGTAGCAACTCAAAGATCACCCTGGTATATAGATCTGGGTAGCACAAGACAAGAGTATTGGCTACCAGTGAAATTTAGACCTCCACTTCTGCTTTGGACACTTCTTAGCATGGTAGATAATAGGAATGAATATGATATAGAAGATGAAGTTGCAAGATGACAGAGGTTGAGGGAAAGCATAGGATACTACTGGAGTTTAGCCAAAGGTAGAGCAGGAAAGAGTTCAACCACTAACTATAGGATGAATGAAAATATCAAAAAAAAATTAGTTGTTGGACCAAAAAGGAATTAGGTTGGGGAGAATGATGGGCTGAAATAATAGCCTATTTTTTCTATGTTTCTCTTGTTTTACTTTAAACTGGTATAGGGTCTATGGTGTTTAAAGACTTTTAGTTTAATAGTTTTATTATTTTTAATGTAGTATCTAATCGACATACAACATATGGATTTGTATACTTTTAGGATGGGATAATTGATGTTTAAATATTGGTTATCTTTATATTATTCCTTTTTGAGTAATTGAAGTGTAATGGGTTTCCTATAGCCAAGTCATTTTTTTTCCTGCAACCATGTGATATATCCATATTGATGAAATTTGAAGTTTAGTAAATGTATGTAATGTGGAATGGATGTATCTCCATGTTATTTGCTCCTAAACTTTCATTGTAGGAATAGGTCGATAGGGAAGGATGGCCAAGCAGATACTTAATAAGTTTCACCAGCTCTTCAACCAAGTCATGCAGTCGGGGGAGGAAATGAGGATAGCATTAAAGACCCAACTAATTTTTTGTACTTTCCATTTGTAGAAGTCAGCAATGTTTCAGTGTAGAAAAAATCTAGGGAGTGGTTGTCCTATATTTTCTCTCGTGGATAAGAAGAAGAGTATTTATTCTTTGTTCAGATAATGTCTCTTTTATGTCTTGAATGTAATAACTGCACCCATCTATTTTTTTGGAGGTGGTTGGTTAGTTTTTAGTCAGTTGTGAGTTTTAGTATAAATAAGTTGCTAAAGCCTCTTTGGAGGTTAGATAGAGATATATCAATTAGAAATAGATTGATATTAATGTAATTAGTTTCAGCAATATAGTTTCCACAGTTTCTAAGTACTATGTATAATTATTTCTGTCACATGAATAAAGAAATGATTATTGTGAGTTTATAGTGTATTTAAGAACTTAGTAGCATTGTTCTATAATGTGTAACACTTGTATTTTATTTTAGATCTCATTTATTATCATGACCTTTTCAACATGGGATATATAAGACATCAAATTTTATTATTATGAATAATATAGGTGTTTAGAGTCCATGAGGATAAATAGTAAATGATGATTGAAAAATATATGGAGGTGAGGTTGTTTAAAGGATGGTAAAAAACAAGAAGAAGAGGGTCATGCTGAAATAACAACGGATTCTCATCATTCCTAATATGGTTAAAAACCCTTTGATTTCTAATGATCCCTAATCTTGCACCTAGGCAAAATAGTTAGTAGAGTTTAGCCCTATTTTCTAGGCATAATATCTAACTATTTTCTTTCTTCTGCGTGTTTCTAATAATATATTTCCTTTACAAATTTTATTGTAAAGAATTATCAAACTTCAAGACCTTTACTTTTCTCTTAATCTAAGGATTTGGATTTAATTTTAGGGGCAATATGTACATGCCATTTAAAATATTAATTTATCCCAAATTTTCTGGTGGGCTATGTGATCAAACATTATTAATGGCTAATATATTATTACATCTCAACCTATAGTATTTATTTTATTATTTCCTTAGGTATTACATCTCAACCTCACAAAAGAACTGATATGGAAAAGGGTATGTGCAAACTTGTGGCTTGATGATGGTGTTGTGTGTATAATAATATTAAAAACAATTAAAATTGTGATGGGATCTAATATAAATGGTTTCTATTTTAAATAAATCAAGAGAGCGTGAAAATGATTTAAAAAGTTGTGCAAATAGGAACATGCCATTATATTTAATGAGCTAAGTAATAGAGGGATATGTGTAGATTTTGGGAAGAGTAAAAGAGTTTCTAAGATCTTTCTAATGGAAAGAATAGAGGAATATAGGAATCTAAGCTTCAAATCTATATTTCATTAATATTTCATCCTCTACCTTTAATGGTCAATCTTATGTTGGATGTGTGGAATGAAAACTAAATTTTCTCAATGATGTCTAATTACCTCATTTGTGAATAGAGAAAAAGAATAGATTAAATATTAATTCTTGCTAAGTTTTTGGTTGGGTAAGTGACAAAATTGCATTGTGAATTAGGGCATGAAAATGGAGGAAGCTCTTTTCTTACATCATTAATGTGGACTTTAGCATTGGTGACATTGATTGGTCAAATAAAATTAGTTGTCCATTTTTTATATGGTATATACACTAGTAATAGTTATAGACTTAGTTATCAGATCCAAATGTGTACCAGTATGGATATGAAGTTTGGATCCATCCAGGATGCACATCTTGGATGCATCTGGACACGCCTGGACATATCTGTAAGACAAAAAGTGTTTGCCAAGTCAAAAACATTTTTATTTTTTTTTAAAGTGTTTTCTTATATTTTTGTTAGAAACCCTAAAATGGACCTTTATGAGGCCATTTGACCTAAAAATATATCATTTTTTTGCTCTTTTTCTCTTAACTCATTTTGTCTCCATTTTGGCATTTCGAAGGACAAGTGGTTTTTTCGAATGAGATTGTTAATGAAGTGCTAGATAGCTTCCACAAAGGATTTTGAGCATCTAAGGTAAGCATTTAACCCATTTCATTAATCTTTTAATGAACTTTTTAGATTTTGATAAATTTTTTCAAGTTTGTGATGAATTTTTTCAAGTTTTTTTCTAAATTTTTTTTTTTAAGAAAAGAAGAAACACATTTAGCTCTTTGTTATAATGTTTTTGAATCTTCATTTTGCACTTGTATGCTTGCATTTATTAATTTTTTTCTAATTTAAAATTATGTAGTTTCTTATAATAACAAAAAATTACATTGCAAGAATGACTAGTGGTAGTAGTCAAAGTTCAGTGGGTTTGGAAGGAAACCAAAGATTTAAGATTGATAAAGGATCTCCTTTATGGAGACATTCCTGTATCATCTTAAAATAGAAGCACTTCCATCTTGGTAGGTTTAGCACCCTCATTTAGTGCATTTTCATGATAGATTTGAATTTAGGATGCATTTGCACTTGATTCTCAGTGAAATTAGGGCTAGGATCCTAAGGATTCTCCTTGATTTCCTTCTTCATGGCTCTATTTTCTAGGTAGGACCTAGGTATTGGTCCTCCTAGCATTCATCACATCTCTTCTAGGCCTTTGTGCCCTTTTCCGACACTCTGTCATGTTTTCCCATCATTCCAAGTCTCTGGCCAACCCAAAAATTTCTATGTTTCCTATGTTGACTGGCCTGAAACCTTGGGTCAAGGTCGAGGTCGACCTTGACCTTTGTCAGGTTTTGCTCCCTGCTTCCAAATTTAGATCATAGTGGTACCCAAAATTAAAAATGGACCTCCGAATCCGAATGCGGAAGGGGTTTTATTTAAAATTCATTTATTATTTTCCCTCCTTAGTTGGCTATTGTGATTGGACCATAATTCGAGGTGAAATTTGAATTAGGGGCCCTTACATTACCTGAGGAGCCTTGCCTTGAAATCTCTATATAAGCACTCTCTTTTTCCTTCATTTCCATCAAGCAACTTCAAGTAACAAGAAAGAAGTGATGATGAGGAGATGATGATGCAAGATTGCAAGAGGATGATATAGAAGAACAATATATTGATGATGCCTTGATGCAAGCAAGCATTTTTGTGGACAAGTTATTGTGGACATTCATTCGGAGCAAGAAAGATTCCTTCTTCCTTGATCTACACTTTTCAACATTCAAGCATTCAAAAGATACAATCATGGGGTAGCAACTACGGATTGTGAGTTTGTTAGGAGTACTTTAGCCTTGGGCGATTGGTATGCTTTCTTTATCATATTCAAATCTATGCATTTCTCTCTCATTTCAATTCATGCTAGGGTTTCAATCTAGAGGATTAGATCTTGGCATTGCACATTCAAAGTTCTTCCTTCGACCAACACACACACATATTCTATTACATCTGGCTATTCGTAGAGGTGGAAATCACCAAAATGGGGGTTTGAATAAGGCAAAACCCTATATAGCCACCCCAAAACACCATTTTCAAATATCTATAGTCGTTGTTTCGGGAGTTGCAGAGAAAATATGGATACCCTTTTCAGCAAACATCTAGGATCCACGAACAGATTTTTCATTGGAGCAGTGCATGTCAAGGTCGACATAAAGGGGTCAAGGTCGACCTTCATTTGGGTCAAGGTCAACCCGACTCAGAAAAAGTAAATATTTTTGGGTTCAATCTATCTCTGTGTTTTTGTTCCAGATCCAGTTGCAAAATTTCCAAAAACTCAGTATAGACACTAGAAAATAGGTATTTTCAGATTAGCTATGTTATGAGGTATGTACTTTATTTCATTATTCTTTGCAAGCATTTCTAGATTTATATTCCTTATCATTAAATTTATATGTATGTGTAAAATATTGGTTTAGGGTCTCTTTTATGTGCATTGTTCTAAACCATATTCTTACTTTTATATCTTTATACATTTTGGTGAACCCGTTTACGACAACTCTTTCTTTTTAGTGTTAGATTTGCATTGTATGTTAGATCTTACATGCATATAAAGGTAGATTTCTTTTATGCTCTTGCATTTATATTTCAAAAACAAAATAATTACAAAATTTCTTCAAAAAATACAAAAACATTTACATTTTTCATGCTTGTAGTTCTACTTTGTGTTCAACATATATGATTTTTGTTTTGAATCTTTGATGAGGCTTTTATTACAAAATAGGATAGATCCCTTAATGAGGTACATGGAAGTGATGATGAAAATTGTTCAAATGAGATCTCCATTGATCCTATTCCTATTTCACCCTCCTCCAAAACCTCTTTAATTGACCTTTATCATAGGGTGTGTGCATGGTTGCCTTCATGTTCCACTATTTGCAACATTGATACACCTAGAATGTTATATCCTAAACCTTTGTTGACGGTAAAAAGATGTCCTCGAATAACAATTAAGGGTAAACCTAGAGATCCTTTGGATTTCTTTGATAACACAAATTTTGTTTCACATGCTTATTGCACACGGAATAACCCTCAACCTACTGTTCTAGTTTCTTTACCTCCTTCCCAACCTATGCTTCCTCAAGTTCTTAGGTTTCCATATACCTTTAAGGATTATGACTTAGTATAACAATTACGTGCTACTCCTGCTAAGATATCTTTATGGGAATTGCTTCAAACTTCCCCGACATATCATGAGGCATTGCAAAAGGCTTTATCTACTCTTCCTACTTCACCTCCTAACCAAGAGAACATTATTCCTTTTTGGAGTGCATGCATTCTATGCCTTTTGTACCTCCAATTGTGTTTACCAATGATGATTTGTCTTTTGTTGAGGTGCAGAATCAATATGATGCTCTTATGGTTGTTGTTTCTATTAATCAGAGTATCATTCATAGAACATTAATTGACAATGGATCTGGGCTTAATGTTTGTAGCATGGATATGCTTAAGGCAATTAAGGTTGATCTTACAACTATTCAACTTGATAATGTCCCTATTTGTGGATTTGATAATATTGCAAAGAGAACTTTGTGCATTATTACGTTACCTATTAAAGTTGGTTCGGTTATTCTCAATACACCTATTCATGTTATGCCTAGACCTCTCAATTATAACCTTCTTCTATGTAGACCTTGGTTACATACTATGCATGCATCTCCTTCTACTCTTCATTGCAAGGTTAGGTTCATTTATAACAATTTGATGTATATGCTACATGTGGATGATGCATCGAATCCTTTCTTAAATGCAGAATATGCTAAAGTTTCTGAACCTCTCCAAGCAAGTAAAGAGCCTGAAGGGCCACTTGAGATTAAACAAACTGAAGATCCATCTTCTTCTTTGACTGGGGATGATTGGGGAACATTGGACTTTAATCCTTCTTTTATTGGAGAATATAAGGTCTCTGATTTGGAATTCATGAAACAAAAAAGTGGATTTGAAAAACAAGTTTTTACTCCTTCCCCACTTTATAAGGAATTAAAAAGTAACTTTATTGCCACCTTGATTGAAGAAATCATTGAAACAATAAAACCCGATTGCTATGACATTGTGACATATGTCGCTCCTTGCACTCCATCTGATATGGCCGATAGATATGGTTATGGTTATCATCTGCTTAAGAAATTAGGATTTAATGGGAAAGGATGTGGTAAATATGAACAAGGTATACAAGTACCTTTGGACAATGAAATTTATGATTATACATATGGATTGGGGTTCAACCCTTACAAACAACCATCGGTTTTTCCTCTCAATGTTAATCATATCTGTGGTGGACATTTGAAGTTGGTTAACCTGTTCCTCCTTGACAAGGATCAAAAACCTATCTTGGATGTTTTTCCTGAAGATGAAGCCTTAGCGGATTTTTTAGGAGCTTATGAGGATCTACCTACATTTCATCATAAACGATGGAAGCCTTATTTTCTAAACACATAAGCTTATTTTGGAGAACATGATGAAGAGAATATTTCTCCTTTACCAATGGATTCTTTGATACAAAGTAATTTTCTAATAATTGAGACTGTTGAGGTTCAAATGGATGAAAATGACTCTGAGAAGATGATAAAAATTGGGAAATGTTTGAATCAAGATGAACGTGATCAATTGGTTTCCCTTTTACTTGAATTTAAGGATATTTTTGCTTGGACATATTCAGATATGTCGGGTATATATTCTAATATTTTTACTCATAATATTGTTCTCAAACCAAATGTTAAACCTGTGAAGCAGAAAATCTGAAAGATGAATCCAAGAATTACTTTATTAGTTAAGGTTGAAATTGAAAGATTATTGGATGCTGGATTCATCCGCTGTATTGATTACTCAAATTGGATTTCAAATATTTTGTCCATTTCAAAAGGAGAAAAT
This sequence comes from Chamaecyparis obtusa, assembly GCA_027943335.1. Classification (NCBI taxonomy): domain Eukaryota; kingdom Viridiplantae; phylum Streptophyta; class Pinopsida; order Cupressales; family Cupressaceae; genus Chamaecyparis; species Chamaecyparis obtusa. The sequence goes on from BSBK01005809.1 coordinate 1,472,864, forward strand.
AAGATAAGAATGTGTACTGACTTTAGAGATTTAAATAAAGCATCCTTAAAAGATGATTTCCCGTTACCTAATATTGATATGATTATGGATTAAACAGTGGGTCATGCTTTATTATCTTTTATGGATGGATTTTTTTGGCTATAATCAAATTTTTATTCCTCCTGAAGATCAATTTAAGACCGCATTTATAACACCTTGGGAAACATTTTGTTGGGTCATGATGCCTTTTGGATTAAAAAATGCAGGAGCAACTTATCAGCAAGCCATGACTTTGATTTTTCATGATTACATTCATAAGATTCTTGAGTATTATGTGGATGATATCTTGGAAAAATCTATACAAAGAGAAGGTCATGTTAGTATTTTATGACAAATATTTGAAAGGATTAGAAGTTACAATATGAGATTGAATCCTAAGAAATGCTTCTTTGGAGTTGATTTCAATAAATTATTAGGGTTTATAATCTCTAAGCAATAATAAATGATGTAGCATGAAATATCTATCCTATCAATACTTCTACATTGATAGCAATGACAAGTATTCATAGCAATAATAAAAGAGAATATAATTGTTAAGGAAATTAGCAAAAATAAATATTAAGTTACAATAGAAGAAATAAGTGGTTGTATGTTGAGAATCGAAGAAAATGACAGTGATGCATACTGGTCATGTTATATGCAATGATTTGAGAATTGGAAGGGATATAGTTCTTGTATTACAACTGGAAGATATTCTTGAATGCATAATGTATGATGGGACATATTGTTGAAGATAATAGAAGATGAATATTATACCAATATCATGGTAGAGGCTTGAAATAATTCGTTGTGATTGGATTTCTCTTTAAATGAAGGTTAGAGTGACTAAAAGTTTCAACAATTAAATTTTGGGATATTTACCAGCACGGGTTATTATGTTTCCGTAAAGACATCATGGTTATTCATGGTTATTGATTGGACTAGAGTTCCTTATGAGAAATAATATTGAGGAAGTATCCCTAGATCGCAAGTGAAATTTGATGAGCTTCAAAGGGAGCAAATGATTCATTCAACTTGTGACAAACTCAATCATATGGATTGAGAGGGAGTTCACAATTGAAGGTGAAACACTTCTGAGATCATAGTAGTGGGAACTCATGGATAGAATCACCGATTGAGGCAATCCCTACATCTTGAGAGATCCTTATCGACATTTTTTTCTTCCCTCAGGTCCAAGAGGGAGTGTTAATGTCGTGGCCTTTAAAAAGATCAAAATGTAATTTATGTTAGCCAATGTGACTCATTAGCCTTATGAATTTTCAGTGCAAAAGTAGACAATATGGACATAGAACTAACAATCAAAAATTTGTACATTTGTACCCACTGGCCAAAATATTATGTAATGAAGAAATGTATGGAGTCATATATGACAATGACACTGAGCTGAGTTTTCATTCGAAGAAAAAGAGTACATACAAACTATGACTTACTTCTTTAAAGAGGAAAAATTAACATTCAGAGGGAGTCTAACACTTTATCTATTAGAAGCAAGCTTGTACGAGAAGGTTAGAAGGTTGATAACACATTCATAAGAAATCTAATGAATCATCAGAGGAAACCTTGGACGAGAAGGTTAAATATTGATGTTAGTACTCAAAGATTTAGAGGGAGTTTGACAATCCATTATAGATAACCTTGGGAAAATAGGTCAGGAGGTTGATGAATGATATTGAGCTTCAGAGAGAGAAACTAAAGGATTTGCATTTGTGGACATCTGAGAATCTTGATTCAAAGGGACTTGATCATGTCAAGATGGGTTCCTTAGTGATCAATAGTTAGAGTGTTATGATTCTTAGGATGGAATTTTAGCATCAGTGATCCATTATTTTTATTTTATAGAGATTCCTTATCACTATGTATGAGACATAGTAGGAAGGAATGTGATCCAGTTGGAGTATATTAATACAAGCGATCAAACAACAGATATTGTTACCAAACCACTCCCCAAGGTGAAAGTTGATCACTTCAAGAAGAATCTTGGTATGCTTGAAATATAAAATTTTGATTTGTACTAATAAAGATGTTTTATGTGTAAACTTATTTTGCCAAATATGTGACTTTATGGGCTCATCCATCATGTGTACATTTCTAAGAGGTGACGATCTCTTAGACAATGAACACTTGTATTTGATGTTACAAGGTGACGATCTTGTAATGGAGATTCGTTATGGTATACTTTTGATATGTTAGTGCACATACCATAATAGGGTTATATGTAAGGGGAATGTAATGTTCTCAAATTTACTACATCCTTGTATCACGATCTGAGGTGATATGAAAATTAGTTATCACGATCTAAGGAGATTCCTTATATCATGATCTAAGGTGATGTGAAAACTAGGTATCATGATCTAAGATGATTCCTCGTATTACGATCTAAGGTAATATGTAAAATTAGGTATCACGTGTTAGTTGATTCCTTATATCACATGTTAGGTGATATGTAAAACCAAGTATCACATGTTATGTGATTCCTCATATCACATGTTAGGTGATATGTAAAACTAGGTATCACATGTTAAGGTGATTCCTCATATCACTATGTTTGGTGATATGTAAAATTGGGTATCACAAGTTAAGTTGATTCCTCATATCACATGCTAGGTGATATATAAAATTGGGTATCACGAGTTAAGGTGATTCCTCATATCACATGCTAGGTGATATGTAAAATTAGGTATCACATGTTAGGTCCATTTACTCACATAACACACAAAAATAACATAGGTTACAAAACTAATGGGTCCCATGACGTAGAATTAATTACTAACATAGCTCATCTAATAAGAATCAACAAAAGATTCCATAAATTAAATTAAACAATTACATCATAATAGTTACAATTCTCATGATCATCCATGAACCTTAATAAACTCACATCCGCTGCACATGTCGCAGGGTATGTAGTAATCACTCTAACATCAATATTACAATAACCAGATTAGGTATCACATGCGATACTCTAATACAAGATTTACAATAAATAAATATAAGAAAAGAACAACAATAATGAAGTATCATAAGGAGTCAAACTGCATAAGCACCATCAAGCACTGGAACCAGGACGTCGAATCTCAAATGGTAAAGAATCACTACCACTCATCCATGTAGAACCATAAAGGTCTACCCCACTGTGCTGAGGAGATAACATCAGACCCCACTCAGATAACCAAAGCCAAATCAAGATACACCACTACGCAAGGGAATCTTGAAAGCACTCTAACTCAATGTAAACATAAAAAAGTAATAGGTAAGACTCACTAATCCAGAGGCATCCGACACATGTAGAATAACTAGACTATGCATAGGCATGTGTCATCATGTACGTCTAACCCTTGAGTATCGTCCTGATAATCACTCTAGTTCCCAACACTCAAGTGACCATACATGGATCAATGACTTCTCGTACAAATGAAGCCATTAACTATGCTATACACACCTCTCAAGGTGGCTAGCATCATCTCCATTCCCATCTTAATCTGTACTAGCACTCAAGCATGGGTGAGGAACATATCTTATTAGGTTCATTTTAATATCTCTCAATGTTATATTAAGTTATCACTTGATTACAAATACTTACAATAAGTGATCTTGGCAGCCATTTGTGGGCCCCGACACTTATTGCAAGCCACCCCATACTACATATCTAGGTAAACTACCCTAGGCTCATAGATCTCTCCTAGATCTAATATAAATAGAATCAGGTAGTCCCACATCCAAAAACATACATAGGAATCAGGATTGACTACAGATACATAATCACAGAAATATAGTACATCATGAGCCTATACAGTCCGATAGGGAAATAAATCACATAACACTCACGCCAAATATAAATAGAAAGCATGAACATAGGAAACAATTCCCAAGCCTTTGTACTTTCCCTAAGTCATCTAATGCCCATAAATTAGGATAATACAACAACAGGAAAAGAATGAAGTAACAATTCTATTTAAAAGAAAACAACCAATTTCAGTATAAAATATGCTCATCTAAAACATGCATTTAATAGAGCACATCAGAACAATGATTACACCATATTCATAAATAATCTAGACTAAGTTAAATAATTAAAACCAACATCAATTAGATAACCTAAGTCTATATTAACTTTACAATTTGACTTTAAAACAACTCAAATAATTTAAATCTAATTTAAATTAAATGATCAATTCTAGAATATGGTACATAATCAAAGTTTAAAGCAAGTTAATGATATGATTTCTAAAATAATTTAAATAATTTAAAATTTAACAAAATTAAATAATAAATTATAGGCCAAATTAAATAATCAAATCTAACTATACCTTACTCAAGTTCTTAAATCCCAAAGAACACTAATCGATAAATTTTTTTAATAAATTCACTATATATTTTATAAAAAAAAAAATTATTAATAAACTTTATTATAAAATAATAAAATTAATATACACTTTATTATTATCTAATAATAATAATAATAATAAACTATTAATAAAAATTATTAACATAAAATAAAACTATTAATAAAATTTATTAACATAAAATAAAACTATATAAAAAAAACTTACAAGTGTCAAGTGGGGGCGCTGGGCCCGCTCCCCACTGTCATGCTGCAGTCGAGGCTGCAGATGCGACAGGCCCACGGCCCACCGTGCAGCAGACAAAGTCTGCAGCACGGGTACCATGCTATAGGCTTTGCCTACGCACGGTATCTTGGGGAACCGTGGCCTCGGCCTCCATGGGAGTTGGGGGATTTGGTGGCCCCCGCCCCCACATTACAAAATGTAACAAATGGTTTTTTTTTAAATAGCATAATAGATTTTATTTTTTTAAATAAAGGCAATAGCATTTTTTTTACACAAAGCATATTTTTTTTTATAAGAATAATTTATGAAAATAGAAAGAACACAACAAAGGCATGATTTTCCAAAAAAGGAAATAGTCTGCCTTTTTGTTTTTTATACACAAGAAATAAACTTGTCTTTTCATTTCTATCGGCTTGTATTTTTTTGTCTTTTCTTGTAAAGTATTTTTTTACTGTAATTTTTACACAGTATGTATTTTTTTTCCAGAATGTTGATTTTCTACTCAAATTGAGTTTTTCTTTCAAATCCATTTATTAAATTTATTAGCTCAATAGTTTACACTATAGCCCATATTAATTTTTCATTTTCTAAGAGTTTTAAGAAGAAATTTTTACACAAAATTTTGACAGCATAACCCTACTATTCCAAGTCTGAATAAAAACATAGAATAATGGATCTAAAGGTTCTATAATACCCAAAATCACTAACAAAGAAAAATGGATCTAATAAATCAAATGAAACTATCCAGGCATGATAAAATTACTGAAAATTTACACAGACAAATTGCAAAGAGGTTTTGTCAAACCCTACCTCAAATCTAATGCAAGAAATTGTAATATGGAAGCCTTTGAGATGAGGAAAATTCCAGATCCTTCAAAATATGAACTCAATCCTGCAGATCTGAATCCACCCAGAAAATAATCCAAGAACCAGATGCACAACAGTCTTTCACAAATTCCAAGCAATGCCAAAAACACCCAAGAAATCTCAAAACTCCAAAATCAAGCTCTCTCCACAATTCTCCAAAAACCTGTGTGTAAACTCCAAAATGAATGTCTTTCCCCCTATTAGGGATTCAACTCCTCCTTTCATGCAAACCCTAGATGACTCATTAGATAACTCCTAATCAAACTCCAACTCCCAAATTTGAAAGAAAATCCTAATTAATAAATAAAAATATCTTTTATTTTGCACAACACAACTTAGACTCTTAAAGACAAATTGTTACCTTTTGAAAACAAATTATTCAACTTAATAAAAGCACATGCGCGCATATAATAAAAATTTGCATTAAATAAATTAAATACTTAAGGCACAATTTAACCATGCCATTAAATATTTTAATTATTTAATGAAACATAATCAATTCTAATCTCTAATAATTAATTAATTAAATCCAAATATTTAAATATTTGATTTTTTAATTAATTATCCTCGCATAAACAAAGGAAATAAAATTAATATTATATTTCAACTATAATATCAAATCCCACAACCATAGAAGAATCATACACTCAAGAAGCAATAAACTGAGATCAACAAATAAACCAAACACACTCAAGGAGGGGAACCACAAACCATGTCAACCAAACAAATCCAGGTAAGGTAGTCATTAGATACTTATCCAATCTTAGGACAAATAGGTTTAGGTTAGGGTTTTGGGCCTGACTGTTACCTCCCCTCTTTACCATTGAGATGAATATTTATGGGCGCGTTCACTCCTGCCAATTCAGGGAAGACAATGCCCTATACCTGCAAACCTATCATCACAAGAGAAAAGGCATGTACATACAATATATATATATATATAACAAACAATGGTAGGGTACGGTCGAACGTGTTGATCTCGACAAGGCAAGTAAGTACACCTCCGCCCTCTACAATACAGACACATCAAACAAGTACATACACATAATCACCATACACATGCAAGTATGGGGTAAGTACATCATAAATCATATAAAACATATAATAACGCATCATAATATTTCATCATCTAATTATGAAATCACATAGCAACATAAAGTAATCATTATCCAAATCATCAACATCCATTGAAATAATAATATCTGCACACATGAAATGTGGCCTAAAAGAGTATGGCACTGAAAACTAAAAAAAAACTATGGGGGTACTACATCCACCCCCCCTAGGATTAGGCTTACTCCTAGAAGCCTAGAACAAGTAGGGATATGAGTCCCATAAACCTAGTTGCACTAAACTAAAAACTAAACCAAGGATCACTGAGAAGGTCCTATCAGACCCTTCCCTGCATTAGGGTTCGAACACTGAGGATTGTTCCCAACTGCAAAGGCCCTATGAGATCTACCTACATCACCAACTATAGGCTCAGAAGCTGTTGGCCTCTATCCTTAAAACTGAGCTAAATGTTGGGGACAATTGTTCGATTTATGACCTTGTTGGCCACAAGTGAAGCAATCTCCCTTGAAAACTCTCCTCGCTGCAGGAGCACTGGATTGCTGGAAGCTACCTCTACTAGCACTCTTCTGAGCACTCTGAGTTGGCTGACCAAAAGAATGATTCTTACTTTTTTGAGCATTATGGAAGTTCTCGGACTGAGAACCACCGCCCTGAGAACATTATTTTAGGAGATATGCTTTACAAACTCTCTTATGAGGGTTTACTATTAAGATTTCTTTGTAGAACCAAAATTCTGGTAGCTTTAGCATAAGCTCATTCTAGTTCTTGTGGGGGACATTTTGGTGGAAAATCTTTAGTTAATAAACTTCTTAGAATGGGATATTATTGGCAAACAATGGAACAAGATTCTTTCATGTTTGTTAAGAAATGTACTCAATATCAACAGCATAGTAATTTGATTCATGCTCCTACTTGTGAGCTTCGTAATCAAGTTTCTCCATGGCCTTTTAGTATTTGGGGTTTTGATCTTACTGGAAAAATCTCACCATCTTATTCTCAAGGACATACGTACATCTTGATAGCTACAGATTACTTTACAAAGTGGGTGGAAGTTGTCCCTCTCCATTCAACTACTACAGATATTATTTGTGATTTCATCCTTAACAATATTATAACATGATTTGGTATTCCTTTGACGATAGTTTTGGATAATGGTACCTCTTTTAAGAATAAAGAAGTCACAAAATTCTTGGAGAAATATCGAATTCAGCATAGATTTTTGACTCCTTATTATCCTCAATCTAATGGTCAAGTTGAAGCATTAAATAAAGTCATTGAACAAATTTTGAGGTTAATAAGCATGCAAAAGATTGGCATACTTAACTTACCTATTATTTATGGGCTTATAGGACTAGTGTCTGTACTTCCACAGGTACTTCTCCTTATAATCTTGTCTACGGTACTAATGCTATTATGCCTTTGGAATTGGAAATACCTTCTTTACGTGTTTCATTTCATGGGATAATTGACAAAGATACATTTTGAGAACAACGATCACAAGAATTAGAAATGTAGGATGAACAATGAATAACCACTTTGGAACATATAAAGGCTTATCATAAATCACTTCAGAAGCATTTTAATTATAATGTAATTGAATGATCATTTTCAGTGGGTGATTTAGTATTATATGAGAATCAAAGAAATGTGAATGCTTTACCTAGCGAAAAAGGAAAGTTTAGCCCTAATGGGCTTGGACCTTTTGTTGTAATTGAGGACTTTGGTTCAAGTGCTTACAAACTTGATGATATGGATGGTGTACCTTTTAAGGAACCTATCAATATTATGCATCTCAAATGTTATTATCCCTAGTACATCTTTCTTTCCTTGTGTATTTATGTATTCCTTATAAAATAGTTATTTTGTTTTATAGGTTATGAGATTTTAGCAAATTACATTTGAATACATTTATATACATGTTCTTTCTTTCTATTAAGTTTTATGTTATTGGTGAAAATATAGTAATCAATCATAGAACTAACTAGCAAAGAGAGTTTTTCATATATAAATTCTTTTTGATTTTGATACATATGTGGCACAAGGCCCTATCTATCACTCTGTCCATCTCTATGCTCTGATGGTTGATGGCTCCTAGATCTCTCTGATCTATAATGAGAAGATGAAGATCTTTGTCTGGTAGTATGTGAGTGGCTCCTTGATATGCTAAGCTCATATATGCACTCTTGTGATCTTCGTAAGTCATCCATCAGTCTCTCTTCTCTCTCTACATAACCTTAGCTCTCGTTGGACACACGCAAAGATATCGACATGCCTGTCAGGATCTATGTGACCAATGGGAAACTTTCACTCGCTGGCTGGTAGTAAGTAGGATAGGTATGTATCCTTCAGGACCTCAGATAAAAAATCCTCCACTCTGACATGCTAGCTACAGAATTGAAACATATTTCTCTTTTAGTCCTTCTTCTTCACAAATTAAATTAAATATTCAAATAAAATGCATGTTTTATACATGGATCCCCCTCCTAGGCATCATTGAAGGGTATGGATGGTGGGGGCATGGAGTGATTACTCTCTCCATGCTCATTCAATCTAGGTCTCGGAGGTGGTGTCTCTGTATGGGCGTTTGGAGGTTCTCATTATCTTAGTGGTGATATGTGAACAACATGCACATCCGCACTGGTACTATCCACTAGGGGCATCTCATCTTCTCTCTCCTCCTCTATGGGGTCTCCCACAGAGATGGGCTCTTTCTCATCTCTATGCTCCTCCTCCTCTGGTATGCTACTATCTCAGTGTGTCCTCTCTTAAAGGCCTAGATTACTGGTGGGATAATGATCAAGGAAGATGGGATGAGTTCCCTTCAGACTCTAGTATCTGATGTAGTATCTGTTGATACCCTAATAGGCCACATTAGGGGCTACCTCTATATCCTTTGTCTTGTTTGTATCACTATCTACAATGTCTGCTACTGATGGCCGACATATAGCACTTGGTCTCTGATAGTACCCCGTCAGATGTGTGTACTGAGGTACTGCTCTAGGGATCCCCTGTATAAGACCAAAATATCTCATCACTCGGTCATAGTAGTATGGCATCACTATGTGACTCTGATGACCCTCTAGTAGCTTGTATTTCTATAAGTGCCTCATCTAATGTCGTGTATCTGGCCACTATGTCATATGATAATATGGTCTCCATATGACATCTATGTCTGGAACATGGTCTAGACATACCCTCCAATAGAGGATATCTTCATGCTTCCAGACATCTCTTAGAGGATAGGCAAAGGCTCTTGGTGTGCTAGCATCTACCATCACAAGAACACCCTGTGGTCGTGTACATGTGAAGTGCTCAAACAACCAAATCTATAAAAGTGTGTATACTGTGAGACTCTCTTGCTGATATCTCACCAACTGACATAGCTCGTGGTATAGATGGGCTAGCATGTTGCGGCCCCATGCGAATATAGTCCTATCACTCTTCATCCTGTGTACAAGATGGGTAAAATGTGATGAAAAGACTATACCCTTTGTGTTGGGTACTACAACCAAGGAAAGTATACATAGCATAACCCTCTGTAACAAGAGTGTTGGGTCATGTCAACCTTTAAGGGTCAAGGTTGACATAACTAGGTCAAAGTTGACCTTGCCTATAAAAATAGAAATTTGAGATTACATAAATCAACAACAGCAAACTTACCTCAAGAAGCGGTTGTCTGGTAGCCAGGCACTTTTTTAGGAGCTCCATACGTATCACTCAAAGTTCTTCTTTACTTGACATTCTTCTTTATCTCCTAGAATCTACAAATGGTAAGAATGATTAGGTATGTGCTCTCTTCCCTTATTTATAGATCAAAATTAGGGTTTTTGTTAGGGTTTGTTAGGGTTTATTTATGTTAACTTCAAATTTCCCTTCATATGCATTTAGATAGACATTCACTCTTTACATAAACCCTAACAAACCCTAACAAACCCTAACAAACCAATATATTGATGATGCCTTGATGCAAGCAAGCATTGTTTTGGACAAGTTATTGTGGACATTCATTTGGAGCAAGAAAGATTCCTTCTTCCTTGATCTACACTTTTCAACATTCAAGCATTCAAAAGATACAATCATGGGGTAGCAACTACAAATTGTGATTTTTGTAGGAGTACTTTAGCCTTGGGGGCTTGGTATGCTTTCTTTATCATATTCAAATCTATGCATTTCTCTCTCATTTCTATTCATGCTAGGGTTTCAATCTAGAGGATTAGATCTTGGCATTGCATGTTCAAAGCTCTTCCTTCGAGCAACACACACACATTATATTACATCTGGCTATTTGTGGAGGTGGAAATCACTAAAATGGGGGTTTGATTAAGGCAAAACCCAATATAGCCACCCAAAAACATCATTTTCAGATATCTACAATGGTTGTTTTGGGAGTTGTTGAGTAGATCTAGATACCATTTTCAAAAAAAATTTGGGATCCACGTACAGAATTTTTTTCGAAGCAGTGCAAGTCAAGGTTAACATAAAGGGGTCAAGGCCCATCTTCATTTGGGTCAAGGTTGACCTAACTCAGAAAAAGAAAATATTTTTGTGTTCTCTATGTCTCTGTGTTTCTGTTCTAGATCTAGTTGCAGAATTTCCAGAAACGTAGTACATACACCAAGAAATAGGTATTTTTAGATCAGCTATGTTATGAGGTATGTACTTTATTTCATTATTCTTTGCAAGAATTTCCAAATTTATATTCCTTATCATTAAATTTATGTGTGTAAAATATTGGTTTAGGGTCTCTTTTATGTGCATTGTTCTAAACACTATTCCTATTTTTATATCTTACAATTCCATAAGGATTTCATAAATTCTAAGAGGTGGGGGATATATTTTGAAGTGTAATTTTGTAATATACAATTTAATAGCTCTTATTCTCAAGTGAAACTTCACTTTATGGGCCCTATTGGTAAAGGGATTGGAATGTGTGAGGGTCCAATTAATAAGGGGTTGTCTCTCGTAGATATAGAAATATTCATAAAAGAATAAGAAGATGTTGACAAAATAGTTGCAAGAGGAAAACAAAGTGTGTATACTTCCAGAAAGGAAAAATAAATGAATTTATCCATGGATACAATACCAAACTCCAAACATCCCTTCTTGCCTACACCCTCTAAGGAAGTTGAAGGTGAAGTAGAAATTCCCACCTACAAGAGAGGTTCATTAGAAAGGGCGTTTAAAATGGAAGCAAGAGATATTATTGGACAAAAAATTGCACATTGCATCTAAGCAAATGATCTTCCATTCAACTTGGTTAGATCACCATATTAGGAGTACATGATGTCAACAATCAATTGTGCACCTCCTAGTTTCACAAGTCCTAGGTATGAAAAAGTGTGTACCACCTTATTGAAAAGAGAAAATAATTATGTAGAGGCTACACTCAAACCAATTAAATATTATTTAGTTAAAATGAGTGTTTATATCATTTATGATGGATGGAAGGATTGTGAAAACCATCCATTGATAAATGTTAGTGTGATGCCCCCAAAGGGGAAACATTTTTTAGAGAAGTTGATTGTGAAGGGGAAGTCAAATATGTAGAGTTCATGTCCAAAATTCTCATTGAATACAAAGAGATGGTGGTTCATGAGAATGTGGTCCAATTAATTACAGACAATGCAAAAAATTGTAATGTTGAAGGTGCTTTGGTTGAGGCAAGCTATGAAGACATTTTTTGGACATGATACAACGTAAACTACCTCAACTAGGTGATGCAACAAATTAGAACCCAAATAGAGTGGGTGAAATAATTATACACAGAGGGCAAGGAGATCCAAATATTTTTTATGAACCACCATATGTCATAAGTAATTTTTAGAAATTTCTCGAGATAGGAATTGTTGAAGGTAAATTTAATTAATTAATTTTTATTTCAGTTCAATATCAATATGTATATAAATTTGCAATATATTTTTTAATGTGTTATTAACTTACTATTAACATGATCCTAGGTTGTTGAGACTCAATTTTCATCTCATACAATTGTTATGAGATAATTTTTGAAGTCGTGAGAGGCATTGAACCAAATGGTTATTAACAACCAATGGGATGTATGGAAGAACTCAAATACAGAGAGGGCCCAAAAGGTCAAGTCACGAATCTTGAATGACAATTGGTGAACTTGTGTGTAATATTTATTGGATTTCACTGACTCTATCATGAGTATGTTCTAATTTTCTGATACAAATGCACCATGTTTGGGGCATGTATATGATGGCATGAACACAATGATAGATAAAATTAAAGTGATAATACAAAGAAACAAGAATGACCCTGAAGAAGCCATATTAAAAAAAGGCGGAATCAATCATTCATCATCGTTGGACAAGATAACCATGTCATTGCACCTCCTTGCATATGCCCTATCTCTGAGGTACTATAGCAATGGTGTACTTTATTTTCTAGGGAGATTACCACCATATAGAGATTTTGATGTTTCTAATGAGTACAAAAGATAATTTAGTAGACTCTTCTAGGTTCGAAAAGTGGACAAAAATGTTAGGAGAATTTGGCTTGTTTGTCTCAAGAAGAAATCATGCTCCTTGTGTTGTTAAATACTAATCCAAAATAGATGCTATTACATGGTGGTACCTCCATGGTCAATATTATATGTACCTCCAACCTTTTGCAATCAAGATCCTCTCACAAGTAATTTTTTTCTCTCTCTAGGTTGCAAGTTCTTTTGTGCCTAAACGGAATTGGAGTAAACACTCCTTTATAGACTTAGTGAAGCGTAATCATTTGGATTCAAAAAGAGTTGAATACTTGATTTATATTCATTCCATATTATACCATTTGTCATGTAAGGATCCTCAATACAAGGAGGGGTGCACAAAGTGTAGCAGTTGAGTGTACCAACTTGGATGCAACCATTGAGGATCTTGCTAGAGTTTCTATGGATGATGATAATGATGATGATGACATACCTGCACATGGTTCATCTAGTGCAAGTGGAACCTCTTTGGGTTCAAATGATATTGAACTTGTAGTAGCTAAAAATCTAATAGATGATGATTTTTTTAATAATCCTTTACATGATTGATGAACTACATTGAACAATGAAGATAAAAGATAATACATTTTTTTATTGTCAATTTTGTAACTGTAATGATTTTCACTAATTGAATCATGAACCTAGACATATATGATATAGCTTATTTGAATGTTTAGCTTTATTTCCTATTAGTATTTATCTTTGTAATTTTTCATTAATCAATGATGAAGTATCATACTATCAAATGGTTTAGTTTTACAAATTTGTATATTTTATTTTTTTATGTGTGTGTGTGTGCATATGTGTTTGTGTGTATGTATGTATGTATGTATGTACATGTTCCCAAACATACCCAAACCCTCAAAAAAATTTCACATACCCACGTATCGGATTCCCATACCTATATCTGAACCAATAACTAAGGTTATAGAGGCATGTCATCACTAGCAATAAGTCTCCCAATTATCTAACAAATACAACATTTTTTTGGCATATTTCTTAGCATCTTAGTGTAATGTAGGCCACCAAAGACTGGCCAACCAAACTTTCTTAGCAATGGAATTTCTAGACTTATATCCTCCTATTCCTTCATGTGCTTCACTCAATATGCCATGTCTTTTATGTTCATAGGCTACCTAAATTATAGGATATCATTCCTACTTTTTCTTGTATAGTGTCTGCATTTATTTAGGTGAATGGGGTCACTTTCACAAGAGTTTTTTTTGTCATGTATTTGACATTTTGGTTGTGTATTTATCAATATTGATCCCCATGTTCCTTTGAACAATAATTTCTTAGATGACCCTCTCATAAATGGTACTTGCACCAAATGTTCTATTTTTTCATATTTGCATCTTCTCTAGCCATGATGTCTTGATGAAAATTCAGTAGCTCAATGATCAATTGAAACTTCTTGATAGCTTCCTTTCTCCATGGTTTTTCCTTATTTTGGTAAGCCATAGTTATTGCATCTAAGTTCATGCCAATTATTCTTCCATCTATTTTTTTATATCCTTTTGTAGTCCAAATGTAAACCACTCTATTTTTTTTTCTATTAGTAGTTAGTATAATTTTTAGGAGACCTCCTTGAATATTTTATTGTAATCTTTTATTGATTCTCCTCTCTTATGTACTAAGTATCTCTTTTACTAACACTCTTGGTTGGAACCTCCAAAGTGTCAAAATTTTCTAGGAGATACTTCTTCACTTCTTCCTAATCTTTGTCATACTCTGCATACATTTTCTTGTACTAGTCTAGTATTTCTTTCATCAAGGATGCCACATGATCTAGTAGTTAATTGTTTCTTCTTCAATGTCTTTCCTTTGCCAAAGTGACTCCAAGAATAATATGTGCTCTAAAACTTTTTCAATATCCTTCTGGAACCCCAAAAGCTTGTTGGATGGTTCCATTTCATGTCTATCCTTCCCTTGTTTAGCATTTTTGAGTGGTGGAGTGTTTATCCTCTCTTTTTTAACACTTAATAATATGATGGGCTTATGATATTTTTTACCATAAATTTTACATGATATTATGGTAGGGACAACAAGATCAAGGTTTCTCTCTTAAAAGAGAGAGTAACCACTCCTAAGGTTATGGAAGGCCAGTTCACAGCCATGTTGGATAGTTCAATGAAGAGCATGTGAGATGTTATAAGGTGAGACTTTTCTAGTTCAAAAGCTCTATCATTGGATAACCAAAATCTTAGGTCTCTACTTATTTTGGGACTAAATTAATGAGTTTCAGAAAAAAGAACACATGTGCATGAAATCTACAAAATAAAAAATGTATTCTAAACTAAACTACCCGCTATTCTAACTTTTGATATAGTAAAGAAAATACAAAAAGATAGAAGGGTTGCAAGAGATTTAAGAAAAATCAAACAACTACTTTAGACATCAACAATTCAAATACCCAAATTTGTTGCATGGGGAAGATTAGATTGAATCACATAAAACTATAAAATCATAAATTAGGAATTCACAACTCACAATAACATAGTTCTATCATCAAATGAAAATAAAATAACATAAGATCTTTCAAAATTCATCAAGATTTTGAAGCCATACCCATGCACATATGCAAGACAAATTTATCCTCTTGTACAACCCTAAATTGTAAGCATCTATAATTAGATTCTCAATTAGGCCCCATTTTAGCATGTATGGGCTCCTACATTGATTCTCATACTCTAGCTCCACATCGTTTATCATTCCAGCACCTTCTCTGCAATCTCTATTCTCAAAAAAAAAATTGATACTTTTTGGTGGGAATAGGTTGGCCAACGTGACCTATTCCCTAGGATTTTACCCAAAATTCAAATCAAAGGCTTGTCTAAATGGTTAAGAAGAAAATCTAAAATCTCATCAACTTCCTTCAATTTTTGAGCTGAAATATTGTGAGGTATATAAACAACCTATCTCTCCCAATTTTGGTAAAAACTCTCAAACATTCATATCCACAATCAATATCTCAAGAGCTATTATCAAGATCCAAGTTAGCATTCAAGCATTCTAAGGTGTTTTCAACATTATCTTCTCCATGGATCAAGCTTATCTCCCTCACTTAAGTCCAAGCAAAGGAGTCTACCATCAAGGAAGAATATCACAAGCATCCACATTCATCAAACATCCATATACATACAAACATTCAAGCCTTCAACTCTTTAAGTCATCCTTCCTCTTCACATCAAGCATTGTGTAAAACTAAAAAAATCAATATGCAAGGCATGTCTTTCATGATTTCCTTTTAGGATTTTTCTATGGAGTCAAAACTATTGCATCAACATTCTTGATCACGTTCAAAAAAGTGTTTGCATTACCAAGCTATAATACACTTGATGATTCAGATCTAGTCTCTTCTCTATCTGAGAACACTTTTCTTTATTTCATTTTGTTTCACAATTAATTCCAAATTGGTGTTTTACTAAGGAAAACCCTTCTCTACACAACAAGTTTCCTTCTTTTTTGTATGTAGGAACAAGTCATGCTTGTTCTGGATTAGATCTACAAAGTTTAGGACCTCGTGGATAGTCTGCATCTTAAAATAGTCATAAGTGTAGGGAACAAGTTGACCCAGGTGACCTAGTCCCTCCAAAATAGCATCAAATTAAAATCATAGGTTATTTACAGCTTTTGGTTTTTATTTTTGGCATTTGCACTACCTTATCAATTTTATGTCAGTTTGTATGCATAGAAAGTTGATCTTTTCCTCCATTTCATCCTAGTTCACACATATCCCTATCAAATTTCCATATTAGTGAAGTATATTAATACCCATTCAACGCTTGGACCCTTCTAAGCCTATTGGCTCATCTCTACTTCCTAGTGAGCAATAAAAAATAGGATCTTGTAGATTCCCCAACCATGATTTCTTATTGTACAACTCCAAAGCTCACGAATTAACAAGACCCAACCATAGGGTGAACCCACAATAGTGAGTTATGCTTTTTTGCCTGAACGGACACTGAACTCTACATTTTGAAAAAAACTTTGAGATTTAGATCCATATTGTCGTTAAACTATTTGGAATCGAAAGATGAATTAAATTAGAGTCTTTTAATGCTCTCTCTCTCTCTCTCTCTCTCTCTCTCTCTCTGTATATATATATGTGTGTGTGTGTGTATAATTTTTGAATTGATTTGAATGGTTTTTTCTATCTCCCACAAAAATTGGTATGTTTCTAAAAACGTCATTTTCAAAGAGTTACATTATTTTCATAGAGCATAAATTTTTTTCTAAAATAGATATCAATGTGCTTCTTTCGAATTTAGTTTTGTAACATCCATAAGGAGGGCAAGCAATTAGTTTGATGACATTATCATAATTATTGCATATTTTATTAATGTTTGAAGTTGACTAAACCATAATTTTGACATACCTTGACTACATAGCTTATAACTTGTCATGTATTTGTCCAATTTCATTTTTTATTTTTTTTATAGAAAGAGATCTTCGATACCTAGGGCGTAAATTTTTATTTTTTTTTTTAATTTCTCATTTACTATTTTTCCATAAGCGTCAAATATAGAGGTAGACATACGGTGAAATATATATGTTTCGTAAAACTAAAAATACAAAGTCATAATAAACATAATATATATTAACATTATAATAATTGGAAATATTTTTATTAGTAGTACCTTACTACATAGATAGGTTTATCAAATGGATTCATTTGATCTACCAAAAGATAAAGTCGAAGCAATTTTTTGTCAGCATTTTAATAGGTGCGAAGGAGACTCCATTGTAGGTATGAATGAGGAGTAGATGTTATATCAATAATTTTTTTATCTAAGAGGCTTTGAGCTAACCATTTTTAATTAATTCCTTCAAATGGAACCTCTCAATGCTTAAATCATCATATTTTATTAAAAAGGTGTTATTTCAGCAAAAATCAGCATGTCTAAAAAAGTGTAACCTACTATTCCGGGGTCACCCCATATTGTCTAGCACAACAAGTATTCAATAGAAAATTCCAAATAATTCAAGTGATTAAGTAAATCTTATGAGCATGCAAATGGCTCTTGAATCTAAAATTATATTCAAATTCAAAAAGATCAAAAGTTGTTAAACAATAAGATTGCAACAAAAAATGTATATCGAACTAATATAAAGAATTCCCAATCCTTATTACAAACAAATCAAGGGTATAAATAGATTTACAATTACAAATTTTTCAAACCTATAACAAAGGTTTATGGACATTATTTTGGGGTGAATGAAAATAAAAATAGAAGATTAAGTACTTAAAACTACACCTAAACTATCAAAGAATAGATAGACAATTACTTTATGGAGTTATAACTCAAAATGGGTTCCATGCATGTCAAAAAGTACCCTAAATTTATTGGGATTTGACTCTAGTTCTTGTGTTTGAAGTGCATATCTCCCAGACCCACTGTTTCAACACTTTTTCTTGAGTTTCTCCATTATCAAACCATAATTTCTTTTATTTCAACTCTTGGAGAGATCTGGAAACATGTTGGAAAGAATTTTGGAAGAGATACATAGCTTGAAAATACCAAAAACATCAAAAAATGATGATGCACTTCAGCCCTGCATATTTTACTTGTTGGCTAATACAAAATCTACAAAAATAAAATCTAAATCCATCTTGATGAACTTAAAGATGTGTAACAAAATCTGGGAAAGAAGCATTAAATGTTCCCATGGCATAAATGATGTCGTTGATGTTGGGGGTCTTCATGAATTTCAACTATACTTATTGGTCTCTCCTGAATGCTTTCAATTTATTGTAGACACCTTCAAATTGAGTAAGCTATTTTCTCATGTTTGTAAACTCATGCTTAACCCCTATTATTCAATCAATGATTTCCTTTGTGCATTCACCATGAAAAATATAGTTTAATTCTTATATGATTTCATAATATTTATTATCTCTACATGTTCCTATGACTACCAAAATGTGCATGAAAGTGCCTTCGCAAATGTATAAGTAAGAGAATATAAATGATTTAATTCAAAATAGGATACAATTAGATTTCAATTTGATGATCTCTTTATTGATTAGCAATGGCTATATAACTCCATTATTCATGTGAAAAAACTACTTATGGGAATGTAACCTCCCATTACTTAACACACCTAATTTTTAACTTATTCATCTAAATTATAAAACTAACCTAAATTAATGTAAAACTCCAACTTTCCCCCCTCTTATTACATTAATTCAAACAAGAGTAGAACATTGCAAGGGTTTTGAACCCACCTCTTCTGGAGACTTTGATGAAGCTTCTTCATCAATCCTACTCACTCGCCCAAGAAACATTGAACTAACTACATCAATAGATCTCTTGACCGTAGAACCTAAAACCATCTGCAATACATGAGTGATCCCACATCTCATGCATAATGAGACACATTTCCTCTGAAACTTCACATCTCCTCTCAATGTGTCTAATGCCTCCTCTAGTGTTTCACATGAGACGTCTTTCCTCCAAAAGTCCATATCTCCTCTGAGTATGAGTAACACCTCCTCAAGTTCTATGAAAACAATCCCTTCTCTGTTGCACAAATCACCAACTAATGCATGCACATAAGACAACATTTCCTTTGAAATTCCACACTTCCTCCAAGTGTGATGAATGCCTCCTCCAATGATCAACAAGTCTTGTGCCCCCTTCATCCCCTCCACCCTCGCCCACCCTTGCTCCTTGAAGGGAGAATCATGGTGTCTAGCCCCCTCTTTTCCTCAGAGATACAAATATGTTAAGCCCCCTCTTTTCTTCAAGGACAAATATGCCAAGCCCCCTCTTTTCTTTAAGGACACAAATGAGATGATTCTCATGCAATAAATCATATCTGAGAGAGAAGCTAGCTCGAGATGATCTTATCCATTTGATTACTCATATAATTCCTTGAAAACCTCAACCCATATGATGAAGAGGGTCCCCAAAACACAAGTAATGTTTTGCATATGTGCGACAATGACAATGTTCACTTCAAAAAATGATAGACCCATATACCTCCAAAAAATGAAACACAACAAAATATTTTTCATGCTATTCAAAAATAACTTGTAATAACCTGAAGCAAATTATGACCAATATTTCCTTTATTCTACTAGAGACTCTAGGACGGACTCCCAAGTACCTCTCATTGTGGAAAAAAAGATCTTGTAACCTCACAATAGTTATCCACACCAAATTATTTAGTTTTTTTACAGATCAGGGTTTGAGAAGCCACGCGAGCTAACAAGCATCCTCAACTATCATTAAATACAGTCCCCCAATACATTCATTGGGAGAAGAATTTAAATTGGGATGAAATCTTCCCACGTGAGAACACTTTCATGTATCCATGTACCTCTCTCATTATTTATCATACTCTCCAAAGTTTTTAGCTACTTAGTCATAGGCCCGTACAAAGTTAGCAATACCCATATAGCTTATTTGTCTATCTACTCTATATCTTTTTGTCACTCTCTACACATCAAAACTAGATCAACTTGGGAAAAATGACCTCTATCTTTTAAGGCAACTTGCAGGCTAGTAGATAGATAAATGAGGTGAGTAGGGCCCACAAGTTGAGTGATATATCCTTTTAGCTGTGTAACTTGTGTCTCCAAGTTCATCTCAACATCCTCATCCTTTCATATCCTTCTAAAAATGATTGTGACAACATGATGAATCAATGTCTTTCACCTTCTTGGGTGGGTACTTCCAAATCTATTTCTTCCATTAGATAGTCATATGTGGTTGTTTCTTCCTCAAGGTTATATGCACAAGGGACTACTATTTGGGCTTCCCAATTCCCTCTACTATCTATAGCTATATATGAAATCCTTTGAGATTTTATTCTTGGCTCTTCCTATCAAAATGTTTTTCCTAAAGTTGAGAAGTCTTGAACTTCTATCTCCTTGTAACTCTATTTTCATGTATGAAAAGTTTTGGATAACCACATAGGATTTGTATCAAATCTCTATTATCTCCTCCTCTTCCCTTGCAAATGTGACATGTTTCCTTGGAGGTTCTCTAGCAGTCGAAAATACTTTCTTGATTCTCTTCTTTCCTTAGAGGAGTGGCTTCCTTTTCTTATTCTATCTCTACTTCCTATTCTCGTTTATTTATTTCTTCTTCTTCTTGACTATGGGACTTCTCAAAGGAAGTATCCTTATCTAAGCTTGGGGGGTTATTGAGGGATTTCCTCTTCTGAAATTATTAGAATTTCCTTGAATATTCCATTCGTATCCTCCTCGTCTCTTTTGTTTAATTCCCCAAAAATATCATGTACGATTGTCTCTTCTTATGTATGGCCTGTAGGGGAGTCTTGTGATGGTGCTTCTCCACCTCTAATATCTAAAAGATCAGAGCTAAAGAAATAATATTCTTTGAGAGGATCTTCCTTCTCCTCAAATCTTTATCTCTAATTCTAAAGTTGGACCTACATTTGGAAATATAATTCAATACATTATGTATCTCAATGATTTTTTGTGTTTTAGGTCTTATAGAAACATCCTCCTATGTGGTACTTGGAGGAGGTTATGATGTGTGTTCTTTTGAAGAAGGTTTTCCTAGGTTCAAGGCTTGAGCAGTAGTAGACTGAGTTCACTTTTTTTGTCTATTCACCAAAGTGGGAAGTCACCAAAGTGGGACCTTCATCTGATACTTGTTCTACCTCAGGTACTTCAATTTCCATAGGCATATAAGGTGGATCCTTCTTTAGTATCTCATATACTCCAAGACTTTCCTTCGAAAACTTTTTCTTCTTCACTTTGACCTTGGAACTAGGAATCCTTTGTTCAAAGGAGGAGGAAGGGAAATCTATTGTTAATACTGGGGTGGTAGTGTGTGCAGAAACAACTACAACAGGTGTAGTACTGGGTGTGGATATAGTGCAAACAACAGAGCTAGCAAGAGAAAAAGTAGAAGCATCATCTTTCTTCTTCTCTCTTTCCATATGTTTCTTGTTGATTCTAATAAAAACTTGTGTAGTCTTAGGCCTTGTGTGACCCAAAGATTCTCTTGGAGGAAAAACATATGGAATTTTCTTCTGTGGATAATTCTTCTTTGACTTGGAAGTACTGGGTTTTCTTTTTGGCACTTTGTCAATTCCTTCCACCAACGTTTACAGGGTCAAGTTTCTAGGGCTGATTCAACCAATGTTTTGTGCACTTGACCACATGTCTTTCTCTGGATTCCACATCTTCATCTTAATAAAAATCTGCATTGAAAATTTCTTGATATTGTATAGGGGATGGAGCCCTTAATCAATTTCCTTGTCTCTATGATCTTGAGATATGTACATCCCTATGGAAACTTGTGGTAGGTCCAAGCCCATCCTACAAAAACCCCTTGACTTCATAGTCATCTACATAATTTTCCCAATAATCCTCAATGTGGGGCTCATGTTTGAAATGGATTCCCATCAGGTAGCTAAATGTTCCAATTGGATCGAATTTTCCCCTCGTGATGGTAACCTCATCCAATGAATGCTCTACCCATTAAGATCCAACTGATTTGGCCACCTTCATATCTTGGGTGTTATGAGCTCCTACCTTGATGAGAAACTAGAGTTAAGACTTGTGTGTGTCGATAATTAGTATATCGACATCTACCACCTATCTACATAGCTCCATATCAATCAGGATGTCTAAGGGGTACCTTGGGAACTTTGTTGGGTTTATGGTGCATCCTTCCATCTTGATATATGTGAAAGTTCAAAATTAGATGCAATAGTTTATGAACTTCTTGATTTGGGTTATGGCTTCTAGCAAGTGTCTCTTGGCTTAATCTCTCTCAATTTCCCTAATAACTACAAAATATAAAGGCATCATTTACTATCATGCAATTGGGTTTTTCCACTCCTTTTGAGGGCTAGCTTGGGATAGTGTGTGTATACCCAAGTCTTTTCATCTAATAATGAGACAACCCTTTTCAAACCTAGGAAGGTCCCCTATGTTGCTAAGAGCTAGACCAAGAAGGATGTCATATAAAAATTTGAGTTTATCTTGACCACACTTAATTTCTCGTGGATGTTATCACTTACACTAGTCAAACTTTTATTTCTTGTTTTGAATGGTCTTAATCAAAAGGACCATTAAAGTCTCAAATTTCTTGGCATGTAGAATCCCAAGCACCTTTCTTAGAAGAGTGACATAGTTTCAAATGTCATCTTTGAGGTAGGCCTTGTGTAGGTTCATCTTGTCTAGTTGATGGCTCTTCCTTGGCCTCTTCAAGAACTACTCATTGATGTATTAATCGCAATTAGGGTCAGTGTTGTAATTTGTCTTTCCCCATATTCCCTAGTTACCTTGGTGTAATTTTCATGTGGATATATGGGAAATACCTCTACATTGTCAGATCTTACATCCAAGATCACTACCCCTTCCTTCCCAAAAACACTAGAGATGTTTTCATGAATGATCTTCCCTTGGGCTTCAACATGTGGTTATCTTGGATGGCTGTATATAGCCCTCAAAATTTTTGTATCCCTCAAACTTGTACATCATTAGAGTCATAGTTGTCATATCTTCTTCTACATAATAACAATAGGGGTCAATACCATTCAAGACCTATTCAACTATCC
The DNA here is from genome assembly GCA_027943335.1 of Chamaecyparis obtusa. NCBI lineage: Eukaryota > Viridiplantae > Streptophyta > Pinopsida > Cupressales > Cupressaceae > Chamaecyparis > Chamaecyparis obtusa. The sequence continues at coordinate 1,496,459 of BSBK01005809.1, forward strand.
CAAATAGAAAAATAACTAGGTAAAGGAAAGAAACTATCTAAATGCATCATCATCCTTGCAACAAGAATAAAACTATTTATGTTATAGCCACTTAACCCATCTAATCATGAATTTCAACAAGAAAAACAATACAATCAGAATTTCAGGGTTCCCAGCTCAACTTTCCTTTTGGTGACCGTGGATATGTATCCCCAACACTAGTGTATAGTCCAAGTCATAAGAGTGTATGTTTTCAGGGATTGAGGTGTTGACATCTCTGATCCCTTCGGGTTTTGGGGATGTTATCATTCCCAAATTTCTTCTTAGGGTTTAGAATGGGACCCCAAAATCCCCTTCGATTCATTAGGGGTTGAGGGTTGTGGCATCCCTAATCCCTTTTAGGTGTCAGAGATACCAACATCCCCAACACTCTCTTTTCTCAAGCCCCAAAGGTTGCTGAAGGATTAGTTTGTCAAGGTTTTGGGGATCCAAGATCCCTGAAACATCTAAGGTCACGGGGTCCTCCAAACCCCGGATCTCCAAAATATCAAAGCCTTTTGGGGATCTCCAAGACCTTAAGGTTTTGAATCGATGCTTAGGTTTTCTTGAGAATTTCAATCCATTTCTCCTTCATCCCAATAAGGCTGAGACTCGATTTTGATTGTTATTAGTGAGATTTAATAAGAAGTTTGATCATTTTGACAAAATCATAATGGGTCTCATGCATGTATGTTGGTTAGATGATTATTTCAAATCAACCAACCACTAAACCTAAACCCTAACCTAGGACACAAAAACAACAACAGAAATAAACTTAAATAAGAAACCCTAAGCTAATCCAAGAAAGAAAACATGAAAACAAAGAACAGAGAAGAGAGAAAATAGGGGAAAATATAGGGGCAAGAAACTCAGAGGAACAAGGAAAGCCTTCTTGCAAAAACTAGTGGCATAGTCGATCAAAAGCTCTGAGGCTCACACACACATAGGTACAAAGACTCACATTGGTCACTAGGCACACAATACTTTCAAACTCCCCTTCAAAATACTCTTGATCACCGAAGATAGGTTGTCCAAAGAAGAGGGGAACCCTTTATTATAGGTGTTAAGTTGGGTGATCAATAGAGCATCACCCAAATAGGGTCAAAATGCAGTTATCAACATGCGGGGTCACATAGGATGCTTTGGCCTTGCGAACATTATTAAAATATTTCATTCATTCATTCAACCCTTTAGGGAATCAATCTTTTGGGGTTCGGGGATATTCATGTCGCCACGAAACCACCAGGTTACAAAAGTTATGATCCTCAACACAAAAAACAAGTAGAACACGAGATTTAGATGCTTTGGATGTGTCAAGTTACCTCGACATCCGCAAAAAAATCAAAGCTCCAACATGCCAAATAGAGACAAAAAAGGAAAGGAAAAGGCAATTTTATTGATTGAGGTTTCAAAGCTCTATCGCTCAAGTCTCCTCATTATCTAGACTTTGAAAGCCTAAAAAGACACAAAATGAAAAGAAAAACACAAGGCAAAGGGAAGAAAAAAGAACATAGAGAACCTACTAGGGAAGGAGGGCTCCTCATTTGATAAACTTATTTGGGCTCCTCATTTTTTACGATATAGGTGATGGTTCTTGGTCCAAGGGTTATGACTCTTCATAACACCACTTCATTTTTAGTGATCTCTTTTTATTTTTTAGTGGTGTCATTGTGTTGGCTTTGTCTTTTCCTTGCCCAATAATGTATTTAATTAATTATTTATTCTACTATATGTATTAATTTTATGTCATTTTCCAATGCCCACTGTGTGCTATAATTGTGTCACACTTATATGAATCATTACATGCAAGGAAACTCAAGAATGAGCCCTCACAAATCGATCCATAGCTCCCTAGGCATGGAGTGCAAAGGTTTTTAAGAATGCTCTCAGCTAGAGCTATTTAGCCTATAACCTTGCTAGTAAACCATGCAATGGGAGATTCAATGAAGACAAGGGCAAGAATGCCAATATCCTCAAGAATCAAGAATGAAATGCAATGCAAGCTAGATTAAGAATGGAAATGCAAGCTAAACTATGGAAATGAAAGATGCAAGTATTACAAAGCCTCCTAGTTAAACTAGATGAATTAATCTAAAGCATAAAGGAAATCTAAGCTAAGAATGCCATGAAAATGAAGCTACTATGCAAGAAATGAAATCTAACTATGAAGCAAGAAAGCCATGATGATGCAAGAATGAAGACAAGAAGATAGAGTGTTGATGAAGATCTAAGATGAATGCCAACAATGCTCCAAATCTTCAAACCCTAGATGCAAGAATGTCTCCAAAAGCTCCAAGATGACCTAGAAAACCTGTAGCATAACAATAGCATAAAAAGTTGGGGATCTAGAATGAAGAAGAGAGGTCTTCTTTTATAGGAAATGAGAAGGAATGGACCATGGAGATTAAGAGGCAAAAGATTTAATCAACGGTGGAGCTTAAAAGAGGAGCAATCCATATGCACAAATATCCTCCAATGAGAAAATAGGAGTTGACTTTTGTGTCCATATTAGACAAAAAGTGTTTTTTCCCTTTTTATAAAATAAGAATAATGCTTTATTTGTGCAACTTAGGATAAGAGGAAAAGTGGGGGCTTTTTATTTATTAAAAGGGGAGGAAATATTCCTTTTAATAAATAAAGACTTAGGATAAGATGGTTAGCCCATAGAAAATAATCGAATAAATGATAGAACTAGGATTTGATCAAGAATAAGCAATTTATGATTTAGCAAAAGGGGCTAATAGTCTAGGTGACCATTTTTAGGTGTATACACCCACCACAATATGTTGGCATCCTACATGGTAGATAACTAGGATTACATGCTTCCTGATTTGGTGGAGATAGGTGTCTCACTTGGTGGACCCCAACAACAAATAATATAACAATGTAAGAGTCATGACTAGTAAAATTGGAAGTTGATATTTCTCATAATTTGTAAGAGTTGGATTATAAAAACTAATATAATAGTGTAAGAGTCATGACTAGTGAAAATAGTAGGTAGCAATCTTGCATGTGATGAACACTATTTATGTCAAGTGGAGTCTATTTCATGCTTAAAATACCTTTGATAATCATATTGGTGTAAGTTCACATGTGCAAGATAAAGGAAGTGCCTTTCATATTCATCTTCAAGTTTGCATGTGTGCAATAAATAGGATGATGACATGTGTCATTTCTAGGTGTATATCGTGTCCTCCACAAATAAGGGGCTTTTGTATTAGGAAAATAATGTGTCAACTTTGCAATAAGAAATAGCTTACTAAGGTTCAAGGGCAACGCCCCTAACATGGGGGTTGGAAGGGGTTCCCCCCTTGTTGATCACTTTCCCTTATGCGTAGTTGGGGGTCTAGTGGGTAGGAGCACCTAACTAGGGTTTTTAGGGGTGCCACCTTGGAAACAAAATTTCATATATAATTTGTCATTGTAAATCCCCAATTGTTTAGCATTAGGTCATAGATCCAATAGTGGATATTTTGTGTGCCATTTTTGGGAGGTTTTAGCCCATGGTTTGGTAATATTGTCTAATAGTTTCATGTTTTGTATCTCCTATATATATTAGGTAGGTGAGAGGCATTGTGATGTATTCTGAGAGTCCAATAGTTTTTTATTTGCATCTACATCTCTATTGTCAATGCTCATGTGAGAAGCTTTCTCTACAATTATATTGTAATATGTTATTGATTTCTGAATAATAAATTGGGTGGCTTTTTGAGTGTCTGGTTTTCATCTTGAATTTTTTTCCCCACATAAATCACTATGTTGTGGTATGCATATTAATTATGTTTATTTTTGTTAAGTTTATGTAATTGTTATTATGATCAAAGAAATTTTTTACATAACCTTCCTCTCAAGATTAGTGTAGGAAGTTGTTCCACTACTTAACTTCCTTACATTTTAGAATGTTTTGTATGAGATTTTACAAGTATCATTATGCTATCAAAATTGCTTTATGAAGTTATAAATTTATTCATAATACTTGGATTTCATTCATTTCCTACATAACCCCATGAGGGAAAAGCATGTGTAAAAGCTTGCAAATATAACCATTATGAATAGATCAAATAGACAAGATACAAAATAATAGTCTATATGCCCTTGGAAAGCCCTTAATATGAAAAAGATGCAACCTCAAAAACATCTATAGCCATATATTATTCACCAATAAATCAATACAATGCACTTATACAAAATTACAAGGAGCAGTTCTGAAACATCAAGTCTTTCCATTGCATCCTTCATGTGTCCAAGAATTAATCAACACATCTCATGCCACACTTCACATATGCATTCCCTCAAAAGACGCAATACTATGATAGCCCACCCACCTAGCCAACCTTAACTAGATGTGCTTGCTTATGTAGACTCAAGCTCACACAAAATATAACCAAGTGGTAAGATAAAACCATGTGCCTCAAAACCATGAGAACACAAAACCACCCCTCATTTACTTTTTCCATACAAGCATTAAATACTTTTTCCTAAAATAATATTTAATTATTCTATATCTTCCACACATAAAATAACTAACCCATTGTTACCTACAACTTTACAAGTGACCCTAAATAAATATTTAATGTGGTTAAACACTTCTTCAATGCGCCACACTAAATGTTATTTATTACACAACATTATAAAATTTTAATTTATGCAAAGTGCACAAAACCTAATCTCAACATAGAATACTATCATTGTATGAAGACTTTGAAAGAGCATAGCTCTTAGACTTTCTTGTAACCATTTGATTACTATTAATATATTGGGTTGTTCTTTAGAATGGAGTTTATCTCTCAGAAGGGTTTTATGCATGTATACATTATATTATTGTGTTATTGTTTGTTTACATGTATAAATTTATTATTGAACATCTTCATTGTGTTGCTATTTAAAGGTTTGAAAATGATTTTTTGCTCAACTTTCCTCATTAGAATGGTGTACAAGGTTGATTTCGCTTACCTTGCATCCTTTCAAGTAGAAGATAGAGAAGTGGGTGTATGAGGAGATGTGTGAGGTGGATATGAATGAGGTGAGGAGGATGAAGAAGAGGAAACAGAGACCGTCAGTGCTTGTTAATCAACAAGGTTTTTAAATCTTTCCATCACATGAACTATTCACATCATTCACTTTTGGGGGTGTTCTTTGTCTCCACCTCTAGTTGTAGTATATTTTAATTGAATGGAATATGTTTCTATGATAGGAGGATTAGCTTAGGAGCTCACCTGCTTCATGATTTTTTAAAACAAATCATCTCTTGAAGAAAGCCTTGTAGTAATATTTTTGGTTGTTTGGATCTTATCCACCTTTCTTTTTGAAACACAAAAATTCTTTATTTGATTTCAACCACCTCTTTGTTAGCCCAATCGATAGGTGGGGATCTCAATTAGCTTGAAGAGATGAAAATTGGAACCACTAGATCAAAGTCATCATTCTTTATACCCACATTATACCAGTGCAAATTAAATTATTCCACTTGATCAATTGTCATTCTCATCCAATCTTAGTTTCTAACTTCATATTTATTAGCACAATTTTCCTATAAATCGTTTGCATGAGGGACATGATTATACATTGGTCCCAACTATAAGTTATCTCTATTATAATTTTAGCTATCAAGAAACACCCTTTTTGCATTAAATGTGAATTTACCTTTTCTATTAATTAACCTTTCTATGTTTTATGCATTTGAGTAAGATTTGAAAGTGTTATGCTTGGTCAAGGAAAATGAATATCTTGCCTTTTTTTTACTACTCGTACACTTCTTGCTTGCTACCCAATTTCCTAAACACCTCAATAAGAACAAGGTGGTTACTCATATAGAATGGTAGATTGTAAGGAGAGCCTTCAAATTCACCTATTAATAAGAATGAATGCTTTGCATGTTAAATGAAAAAGCTATCATACTATATGACTGATGCTTTAAATGGAATCTTGAGCCCTACATTTCCATTTAATTCTTTCATAGTCATACTCAAAAGCATCATTGACCCTCTTAAAATATTTATTACCAATACCCATCTAAAGTTTATAATAATCATAAATCAGCATTGTATTATCATACACTAACTAAACTTGCAAACTAGGCAACCCTCTCATCCTTGCTATATCACAGAAAAGATATAAGTACATATAAAAGTTGTAAGAAATTAATTCTAGAAATTCACTAATTGATCATGCAAATGATCACTTATCATGTTTCCTCGATCAATGAAATGGACATTTAATACTCAAAAACACTAGAGCATCTTTTCTAACCACTACCACATTCAATAGGGCAATTATGTCAGTGATTTCTTCCACAAAATGTGCTCTTTGCAACTTCTTAGAAATTTGGGAATCTCCCTTCTTAGGTACTCTTAATCAATTCTTAGCCATTTGTATTAGTTAGGTGTCTCTTTTTCTTGAAATTAACAGCTACAAAAATCAGAAGTCATCTCAAAAAATTCACTCTTTGAGACTAGAACCATCCAACTTAGCAATCACCCTATCATCAAGATTCCTCCTCAAGTTACAGGGCAATAGTGCTTTATAGTGCTTTACATAAGCAAGCACCAAATTTGTACATTGGACTACGTTATATCCATCTTGTGATAGGTCAATTAAGAAAACTAATAGTAGTAGTGTTGTATAATCCTCCTACATTCCATTCTATAAATTATTTATCAATGTGGCCTAGATTATTATTTCCTACTTCTACTATCAAATTATGAAGAACGAAAGAGTGATTGTAGCCTGGTTTTATATTTTATCTCGTGCGGTTTAGAAATTAACAAGATGTAGTGAGCTAGGCTTTCAAGGAGATATTGTGAACAATAAAGAGAAAGATTTTGTTTGGGATTGAACAATAGTTTTGATATTGGTCAAATTTTCAAGATTTCTTTGATAACATAATCCAAAAAATTCACTCAAAAACTCCTTTTAAGGAGCTTTTTACAATATTTACAACTTTTTGACAATTTGTAAACTAATTTTAGCCTAGAGCTTCAACATCATCAAACAAATCTTATGAACTTTTTAAAAACTTTGAAACATAGCAACAGAGAAAGAAATAGTCCATTTATTAAGAAAACTGGAGGATCTAAAACTCAAAAAATCACCTTCAAAGAAGTTTGTCAAGCTTTGATAAGTTCATGAACTCGTGAAATCGCTAATAAAAAGAACTTGTCATAATTTCAAAAAATTAGCAAGCCATGAAAGTTTTGAAACTATTGACAAAGAGGAAAAGACTTAGAAAGCTTTGTGTTTATAAAGAAAAAAAAACCCACTAAGACATTCCTAATTGTTTTCACAAGACACTATCATGAGAAAAAAAAAAGTCAAAAACAAAATTTTGGGTTTGATTTTTTCATCCAAATTTTCACTTTCAATTAGTTACATCTTGCCTTTTCATTTCTTTTTTCTCAAATTGACAAGTTGATGTCATGAGGACATTTCCCTTTTATTAATAAAATTAGATTTTCACAATCCATAAAGTTGATTGTTGTTTTTGGATTCAATTGTGTTTCATGTTTTTTCATCAAAAACTTTGATTGTGATGGAAAATAATTCAGACTCAGTCAAATCTAGAAACGGCAATCAGCTCCCTTTTATCATATCGGATGCGAAATTTACATATTGTCAACATTTTAGGAAACGTAACCACCTCTGCTATTGGTTAAGATTTAAGAATCTACCACTATGCCTGCGAAATCTCTCCACTTTTGTCCCGCTGAGAAACCCCGCATTGTCTTTCATGAATTTCCTGAAGTTTTCAAGCCCACATCGAGCAGAAGTTCGCGATGAGTTCGTATACTTGTTTGGCAGGTATTGGATTACAAAATCTCTTTTAAATAGTTCTGTCGATATTTCCTTTGAAGTAAATTTTGGCATTACCAACTACAAATAAGATCCTCATTGGTTTCCTATTTCTCTCATCTTTCACTGCCAAACATGACTAAGAATCAACTTTTTGCTATAATTAGTCCACATTTTTTATGTAAATCCATATACATAATTCTTTAATATGAACCAATAACCTGCAAATTTCTAGTTAGGATATTTCTTGTCAAAAATATTACTTATTCTTCTATTAAACTATTCTCTGTCAGTAACATTATTGCCTCTTTAGCCATTTTAAAGCCTCTGAATATTCTCTAATCTACTAGTGCCTGCTTAGTTTCCTTGCTTTCTACCCTTTTATTCCAAAAGCTTCTTATACCTCATAATTAATATATCTCTTCGTTTTCAAAAAATGCCTGCTAGTCTTATCATTTTCCCAAATTCCTAAAAGGTTTTCATTCCCATTCTTTCTTACGTGCATTTCAACTTCTTGTCTCATATGCTTCCATCATTAAGCTTTCTTTCTTTTAACATCTCTACAAGTACTCGTGCAGAAATTAGGGGCAATGATAGAAGCACTTGGATCTAATGTGAGCAACTAACAAAGGAAAAATCATAATGCGAAACGAAGTGGAAAGATTGCAATTGTAATGTATTGCAACGTGTTGTCTATATTCAAAAAATAATTGTAGGTATGAGCACATTCAAAACAAACTCTCAATATATACATCAAATATCATAATATTAATCATATTTATTTTCCTGGCCTTCTTGCCTTCCTATTTCCCTATCTTATAATAAAAATACCAGTAGAAAACAATAAAAGCTTATTTTTTATCTTAATTAACAAAGAAAAAGATGTCTCAAAAATGCAATGACGGGCATTTTGCAATAACGGAGCAGAATTCTTATATTTTCTAGAATCCTGGATTTGAAATTCTTCATCATTTTTTATTGTTTTAAGTCATCTGAATGCAAGTAATTTTTTACAATATTGCAATCGAGTAATTTCATAATCATATCTAAACTACAAAATTGGACTAGATTCCTCTTACTCCTCTTCACCAAGAACAGTTTATACTCGTGGCAAGGATGAAGCATGAAATAGAACAATGAATCTAATACCAATTATACAAATTCAGAATAGCTACCTGTCAGATATTACTTGAAATGCAGCTACATATAGACAATCAGTCATGAAATGCTTTTGTTGGGCAAACTGTCCCCTGTTACAGATAAAAAACTATTTTGCAAGAGATTCTGTCTGCTCTGCGCAAATACCAAACTGTGAAAGATTCGAAAATGATGAGATCCAAATCAACAGTTAACTTTCAATATAGACGCTGACCATAAATCCATTACTGCAAACAATTTTACATCTAAACTACCAGGGAGGCTAAATTACTATCGCATACTAGAGTAATAGGGCAAACATCGGTCATGTTGAAAACATCATGCTTTACCATATCGTTTTGATAATTAAATCAAGATTCTGAATTTAATGCTCGTCAAAATAACAATCTTACAGTACATATAATTATATTTTTGCTATCAATTTGCTTGCAGTTGTTTCTATTCAAAATAAGCTTCTCGTGGTCTCTTGTCAAAACCTACAAGAGAAAACTGGAAGATAGCATCGGTTTAACATCTAGGGTTCCCAGAAATCTAGTCTTGGGCTGTTGGGACTGCTGAAAGAAAAAAGTCCCTATTGACTTTAGCGACCAGAAATGTAATCGAATGCAAAATAAATAACTCAATAAAGAAAATGTCATATGAGAAAATATGGTGGAATAAACCATCACTTTTGAGAAGACAAATAATAGACAGGAAACTAATATGCGTCTTTTTCTAATTATCAACAAGAAGATAACCTTGATACCAACAGGTTATGGCTAATATGTTGTTTGAACATTATCGACCATAAGTATAATGAAAACACTTTGTAACAAGACGTGTCAGGAACCAGGCACCGCAAGCAACAATGACGGTGCAGGAATTCCATTCTTCATTGTCTTACCGCGTATGTTGAAATCCAGCCAATCTCAAATTAAAGACTGCAGCTATAGCAAGATTCCAATCTACATTCAAGACGACAGCTGTAGAAGGAATCCAATATACAAATTGTAATGTCAATTTGAATTTTCAACTTACAAATGTTCAAAAATAATTAACCTACACTGAACGGGACACAAGTGACATGATAAGTTTTGTTCACTACCTAAAGGACTCCCTGAACAACGCATCCATACACTAATGCTATAATAGTCAAGTAGCAGGATACATACAATTTAATTATAATGAACCAGTTGACTCAGGAGCTCATATGCAAAATAGTGACATCGGGGAAATCCGAATTATTACCACTCAGCAAAGAACAAATGTTCCAACAAACACCTTAGTACACTTATTTACCCTCTTAGTCTTTAGAACACCACAATAAGTGTTCATGATCATGATGCATCATCCCAATAGAACAATGGTTCTCAACATCTCTTACAGGGGGAATATAAGGCAAGGCGTTCCAATAAAAGGACATAAAACATCATTCTCCCATTTGGAGAATTTCATCTAATCTTGAGTTAACAAATACAGGGAGAAAAATGGAAGAGATGATGCATAAAGCTCACATAACTAAAGCCTAAATTCTAAGATATATGATGGACAACATTTTGAATTCCGCCATTCACTTCTCATAAAACATCTAGAGTTCTGCCAACACAAAATCATTCAACTGGGAAAAAGAAGCACCTGCCATCTCAGCCAAAACTGGCATTTTTATGTTGCATTTTCCTCTCTATTGCTTCCTTTCCATTCTCTGAATCTAAATTCAGCAAGATAGAATTACTGTACTACAGAAAAAACGAATCTGAGTCATTTGGAATCCAAATAAATTAACTTAGCAGATCTCTGAAAAGATTGGGATTCTCCCCTGTTGGAGTCACTCCAACCTGTCTAGATACTGCATCTTTATGTAATGAATCCTGAGGAGATTCCCCCTTTTTAACTGATGGTATAGACTGGCCAGAAATAGGTTGTGCATTCAAATTGGATAAACCAGTTTGCATGACTGGGGCTCCCCCAAGTAAGTCATTTCCAAGGATATTTGATGCAACTGGAGCACTAGAGGCGGTTGGTTCCAAAGACACGCCCCCATACAAAGACATGAGATCTACTGGTGAACTACTAGCAACAGAAGCTGCAGGCTTGGCTGGTGCCGATTCTGGAGGACCTTCAAGAAGGCCCTCTAGCTGCTTAAATGGGTCATAGGATACTTTCACTTCAGGGACTTCTTCACTTAAATCAAGGAGATCTGGTGGAGGTGTTACTGTAACATTTTGGTGAGATGTCTCCACTCTATTAGGTGCAGAAACTGCCGTCTGTGTCTGAGTCTTCTCTGGATGGACATGGTTACTCTTCTTTTCAACTGGTTTAGAAACCTTTGTAGCAGATGCTCTCTTATCAGTTTTTGAAGATGATGATCCAAATAATGAAGCAGCAAGCTTCTGCTTCTCAGAAGAGACTTCAGTTTGCTGCCTTCTATCCAGATGTCTTGATTCATATGAGCTGTCTCGGTTCTGCGTGCTGGTAGCTTCTCCATGAGCACTTACATGTGCACCATTATTGGATTTGTCAATGTTACCTGACGATGCAGATGCTGCTGAAGTGGAAGTATAAGTTGGTCGGCCCCATTTCTTTTGTACTCCATCTAGTCGCAGCTTGAGGCCATCAGAATTAGAGATTTCAGCATTTGCTGGAGATGGAACAGGTGCAGATAACTGCATAGCTCTTGCATAATTCGAGTCTGTCACTACCTCAAATTCATTTGATGCTGAGCTAGATACTTGGATGGCTCTGGTTGGCACAGGAGCCTTTGGAATTTCGTATGCTTCAAACTTTAAAGAATGACCAACACCTTCAGTTTGATCCTGGTGAGCACGAAAAGCATTCACATTACCCATGTTACCTCGGTCACTCTCAGGAATATATGGCCTTGCTCCTTTCTCCAAAGATGATTGTACATAACCATTCAAAAATGTCAAGTCCTTGTCTACCTGGTAAGCAGCATGGAAAAGCCAATCAGTAAATCCTATGGAAATCAGAAATAAAAATAAGAAATTATCATATTACTAGTAAGAAAAATATAAGACTTTTAGTTTTAGCTGTTATACAAGCATTCACATTTTTTGTAGGTATCATAAATTTCAATTGTTGATGACAATTGTATGCAATGTCCATGTTTCAGAATCAACAAATATTATCTCATGAACGAAGATACAAAGTCACTTAATTCCTATTGTGAAATTTCTGTGAAGCTAAACAGCTAACTTTGCTGTGGTTGTAAATATAATATGTAGAATCATAAGCACAGAATTTAGGAGAGACACAACATGCTAATTAAAGTTAAGTGGTCTGAAAATATCAGTGGTCTTCAGTGGCGCATCCCTGGGATCTGGACTACATCCTTGACGCTATGGATGTCCTGAGACAACCCCTGCCCCCTCCTCTATTCCCACTCCCTCCATCCCCTGCTGTTAAAACATTTTGGGAATGCCCCCTAAAAAGTGGGGTCCTTATTTCAGTGCTTTTGGGAATGTCAAGTCATCCCCTACGACATGCATTTAAAAACCAGAGAAACAATATTATTTTTAAGTTCTAAAAATATGTTCAGAAGTCATCAGAACCAAAAAGAAATAATAATAGATTATTTTTAGTCATGAAAAAAGGAATAAATTTTATATATCACAATTTATTTTGATAGCCATCCCCATTCCATAATACAATGGTTGGTAAAAAAAGTTAAAAATGTGGAATACACAACTGAATTTCTCCCCAAAATAGAACTCTGGAGTTAAACTTTGATGGATTTTCTCATGGCAACCTGGGCATGTCAATGATTGCAGGGTTTTCAAAGACTGCAGTAGTAAAGGCGATTTTATATTTCTATAAAGATCTTCGAGTTGCTTCAAAATAATATTGTGGAAACAAAAGCCCTATAGAGGACTAATTTTGGCTGGGATTCTCAGTTGATAGCAAGTACTTCAGATATATAGAACTCTAGCATGTGAAATGAAAAGGTCACATGGTAGCAGACTATTTGGCAAACTTGGAGGCCAATCTAAATTTTTAAAATGGAAATCCGTTCCTACCTTCCCCCACCAGAGAACCCCATAAATCTATTAATTATCAAAGATTACAGCCTCAAGGTTCAGACCTTCCACCAAAGAAGAAATCCATTGGTTGCAAATGGGTCTACAAAGTGAAATACAAAGCTGATAGAACTCTTGATAAATACAAAGCTTAGTTGTTGGGAAAAGGATTCGCGCAGAGAGAAGCCATTGACTATGAGGAGACCTTTGCTTCTGCGGTGAAGATGAGCACCATCCGGCTTGTTCTAGCCATTGCAACTTAGTTTCGCTGGAAAGTCCATCAAATGGATGTGAACAATGGCTTCCTCAATGGCCATTTGGAGGAAGAGGTATACATGATGCAGCCTCGAGTTTTCAAGGTTGTATGCAAAGAGCACCAGGTATGCAGATTGGTGAAGGCTCTTTATGGCATAAAGCAAGCTCCCAAGGTGTGGTACATCAAGATTGACAAGTATTCGGATGCACAGAGCTTTCAGAGAAGTCCTTCAAATCCCAACTTGTATGTCAAGAGCACTTGTAGTGACATCAATCTTGTCATCTATGTGGATGATATCATCATTACTAGTAGTGGGGTACATTTGCTTGAGCATATCAAATTAAATTTGGGTCGGGCTTTTGATATGACCGATTTGGGGCTTCTGCATTATTGTCTTATTAGTGTAGAGAATTGGCAAACAGGTGGCAGTATTTTCATTTCTCAATCGAAATATACCAAGAGTTCGTTGGACAAGTTCAAGATGACAAACTGTAAAGTCTCATCTACAGCTATGGAGAAAGGGCTGAAACTATCAACCAAATCAGATTCACTAGTGGTGAATGAATCAGCATTCAGGCAACTAGTTTGCAGCCTCATCTATCTTAGAGTCGATAGATTTGATCTAGGTGATGTTGGGAGTTACATCTCTCATTTCATAACAACAGCCCCTAAAGTAGAAAATTGGGTTGCAGCAAAGTGTGTACTGAGATATGTGAAAAGGACACCTAACTTTGGCATTTTGTATAGCATAAGCACAGATCCTCGCCTGGGTAGTTTCACAAACTCGGATTGGGCAGGTTCTATTGATGACAAGAAGTCTACTTCTGGGTATGTCTTCAGTCTTGGCATGGGATGCAGTCACATAGACCAATAAGAAGCAGAAAGCAAAAGCTCTTTCCTCAACTGAAGCGAAGTATTGAAGATTGCTAAAACAGCGTGTGAGGCAGTATGGATTTGGAAGATGCTTTTTGTCATGAAAATGTGCCTTCACCCATGTTTTGTGACAACCAAGTGGTGTTAAAGCTTGCCAAGAATCCAGTCTTTCACGAGTGAACAAAGCATGTAGAACTCCTTTGTCACTTCATATGACAGCTTGTTGAAGATGGATCTATGATGTTGCAGTTGATCAGACTGCAAACATTCTAACCAAGTCTCTGAGCCCGGACTAGTTTGTAAAATTTAGGGGGCTACTTGGTGTAGTTAGTAGAATGACCATTAAACGAGGGTATCAAAGTAATAATGTTATATTTAGCTTGTAATGGTCATGTTAGTCATTTAGTTTCTTTTTAGTAAGTTTCATTTCTTTGTTTCAGTTCTTAATCTTTTCTGTTATGGAAAGATCTTTAAGGAGTTTTCATCTCCTTGTAAATTACTTCAATTACCATTTCAAAATGGATAAATGTTTGGTTGAAAATTTCTGCTGCAAAAGCTTGGAATGATTTCTTGTGTCCCTTGTTAATTGAAATCTAAAAAAAATCCTTTGGGCTAGATTGTTTTTGAAGCATTCTAGTTTTGAGAGAACTTATGTCCTTTCCATGACTCTCTCTCACTGGCCTCTTGCCATTTACGGCAAAGCCATCTGAAGAAGAGCATGCAGAAATCCAAATGAATGCTGTATAGTGATTTCAAGCCAGCTTGGGCTTGGGAACACATTTGGCAGTTTGCCTATTTTTTCCCCAGATGTATGAAATCATATACAGAACACAACTGGTAATTTATAATTCAATGTCAATTGTGAAATATTAAAGATTAATCAGATTGGTTTATATTAGTGCATCTGCATATGGAAAATCAACACAAATCATCATATTGCTCTTCATCAAGACAACCAGCATCTTCAGCTGTATGTTGAAAACTTGAAAACACAAGCAGTGGCATTGCCACTCCCACTATCTGCACTATCAAGTGACCCGTGTATAAGCCTCAGGCCCCTTAGCCTTTATCAATATTCAAGACCATAGAAAACTGATAGTTAGGGTGTTTTTGTTCTTTTTCTTTGTTGTACTCAAAATGACCTTTTCTGTCCCAGACTGGTGTTCCCTGTGTTTGCTGAGACAAAATAATGTGATGCTTATAGAAATATTTGAAATGCAATGAACATCCAGCACAACAACCAACCAGTAGATCGAAGGAGATTTGACATGTTCCAAGTCTAGATGCCATTTCAAGGAAAAAAATGGAGAAAGTTGTCTAAAGACCAATAAGTTGAAAGCATAGCATCTGATGACATCAAACACAGACAATCACAATAATGATATATGATCCCACTACATGTACCTTTCTCCAAGCATAAATGTTATCACCCAAGCTACAATGTACACAAAATAAGGTGACATCATCATTAAGGTTATAGAATTCTTTCCTGATATTTGTGTTGGGAATATAATTGTTACTGTTCACATAAGTTAATAACAACACAACTCACATAGCTATTACAGATGTGAGGACATTTATTTGTTGAGGTTTGTTTTTCTTGTTTAAGAGTTGTTAAAACAACTCATCTAAATAAAGAAGTGGTTATAGGAAGTCCTCTTGTAAAGTAGGTGATATAACTGCTGTATATTTGTAATGTCCCATTCAAGGAATCACGAATTAAAGCAAAATGTTTGACACGTGCTAAATTTCTTCCATGATATTTTGCCCAAATCTCTCACATGGTATCAGAGCAAAAGAGGTGGGTAGGACAGAGTAAACTGCTGATCTGTTCTCGGGACTGGAACACAACTCTATCATCCAAGTGAGATGTGTATGGTGTGCTTGACTAACTGAATTGAATCCCTATCACAATCATTTGTCTGCAGATTGACAGTAGAGCCCAACACTACGCATTAAAGGCATCAATATAAATGGAAACTGCCTGTCCATTTGTTGTAACACATGGCTCCTAATTGATCAAAGCATGAGTTTGGTCATAAGTTTGGATGTTGCTACCCTATTGAGGGAGAGGATTGTCAAAAGCCCCTTTGCTCAATCACTTGAACAACTCATATCCCAACGCTATCAATTTAAGAATATTTTGGTGGAGACTACAGCACTGAATCATCCCTGTTTTTGATATATGATAAGCTCGAGTCTTCTATTTGTCTTGATTATTGTAGATACCAAAACTTTTAATTTGTAACTCAGTACGGTAAATGTTACAAAATTTCCTCAAGCATTTTTTGCAGATGTTATTATCCTTAACAAAATCAAATTGAATGCTGAAAAATGAAGACATTGAGAAGTCATATGCTGTAGAGGTGCTAAAAAGAGAGATCACAAGTCACCTCTTATTACTGGTTACTGAAGGTTATGAGTAGGATCATTTGAACTAATAGTTTTGTTTTATTTAGTTTAGTTTCTAAGGTCTATGTTAATATATTGGAAGTCTACTATAATTTGTTTTTTGTTTTAATGTTTCCTAAGTTGTATAATTTTTTTGTTTCATAGTCTAAAAATCAAGTAAAATCTTGTTACTCTTGAAGTCAAAGTCAAGTTGTATTATTTTGTTGAGAATGGAGAATAGTTCCACGGAGTTTCCTCACGTGGAGACGTAGGGACGGATTTCGAAGACAAGGAGACCAAGGAACTAAATTTGGGAGTGGCAAGGGGATGACGAGGGGATGGCAACAAAGTAGTGGTGGAGGGGGTGGCACTAATATACAAATTGAGGTGAATTGAAATCTTCAAGGCAAAATCTGCAATATAACATCTCTACAAGTGCCCAATGAAGACAAGGAGACCAAGGGCCTAAATTTGGGAATGGCAAGGGGATGACAAGGGGACGACAACAGAGTAGTGGTGGAGGGGGTGGCACTAATATACAAATTAAGGTGAATTGAAATCTTCAAGGCAAAATCTGCAATATAACATCTCTACAAGTGCCCAATGAATGGCAAACTAAATTCTGAAGTTAAATGATGCATTTAGTATGTAATGGCATGTGCCATATGGCAAGCAACCTGAGGGCATCCCTAGCAGAGGTGGCAAAGGTGGTGGTTCTATGGGGAGAAGTTTCCCCCAAGTCTCCAAGTCTTAGAAACATCCTTGTAAAAGGGAAGTAGGTTTTACGTGTCCTTGTCAAGCACCAGAATAGAGTCCATTTTCACAAGTCATTCATGGTCATGTCATCAAAAGCATCAAAAAATAATAGAGAACATTATACCAATTGTAACTAGAGGCACTCTCACTTGTGCACGACATCCATTTTGTAAGCGGGCATTTTAAAATTGGGCTTCAAAGTCAAAATTGCGAGGTAGAAAATCTAGTAGAGGATGGAGATACAATAGGTTGGAGGAAAATAGCACCTCTCACCATACACTAACAATAAGGTTACTTTCAGTATTTGTAGCATTTCCTTTCCATTTTTGTGTGATAAATCCTCTAGTGGTGAAAAATATTGTAGTGAAAACAAAAGCACTAATGTAATGCAATTCATGGATCTTGAAATGGTTAATGGTAATCCAAAATCCCCATAGTTACCAGGTTCATACGCACAGGCCCCGTACCGGGTTCGGGTACATCTGTGGGTACCTGTTGGGTTTGTCCAGGGTACTTGCTGGGTACTTATATGCTTATTTGAATATTTTTCCACTGTCAGTTGGCATTTCATATTTATCTTTGGCATTTGGCATTGATCAATGATCAAGTATCATACCATGAAATGATTTAGCTTTAGGATTCTGTATATTTCTCTTTTTTTTTTGTATATATAATGCATATATATATATTTATATATATATAAACACATGTACCCATACGTACCCAAACCCCTAAAAAAAAATAACTTACCCATGTACCAGGTTCTTGTACCTGTACCCGTCCCCGAACCCAAACTGATAACTTAGAAAATACCATATGAGATAAGCAGATGAGTGTGTTCATGTTTGTGTCTAGGTTTGTAATAAACCTGTGTGAAAACCAGGAAAGACTAATGAGAGGTCCTTTCATTTGAATCAAGATCATGGGACACAAGGGTTAGGCTTACTGCAGTTGAAGGTGTTAAAGTTTGGAAAGAGGAATATATAGACATCAATGATATTGTAAACTGTTGTATAGGAGAGCAGCTGACTACAGAGATCCTCTGATTGTCAGACTTCTTGGTAGTGTGATTGGACGGTACTTAGTTGACTAGAAGTGAAAGCAGGATAAGTTCTCTTATGCAGGTGATCATGTGTAGCAAGATCAAGATAGCAGTAAGCAGACCTAAAAGTATGTGTAGGCATACAATTCTGTTTTCAACTCAAATTAGAACAGAAAAGCTATATAATATCATCTGTTGACAAGGATAACATAAAGAAAATGAAGTAAAAAACTATCACGCTCAAATCAGAAACTAATTTATCCTCTCAGACACTCTAAATTGTAGAGAACTATAACTAAGCATGGATTAAAAACAAAAGAGAAAAGGCCCTACAAAGAAAAACGAGGATTGACAACTTGAATTTAGCCTATAAAATCACTTTAAAGTTTAAATCAATAATCATAACAAAAAATAAAAAACTGTAATCAGAAGAAATTCTAATGCACATAGATGCCCTTTCTATTTTGAGAGTTTCAGAATGGAAAATCCAAGCCATTTCTAAGTATTGCTTTGTGTCAGTGAAAGTCAGAAACAAAATCCTAGCCTAACAGTCACAATGAAAAAATATAATACAATCCTCTTGCTAATGTAATGGTTAGAAAATTGGAATTAGCTTGAAATTAATGCTATCTTCCCAAATGTCTGATACAATTTCATGTTTGTAACAAAGGAATTCACAGTGAAAGAAAGGGCAATGTACAAAAGTCAGAAGGATAAATGATTAACATACCTCAATGTCTTCACAGCTTGCATCCAATGGCATCACACTCTCAACAGTGTCAGCCTCTAGCCCTATCAGTGCCTGCAATTCGTATGCCCGTTGTTGCAAGTCTGTTGAATGGGAAGTTGATAGTTCATCGATTAAGGAATGGCACTGCAAAGAGACAAGTTCAAAAACATAATGCTGATTTAAATGATATTAATAAGACAATTGTAATAGTTTATTGGAACAACCATTTTTGAAAAACTAATTTAAAATATCATAAGCACATGAGGTAGTTAAACAGATCAAAAGAATGATAAACTACACTTTGACATGGCAATCCTGCCTTGATTGCAATTAGAAATTGTGTAGACAAAAAAAGCACTACTGAACTATATATTGTCCGTTGACACAAAAAAAATTCAATTCAACCTTTATTTATCCTATTAGCTTGTAAATTGCATTCTACTGTATAATAATAGTCTGTGCATTCCATATCCTAACCAATATTTTCAAAGGGGTTTCCTGAAATAATGCCACATCCATAACGAATACACTACTCGTATTGGCACTTGCATCTGTCACTACAACTTGCATATTGATCAGAAGAACATGAGATACATTTGATAACTGGAAGCTGCAGAGAAGACTCTAATTAATAACTTTTTTCCTTAAGGAATCCAGATGTTTCTATGGATTTGATTGTACATCTTTAGATGGGAGAGGCTCTCATTCAAAATTTATCTCAGGAAACTCATTCTGAATGAATTTCCTGAGTTTAATGAAACTGCCACCAAATTCTCAGTAGATCACTTTCACTGATCTAGGTGCAATGTGACACAATGTCACATTTCTAACACAAATTTTGTATGTCCATTGATGTCTTAGGCAAAAGCTTGACACATTACATTGGGAGCATGCATTCTACAATAGACAACATGGGATAGATTGGCTACTCCCTAGTATTCTCACAATCCAATGTGGCCTACTTTGTGTCTTCAGCATATGGAACTTTTTGTGGCAAACTGGAAAATGGTGCATCTTAGACAGATTACTGGAAAAGTACTCTATCCCAAGGGCATTCTAGATATACTTTGTGTTTCATGCACTAGGCAAAAGGCCATGGTTCAATAATGTATATGATGAATACAGTAATAACTTATATTTATATGTGAATAATCAAAATTTCATATATTTTTTTAATGTTCCCCTAAATTTTTGATTGGTGCCCCATACCCTACCCTAAAGGAAAGACCTTCCACCAGTGGTCCCATAAACACACATTATCATCATCTATCCTCTTTGTCCTAAAAACATTGTGTAAGATAGAGAAAACACATAGTTAGAGCCTAATTGCTTCCCTATAGCATAAACACTTGAGGATTTTCATGGGTTAGGAGCCTCAACTCATGGAGCTTGATTAAGAGGAATAAAATTATGAAAAATGCCATGCATTATGAAGGTCATTGTGGCCTCAAAGGCTTTAATTTGGGTTTGGTCCCTCTATTATTGTCCAATTTTGTACGCCTCCTTAACTGTCAAAATTGGTTAAGTCTTTGCTCAATATGTTCATTTACCTATTTGTCCATCATAAACATCCAATCTAACAAACACTAAATGGATATTCCCTTGTTAAAACTTGCCTAAGCATTCTCTTTTACATTTCTCAGGTCTCCATTGTGTGGTTGAGCTACCAAGACAACTAAGGGTTGCAAAATTTCCTTAAAAGTATTGGGGAAGTTTCAAGTGTTTGTTGGCAATTAGAAGAAACCTTATCAACACCCAACATATAGTTTCAAATCAAGTCAAAATCTCCAACATGAGTCTTGATGCAGTGTTCGTCGACACATTGGAGCAATTGCAAAACCACTACCAGCTCCCCATACACAGTTCCGAACCAAGGTAAAAATGTCAACAAGGCTCAACAAGAGTCTAAAGTTTTCTACAAAGGAAAGAAATGGAAGGATATGATGAGAAAAAGGAAGGTGTTTGTTAACAAGTTGTGAATAGTTTAGACCTTTCAAAGAAACACCAACAAGGGAAACAAAAGAATGTATTGGAAATTTTCAGAGTTCCCAAACCTTGCAAACCTTCGATGGGGTTAAGACCTACTAAATGTTCCAACAAAATAGAGGTGAAGTCAGCTAAGTATGAAATGTCAACAAGTTAATATTAGGAATGCCAATGGGGCCCTAATTATCTCTATTCCCCTTGACACCTTGCTCCTCACCTACGTTCTAGTTCCTGATCCCTTCCATTCCTCCAAGCTCCCTTCCCTTCAACTTCACAAGTCCGTGGTTGCTTCTAAAACCTTACTCTCAACCTTCTTTCTCCCTTTATTCTCCAAATCCCTAAACCTAACATGTTAGAAATGAAAAGTACACGACATAGAATAATACAATAAATAAGAAATTAACATGTTGATGTTAATTTATTAGATGTTATTTTTAGTTAGTTATTAGTTATATCAATATGTTGGTTGGCAGTTGGGGTAGGAAGATGGAAAAAAGGATTTATAAAACCTTTATAATGTAAAAATTTTATGTTGAAGATGGAGGATTGATTTGTGTGTTTCAGCCTCATACTCTTTATTTTTCAAATTCAATATGGTATTGGAGCAGGATTTTTGGAGCTCTCTATTTGCCTTCTATTCACTTGTCTTTCCTTATCCAAAGCAATACATACAATGGCTAAGCAGTGTAGGCCACACATGTGATAACCATTGTTGTTTGTTCACCATTCTTGCATTTTTTGTCATTACAGGCATGTTGTCTACAATTTTCATCTACCCAAAATTCTCCTTTGTCACCAAATGACACTCATCTTGCCTGATCAACTAAATTCGATCCCTCTACGCTTGAAGGATAATTTTATACTTATGAGGTTAGTATGGAGGATGGCAAGTTTGGAGAACGACTTTTGACCAATGATAAATCAGCACAAGTTAAATCACTTTAAAAGATGCATCGTCAGAACTTTAGTATGCCTCCCAATGCTCTTCTAAAAGAGGTAAAGTGATTCTTTGAAAAAGTCAAATAAAGCCCTATCGGCATACTTGGTAATTTTAAAAAATAGAGGCGGCACCTGAGGCGGTTATGATAATCATCTAATTACCCGACAACCACTTCAGAAGTCGACGACGGTTCACAAAACCATGATGAAGTAAACATGAATGGTGGTATTGTATGAGGTTTCGTCCACCTCACCTGGCTCCGTAAGAATTAAATAAGTGTTTTAATTAGCATTCGGTTTTGGTTTTAAAAGCAGTGGCATGATCCACCTTAGTTGTAAAAACTACCAATCAATCGATAGCAAAAGCAAAGAAATAAGTTAAAAAGTGGGGTTATCGGCATGGGACATAGTTGCAAACCTAGCTTCATAGAAAAAGCAAAGAAGAAAGTTTAAAAGTGGGGTTATTGGCAAGGGGCATAGTTGCAAACCTAGCTTCAAAACTCAAAGTGGTTAGAGAAACTGTGGAAAAGCCTAACGTGTTTTTGGATGTTGACAATAAAATGCTCAAAAGCATTTTGGATGTTGACAATAAAATGCTCAAAAGCAATCGACATCCGCTAAGATTTTTGAAGCCTTGGAAAATATCGAAACTTTGTTTACACCCAATAAAAAGTCCAATTTAACTTTCAACACTTTCATGTGTTTCGAAAACTACAACAGTATTCACAATGGTTATCATAACTGCTAAAGGGCACAACATTCCAATTAGTACCGCTAGAAGGCTCGACAAGTTCATCACAGACTGTAGAAACAAGATCACCAACTGCCTTGTATCTTAAAGCAAGCTTCATTATTCAATTACTCAAACCCTAGGTTCAATTCTCGCTCAGGACACTCTTGTAACTCTCGGTGAAAATAATGTTAATTTACTAAACAAAATAAGCTCATGGTGGAAGCAAATTGACAACACTATGCTAGATTCCTCTGATGTAGTCTTCATGATCGTCATCCAAGCCATAGGGAGGCTATTTCAAGAATTCAATTCCAAGAGTATGAGTGTTTGGCAGGAGATAAGCTTATTCTGAGTGAAAGTTCTTTGGCAATTCAATCAAATCAGGTTATTGTCACGGCCAATTTATATTGGCGTAGACAAATCTTGCTTATAGCTAGTTCTATGGTGCTTCCTATGGAGAGCTTTAGGGTTGTGGTATACCCTCTAGTTTATGCCTCCAAGACTATGGCATTTGCAATCATTAACAACCTAAAGAAGCTTTCTAGAAGCCAGAAGGGCAATAATGAAAGCTCTATGGGTCTTTCCAAATTTGATAATGCGGGAATAATGATTGGCGTTTGGGATGTGGTTTTGCACCTTGTATCATTTTGAATTTTTTGGATCTTGATTGTATTTGACAATGCATGAGCTTGAGATATTCTGTGAAGAACACCTTATAGGGCAATATGGTAATGGCTTTAAAAACAAGTAAAATGAGATTGGGATAAGACCCAAAAAAATTTACTCGGATGTTCTTTATATTTGACAATTATGACAGTAGGAAACATAGCCCAAGCTTTGAAGTTTTGGTGGAGGGAACTCTTGTCTTCAGTTGGAGATCACCCTGGTTAGACGAAAATGCCAAGTTTGGTGCTTAATCAAATCTTTTTACTTTTATAAAAGATGGAAAAGTTACCGTATGCCTATATAGCATTGCTACATATGCCCCTATTATGGTGTCATTGGAAATCATTCAGGTTGATCCATTGTCTTATGCTTCACCCCCAATTGGTAAGGATGTCATCTTGGTGAATTCGGACTGCCTGACATGTGGCTCTTGGTCCTGGCTTTAGTAATGATACAGATAATACTCGGCGTACCTGGCAATCTGACATCAATTTTGTTAATACTTAATAGCCTCAATGGAAGCAAGGTTTTGTGACCAAGAATCTAATAAAGAGTACAAATCAAGCTCATTATTATTTCCTAGTTCATTTGTATCAAGCTGCTCTTACATTGACTTCTAATGTAGGCTTGGAGTATCATTTACCTATTAATACAAGGTTGGACTATATGCTTTGGTTTCACCTTGCAGACATTGATTCAAGTATTACTGCAGCTGGGCAGCAAGTGTTTGACATTATAATCAATGACATAAATTTACAATGGATAGATATCTTCAAGGAAGTAGGAAGCTTCACTGCATTTCGTTGGCAGCACACTGCTCACAATTTAACCAAACCAACAATTAGCATAAGCACCTGTTACTGGAACTCCAATAATCAGTGGTTTTGAGAACTAAGCATTGATTTCAATAGATTTTGTTAAGTTTAAGATCGCTGCAAATGTAATAGCACTGCCGTATAAGTATGTGTTTTCCAAATGCATCGATCTCTTGTATATATACATGGCAAAGACAAGAAGTGACATGTCCCTTCATGGGACATGTCTATTCATTAATCTAATTTATTAATTTAACTATATAGTTATTATAAGAATAAATATAGATTAACTTTATATATATATATATATATATGCATATTAATATATAAATAATATCAATTATTATATATATATATATATATATATATATATATATATGTATATATATATATATGTATATATATGTATATATAATAAATTATTTCTTATAATAATCATATAGTCAGGTTTATTTATATGACCGATGCTATATACATCGACAGATTTTGCAACTGAAACATCAGAAGTTGTAGCTATGAGAGCATTGAAAGAATCTTTTCAAATTCCTGATAGAATGGGGTGGAATGGAGATCCATGTGCTCCTTCTACATGGGATGCATGGGAAGGTGCAAAATGTAATTATAATAAAGATAGCTCAGCTCTTGTTATAACGCACTTCGATCTTGGGAGTCAAGGTTTAAAGATATTCATTAGTGAAAAAATCACCACTCTCGAATTTGATAAGCCTGAGCTTGAGCTCTAACAGTTTGAAAGGCAGTATTCTGTTGGGGTTTGGAAATGAATATCTTAGAAATGTGGATTTGTCAAACAAACAGTTGACTGGCACGATTCTGAACAGCCTAGGATCTTCACAACTTCATCTACTTAATGGCAATGAGATGGAAGGACAAATCCCTGAGGCTTTGCACGTCATTTGATGATGGATCCATCATCTCACAACACACTAAACCAATCAATCTTAAAACGTTATTTGATTTGTGTTCTAGTAGTTTTAGTCATATCATGTTTAAATGCATGAAACAGCAGCAGGGGCTATATTAAAAGGCATTTCAAACAGCTAGTATGTCATTCCATCTGCCTAATTGGGTGTGACAAGCAGGAAGTGACGATCAATATAGAGGTGCACTCCACAATGGGTAAGGTTTGTGTCATGGTAAGTGTTTGGTCATTGTAGTGATATCTATTGCAGTACACCTTAGAAATGTCCCCTTTGGTCTACCAGAGCCAAAAGAGGAGGTCCTACCCAGCTTTAGCCCTTAGGTACTTGGTCCTAAAGTGCCCTACTTTATCACATGGCAGGTTTTAGCCCTAAATTTGACACCCCCAGCACTCAAGAAGAGACCTACCATAAGGGATTTGGAACCAACGCCCTCTACCCTCCTGGAGTTACTGCCAAAAAAACCCCACTTTAGTTCTAGAAAACAAAAAATAAACTCATTTTAGGCCATGCCAAAATAAAAGAGGCCATTTTTTAATTCTTAAGTTTTTGATGCCATGTACATTGTAATCCATTAACTTTGGACACCAAAGGCTAAACACTTAAGAAATTTTAATATTAATGTATTTATAAAACATCTTTCCTTTAGTTCAAATCTAAAAGCTGATTCGGAGAAGAGTGCACAGAAAAAACATTTAGTTCGCTAAAAATTCTCTATATTTCATGGTTTCTTCAATCTGCCAAGTGTCTGCCAAGTCAAGGTGCTGCGTCCAACTCTGAGTTCAAAATCAGCAAGCCACATCTGTTCCACAGTCAAATCCAGCAAGTATGATCGAGACTATTTTGTAGCTTAGGGCTTATACATGTTTCAAACTCATATTCTACATTTTAATCTTATCGTAACAGTTACTTATTTCCTTTTTTCATTTAGTTTGGATGGGGAGAGTGAAGGGCTAGTTGGCAGAGGGGGCTAATGGTTTGATCGCATAACTTATTTCTTATTATCTTGTACAGACCATTCCTGAGCATAGAAAGTGAGCTCTACCCTTTCTCTTTAAAAGAACCAGAAAGAAGCTGCTGATGCTGACATCAACCCACCTGGCTAAATGAAAATCAAAGCTAAACAGTGAAATGATAATAAATATATTAAAAGAAAAGCATCCAAGGTGAAATCACTATATCCAATTTGTATAGAAGTTATTTCTACTCACTGAAAATTATAAATCCAGTTCAATAAACTTCTTTGTGATGAACATAATATGATTTTTAGGTTTAGAAACAGTTGTAGGCTAGTGCTTATAGTCAAAATTACGAAGAAGAAATTTCAGAGTATCTAGATTACTCTGACAAGAGAAATCAATCTATGTAATAAAGTTAACAAGATAGAAGGCAGACAACAATCACACAAGAAAAGGTATGGATGAGTTGTCTCTTTTCAGAAGTCTACTGATGAACCAGAACATCAAGGCAAATGTTACGTAAAGTTAGTCCTCATAGTTTAAGAATTTGTTGCAGGTACAATCTTGAATTTAAAAAGGAAATGTAAGCAAACAAATAGTATCAGTTAAAGCCTCAATCACATACATATACAACAGATAATTTTATAATATGGTAATGTAATTTTTAGCACACAAAAGTATATACCTGTATGTAAAAGGAGACCTGAGAAAGAATAACCGCAGTGACAAAATGCAGAACAATAATAATTGTTTTTGCAAAAGGTGATGAATTCCTAGATTATTTAAAGAGGCGTGAAATGCACAAATACGGAGCTTTAGTACCTCTGGTATTAGCTCCACTTTCTTTCCAGCTCCCATTTCAATGGCGCAGACCTTCATGATAGCAGTGACAGCATAACCCTATGGTGAATTAACAAAGACAAATCAAAATGCATTAAACACTACCGTTAATTTGGAAATCATGAGAACCAGTTTCCCAAAGCAATGCGTATTGATTTTTTTCTAAAACCATTAACAGAAAACAATGCGAAAAAGAGATCATTTATATGTTCTCTACTAGAGACATTCTTTTATTAATCTCAGAGCTTACACTCATAAATCTTATTGAAGAAGAAGATCAAATAACTAGCAAAGAGCGGGGATGATACTATCAAAAGCTCCAAATTCAAACATCCACAGTTTCCCCTTCAAACTCTGTGTCACTTCCATATCTTAGAAATCAGATGGTCCCAATTGCACAAATGTGTACCAAAATCAATAAAAGCATGCACCGCATCAGGTGATACTTATGTACAGTAAGAGAGCTAGAATCATTTCTTTAACCTCTTTTGTAGTGTTTATTACAAAAAGATAACTAAAGACTAATTTGAAAATTCATTGCTTACTAACAAGTAGTAACCTGTAAAGTGGAGAGAAGAAATTTAGAAATAACAAATGTTCTGGAGGGTTGTAGTTTTTCTAGGGTTTTGGATGTGGCCAAGTGGCCGCCTGGCCTAGCTGAGGCTCTTCACATCTCTCATATTTTCCCTCTGCTTACTGATGGCAACTTCATCTCTCTGCTAGGCCTGGGTGAGATCTTTTGAGTGTTTTTTTATCTCCTATCTGCAGTTTAAGGGATTCCTACTCAGCAATTGAACCACACTTTCTCTGCAGCTGTTCTCAAACTATCTTTCTACCCTAATGGCTCCCCATTCCTAAATAGATATTGTTGTCAGGGTGGTTGCTATGTTGAAACCTACAGAATCTGAACACCGCTGCTACAGATTTCCACAATCTAGGGCATGGTAATGAACATCTTCAGATGGTTAAACATCAGGATGCTATCCACTCTATTGACACTCCCATGAGGGAAAGCAACTGATCTGATGATCATGTATCATTAGCTGGTTTTGGTGGACAAATTTATAGGTGCTTGGCCCTCTTTTGATTCATTGAAAATATAGGTAAACAATGAATGGAATCAAAGATTAAAGACGGCATCAAGATTTCTGTGTGGGGAAGGCTTTTTCCTAGCAAACTTCTCTAACAAAAAGGATGATTTGATTTTCTTTCCATGGTTTGTGGTCGATTGGCACCTAAAGGCTCTAATTAAACTAATGGATGCCTTCTTTTGATCCAACAAAATAAACACTATCTCAAATGCCAGTCTGGGCTCTCCTTCCTTCATTTTGTATGGAATGTAGAAATGCTAAATGCAATAGGAAATGCTATTGGGGCATACAAGGAACGGGCTCC
Organism: Chamaecyparis obtusa; assembly: GCA_027943335.1. Taxonomy (NCBI): domain Eukaryota; kingdom Viridiplantae; phylum Streptophyta; class Pinopsida; order Cupressales; family Cupressaceae; genus Chamaecyparis; species Chamaecyparis obtusa. The sequence continues at coordinate 1,524,755 of BSBK01005809.1, forward strand.
ATCCAAACAAGATAATTAATCAGTTTGCTTAAATTTATGTCTACGTGGATATTTGTTAATATGCTCCCTGAGTGCATTAATCTGAAATTGCAGGCTTTTGACAATGGTCAGAAGATTGACTATGAGAATATATCTTTCAAATGCAACTTTTATCATGACCATATGCATTTTCAAACAAACTACAGTAAAACGCCTAAAATAATGCGGGCCAAACAAAATTCTACTAAGAAAAGTTAAAGATAAAAAGAAAATATGGATGCTTCTAACAAAGATCCCTTGTCCTCCAATCCACTTTCTATCTTGATGTTAGTTGTGGCTCCTTTGCACAATATAGGTGCTTCTATAGACAACTGAAGAGGTGATACAATCTAAAGAAATGCCAATGCTAGAAGAGGAGGCATTATCTTCCAAAGACGTTGCTCTTGTTGAAGTTTAGCACATGCCATAGATGTCCATACACTGCCAAAGGAGGACTCAAACTCTGGCAATAACTTGGCAAGCTCAAAAAATTTAAAAACTGGGGATTGGCAAAAGCTCAGCAATTTTATCGAACATTTTAAAATAATTGTTTTCAAATATCCTTCAAAAACACACATTACTATATTAGTAGAGCATATTACTGATTTTCATCATATAAAAGTCAAAAGTGTTTAATACCTATGTTAACCCAAGTTTCCAAGACGAGGACAACAAGGGATAAAGGAATTGTTTTGGGGATGGCTATATTAAAATAATATTGTTATATTTAGTTTATAATGGTTATTTAAGTTGTTTAGTTAGTTTTTAGTAACTTTCTTTTCAACAAGTCATTTAGTTAGTTTTTAATATCTTTCTATTCTGTCTTTAGTTCTTGATCAGTTTTGTTATGGAAAGATCCTCTGCACTCTCTTATTTAAGGAGTATTCCTCTACTTTGTAATTAATCAATAATCTCAAATATTTCATGGTATCTGATCTCTGGTTTGCAAAACCTCTGGATCGGAAAAGATACATACACATCCATACAAAAAAATTTGCTCCATTTTTTTATAATAAAAATCATACTATTTACTTGGAAATTTTGTAGAAAATTCTATAAGTTCTTTTATCAGTTTTCTTAAAAAGAAATGTTTTTTAAAATTTTAAAATTGTGGGGGTTTTTGGTGGATTGTTTATATAATAAAATTCATGGTTTTGTTCCTGAACATTTCATGAGAAAATTTCAGAAGATATTGGATCCTTTTTTTTTTAATTGTGGGATTGTTTCGCTAATAAAATTGTGTGGCTTTCTTCACGGACTTGCATCAGAACATTGGAAAATTGCGGCAAGGGTTTTTATCAGCAAAGTTTTTTGAACAATGTTTTGATAAAAATTGTGGAAGTTATTTCTACAAAAGGACTGAGTTTTTGCACAATTTTTTTAGAAAATCATGAATGTTGCTTTCTCCAAAGCATTGGAGGGTTTTTAACCAGGTTTTTGACATTTTTTGTGCAAAATTGTGGATTTCCATAATTGTGAAGGTTTAGAGCAATTTTTTCTAGGGAATCGTCGTATACAGAATTTTTGCATGAAACAAATCGAGGGTTCAAGAATTTTTTTTCCATTTTTTTAGTAACAAAAATAAGGCATTTAAAAAACTGAATTTTATCTTCTTCTTTGTGTCTCTGGATAGCGGGACAGATGGCTTAATTACCCAAAATCAAGTTGGAAGGCAGTCAAACATTCTAACAAAGTCCCCAAGTACAGATAAAATTTCGAGACAAACTTGGTATACTTAGTAGAATGAACATCAAGGGAGTGTATTGAACTAATATTGTTAAATTTAGTTTATAATGGTCATTAGTTAATAACTTATTTAGTTAGTTTTAGTAACTTTCTATTAAGTAAGTTGTTTAGTTAGTTTTTAGTAACTTTCTTTTTAGTAAGTTGCTTAGTTTTTAGTATCTTTCTGTTTTGTCTTCAGTTCTTGATCGTTTTTGTTATAGAAAGATCCTTTGTAATCTCCTATATAAGGAGAATTCCTCTCCTTTGTAATTAATTGATTATCTCAATAATTTCAGGCTAGGGGATGGTGGTTTAAAAAATAGAGAAAATTTTAATAATATAGAGAATTCAAAATATTCATATGATAGCATTCACAAGGCAATCATCATATGCATCATAGAACCTTAACACATAATATAAGAGTTCAATTGAGATTTCATTTCAAAGAAAGTGTCAAAGGTACATATATGTATAATATAAAAATTAAATCAAAATGCCCAAAGGCAGCAAGTTTCAACTACAAAATGACAAAAACATAGCAATATGCTGCTATCCCTAATCAGCATCTACTAACACTAAATCAAAATAGGAGTCTAAGTCACTACCCATATGAGAGGCCATCTTATTCTCATCCAATGGAAGTGAAACCCCAAGCAATAAGTAATTTCCCTCCTCATCATCAACTTGTGTACTCTTTGCGTGATCAACATCCCAACGTGCAACTAAAGTCTAACTAAACTAGAGTCGCAAGGCACTATGCACAGACTAAAGGTAAGTCTAATCCTCTTGATTGATTGGATGAAGCTACTTATAGACTAATTCCTCTTTACAACAGAGGAACTAGCAAGCTACCAAAGGAGTCAAGTGGCAAGCATCCTCAGCTCCAGTGCATCCTTATCATGCCATGTCCACCATCCAATGGGATTCAAATGAGATAATTGTAGCTCTATCCATCCTCGCATCTTCCCTATTAAATGTTGGGCCACCAAGATTCACAAAAGCTAGCTATTGTGCTCTATGTTTGCTAGAATCCTCAATATACATTTTTTTGAGGTCTTTTGTGAAGCCTTCTTTCACCTCTTCATCATCAAATATAGGTACTCTCCCAAGCATAGTTGCATACTATTTGGGATTTAGTGTGTAGGTTGTCCAATGAAGTGGAGTATTCACAGTGTTCCGCCACTGTGTCACAATGGGCCTAATGTGCTCCTCATAAAATCCCAAATTGGGATCACTACTATGAATTACATGCTTCATTTGTCCAAGCATACTAACAAAAGTCTCATGAATCTCTCCAAGGTTAGGAGAGCCAGTATATGTAAAGTGTGCCACATGAAATGATATATTATCATTTGGTTTATATTAACAAAATAATTAAATAATAAAATAGTAAATTAATGATAGATGTAATATAAATGAAATGATAATATATCAAACATTATCATAATATAATATAATACATAATATGATATATAAATATACAAAATATATATATTAAGTATATTATAATATATATATCAATATAATATATTAATATATATAAATTCCATACTCACCAGCGCTCCACATAAGTGTGATTAATTATTACAAGGTTGCACGGGGACGGGGGTACTTGGGTACTTTGGGTACAGGTACGACTATTTTTCAAAATAGGGGACGGGGGTACTTGGGTACATAATTTTTTAATTTAATATTTTATAGAAAGTATGAAAATATGAATCATGACATTGAGTTTTCAGACCAAGAAACCAAGAACAGCGATAAAGTTTGCAGATGTAATGTATTGTTTTCAGTTTCAGATTTGCAATATGTTTGTATTAAATGTTGGGCCACCAAGATTCACAAAAGCTAGCTATTGTGCTCTATGTTTGCTAGAATCCTCAATATACATTTTTTTGAGGTCTTTTGTGAAGCCTTCTTTCACCTCTTCATCATCAATTATAGGTACTCTCCCAAGCATAGTTGCATACTATTTGGGATTTAGTGTGTAGGTTGTCCAATGAAGTGGAGTATTCATAGTGTTCCACCACTGTGTCACAATGGGGCTAATGTGCTCCTCATAAAATCCCAAATTGGGATCACTACTATGAATTACATGCTTCATTTGTCCAAGCACACTAACAAAAGTCTCATGAATCTCTCCAAGGTTAGGAGAGCCAGTATTAACATATCTTATGGACTGCACAACAGGTGAGATATGGAGCAAATATATCAACAAAGAATGAAAATAATTTAGTAATTTTACAAGCTAGAAATTTAGAAACAATAAAAATTATAATGTATAAGTTAATAATAAAATAAGAAATTTAATATTAAAATCAGCCATGAACTAAAATTTAAAAAATTAAAAGAACAATCTCGACCACCAACCATTGTCAAGGATTTTTTGTTCGATACTTTTTCTTGCAGATGTGTTTGCCCCTAGCCATCTAGTCCACTCTAAATTAACCGTCATTGATTGTAGAGCCCCCAGCACTTCAATCATTCTCTCCAACAAAATAAAGTAGCTAGCATATCCGGTATCCACAGGCTTGAGGAATTCCTTCCTCAAAAAAGTCCTAAACAAAGCAAATGGTATGTGACAATTGCAAATAAACATCTAAATGCCTCTAATTTGTGACACCAACTCCTTCACCCAATCTATTTTCCTAATGTCATTCAATGTGTTGTTAAACACATGAACACAACACAGGGTCTAAAAAATGTAATTGTAAGCACTCTCCACCATCAATCCAACTAATCTGCATACATGGGCTGAACTATTCACTACATGCACCACATTAAAGGATCCAACCTCTCCTATGGCATCCATCAAAATTTGAAATCAGAAGCCTACATCCTTCCTCTTCCTCGAAAAATCAATAACTCTAAAAAAAAAAGCTTGCAGTACATATGACAATGACATTGATGAGTGGTTGATGCCTAATATTGATCCACTCATCCATCATGATAGATCCCTCTGCCATAATGATATAGAAACCATCATTATACTTACCTTGGAATACTCCTTATCAAGTAGGGATGCGCATAACTTATGATCTCCAAGGGGAACATTTTAAGGACCAACCAAAAAGTGCATCTTTGAACACTTTAAATTATGTAAAGTCTGCCACATGAAATGGTATAGGATTACAATAAAACAAAATAAAAGCTTGCAGTACATGTGACGATGACATTGATGAGTGGCTGATATCTAATATTGATCCACTCATCCATCATGATAGATCCCTCATTCATAATGATAGAGAAACCATCATTATAGTTACCTTGGAATACTCCTTATCAAGTAGGCATGTGCATAACTTATGATCTCCAAAGGGAAAAAATTAAGGACCAACTAATAAGTGCATCTTTGAACACTTGTTTAAAATATGTAAAGTGTGCCACATGAAATGATATATTATCATTTGATTTATATTAAAATAATAATTAAATAATAAAATAGTAAATTAATGATAGATGTAATATAAATGAAATGATAATATATCAAACATTATCATAATATAATATAATACATAATATGATATATAAATATACAAAATATATATATCAAGTATATTATAATATATATATCAATATAATATATTAATATATATAAATTCCATACTCACCAGCGCTCCACATAAGTGTGATTAATTATTACAAGGTTGCACGGGGACAGGGGTACTTGGGTACTTTGGGTACAGGTACGACTATTTTTCAAAATAGGGGACAGGGGTACTTGGGTACATAATTTTTTAATTTAATATAATTTAATATTTTATAGAAAGTATGAAAATATGAGTCATGACATTGAGTTTTCAAACCAAGAACAGCGAGAAAGTTTGCAGATGTAATGTATTGTTTTCAGTTTCAGATTTGCAATATGTTTGTAATAATATATATGCTAAATGTTTAGATGCATAACAGAGAAAACAAACTTTAAACATTAAATCATATAAAAATAACATACTGCAAATGATAAACTTCTGACTTGAATAGTGATAAATTTTACTATTAATCAGTATTGCATCAAAGTTTCAAACTGATTACATAATGAATTAAGCTTGAAAAACAGAAAGCTGATAAGCTGATAGGCAAACAAAAATCAGAAATCTTAATCAAGTTCGTTAGCTATGATGCTCTCCACCAAGTACCCACCGAGTACCCACTGAGTACATGGTACATGGGTATGTGTACCAGTACCCGGTACGCGTCCCAAGGGTGTGGGTACGAGTACCCATGCAACCTAGTTAATTAATGAACGAAGAGTCTCAACCAAGAGACTCCAAATGCTGACGAAACACCTCCACACAGGTATAAAGAGGAGTGTTCAATCATGAGAAAAAGCCAGGCAGAAAATCATCGATAAGGAATAATAAATCAAGCAATCATGGAACAGAACAATGGACTTGGACATTGACCCGGAACAGTAACTGTCTTGTAACATCCAGTCAGCAATTAGCAAAGGAAGATACAGCCAGCGGTGACAATACTAATGGAACGGAGAACAGAAAGATGAGCAATCAGGAGGATCATCTGGCCAGCAGCGTATACTGTAAGATGTCTGCTGAAATTAATATCCAGAGAAATATTTACTTACAGATCAATACTGGTGTACAGATCATTATGTCAGAATATTATTATTAGAAATAAGGGACCATTATCTATACAGTCTCTCTATATATAGCATTATTAATAATAGGGAAGTTAGAAGTATATATATGGGCTAACATATTTATTATGTTATATGTATACTAATAAATTAATAATAATAACTTATAAATATATATATATGGACAAATATATACAGCATTTATATATATATATATATATATATATATATATATCAACGTTCCAGGACGAGCCAGAGTTAGGCCAGCCGAGTCTGGCTGCCTCTGGACTCGGACTCGGCCGAGTCAGGCATGGACTCGCCAAGTCCTGCCGAGTCTATGGACTCGCCGGACTCGGCAAGTCCTGATGCCTGGACTCGGCTGGCAGTCAGCGCTTTTCAGCGCTTAAAAAAAACATTTATTTATTATTTCACTTCGTTTTTTTGGTTTGTTTTGCCTTTTATAATATGTCTTTGACCTAAAAAGGTCATTCTATCACTTGCATAAGGAAAGAAGAGAGAATGGAGACTTGGAGTGGGTTGATCAGGTGGATCGAGAGGCAAAGACAGTAGCGATGGCACAGGAGGAGGCTAGAGCACAAGGAGACCCAGTGCAGGAACCTGAGGCTGAGAGTGGTGGATCCAAGTCTGATGATGAGGATTATGAGGAGGGTGATGATGAAGAGGAGGTTTCCGATGAGCATGTCACTGAGGATCCTGTTTCGGTTCAGCCTCAGACACAGGGAGAGAGGATGGCTATAGAGTCTTCCATTTGTCATTTTAGGCGTACTCGTAGGACATAGGCTACTATGAGGCTATGAGCCTTTATTTTGAATCTTTGATATATGTTTTGAACTTCTCATTCCATGGATTTCATATTCCATGAATATTGTAGACATTTTGATTTATCATTTGACAGTGACACTATATTTCAGATTTCTATATGTTATTTGGTTTAACAGTGTCAGTAACTTCAACTAGTTTTCTTCAAAAATCCGTATTTTTACTTATGTGATCTATGCAAAGTTGTGTATGTGTGCAAAGGAGTTTCTATTTATCTCAATTATTGTGTATTAGATGTTAATTGACTAAATATTGCAGGAAAAAAACTTAAAATCCTTAAAAATCTTTGCATTTCATGGGTTTTTTTATTTGCCGAATACGGGCGTCGAGTCCGAGTCCGAGTCCATTTTGAGCTTTTCAAGTTCGAGGCAAGTCCGAGTCTTGGAACTATGATATATATATATATATATATTATTATAGAATTCAGTCTATCACAGATAGGTATATATCAAGATATGAATTATATGGATACATGAGTTTATGTTCATAATACAAGGAATTAAATATTGTAGCCTATTCCTTAATCATTTACTATAACTCCTTTAAAAGGACAGGGTTTTGTTAATATGGGAGAGGCGGAGTAAATCCTCACAAGATAGGTGAATTCCAAGATGGGTAAGGATATGTATTTCCAATGCCTTGAGGGAAAATCCCGAGATGGATACGAACATACAATCCCAATACCTTGAGGAAGCCAACTTGTAGATTGGTGTCAAGCGCCCTGCGACATGGAAATTCCCATCCTCCTTAAGGTTGGCATGTTTAAGAGAGGCGAAGGAATTGGGCTTAAAAGAGTTAATTATTAAATTTATTATGAATAATTCATTATTTCTAAAAGTAAATTCAATCTAGATGCATAATAATGTATATTAAACAAGGAAAATTGACAGCCTCCCAGTAGGGTGTTAATGATTGTAGCTTCAATCGGATAATTCCAATCGATGATATCAAATGTTTGAATGGCCTATCGGCCTTAAACATTTGATATCTTTCTTATTATCAAAGAGCATTATTAATATTGATGTCAACTGTCAAGATGACATATTTATTATATATACATAATATATATATATATGAGATATATTATATATGCATATACATATATATTCTATATATATATAATTCATAAATAATAAATAATTGTCATACACATTATAATGATGATAATACATTAAACAAGATTTTTGATATTGATTATAATGTAGATTATGTGAATCAACTTAATATTAATGAATGACAATAGTAATCAGCAATACAACGAAATGATAGTGACACAGTCGATGTCGACTGTGGTTATCACAGCCGACAACACCATTGACTGTCATATGTCATATGTCATTCCTGTTAAATATATATTAAGAGCGTCAATCATTATAGACTGTGATGACATAGCTGATATCGACTATGATTATCACAACCAATAATCATTATCAAATGCCATATAGTATCGTTGCCAATGAATAGTATAAGAGTTGATCATTATATCGATTGTCTTATCATTGTTATTAAGTTATGGTTCGATCGTTATCGATCAGATTCAATGATATGTATTAGCAGTAACTAATGAATGGTTAACCCATTAACAAGAGACATGTCTCTACATGAACTTTGTTCAAAAGTTCATGTAGGGACATGTTCCTACAGGAAACATATCCGATTATGTTATATATATACTCATTAAAAGAATAACTTGGAACATAGAGAAATCTACAAGTGTTATTACAAGTTAAAAATAGAGACTCATATCAAGTCTTCTCAAGCAAAAGAAATATATCATTATTGTATTTGCAGTTCATTGTTTTCTCTCAGATCTGCATTATCATCACATAGACAATTTCATTAGGATAAAAAGAGTTAGAATATAATTCTAATCTAAGTATCATCATAGTTTCATTATATAGGAAACAAGTTAGAAAATTTAAAATTCCTCTATTCTAAATCTGATCACAATTTAACATAGGGGACATTACACAAAGATCACAAACAAGGAAAGGAAACCCTCATAAGTATAGGAAATTTTTGACAAAAACCAAAAAAAATGCAAAAGAAATTGTAAAAATAAACAAAAAAAATAATGAATTTACCTCAAATGATGGAGACTTGAACTTCTTTTGCCTTTTGCTCATTCCTCTTTCCTTCTTTCGCTTTCTTTCTCAAAATTGTACTTGTCTCCTTTTCTCCCTTCACACTTTGGCAAATGACACAAACGAGCTTTTTTGCTTTGGGCATTGTCATATTAATTTTAGGTTTAGGTATTGTGCAAAGGGGTGTGGGGACCCCACACAACACTTTGTTATTTTAATATTTGTGTGGTTATTTTAAATTCACTTTTCCTTGGCTGGACCATAGGGGACAAATAGTCATCCTCAAGATGGTTAGTCGTCCCCAAGATGGTCTGGGAATGTCTAGGGATCCTCTAACAATCTTGAGGGTGTCTAGCCATCCATTGTCTTTTCCTGACGTTTGCATCTCTTAGTTAGACATCCCCGAGACATTTTTGGGCTTCAACAAGAATCTAGGGACAGTGGAAAACTTTCCAACCCACAACAGCCCCTTTTTGGTTGCAAACACATCCCTAGTAACATAGTTTAATACATATCATAGACCAAAAAACAACTTCAACCTCTAAATGACTTACAATGCAACTTCTACCCATGTCATATGTAGAAGTTGCTTCATCTAGAGAGATTTTTGGCAGGTTGTACGATAATAATGCCAAAGCCAGCACACTCAAGAGTTATATCACAACTCCTAATCACTACCACATTGTAATCAAGCTTCTTTCTAACAAGAGATCCCAATAACTAATGGGGATTTGGGAGCGGAGACCCAATGGGGTTGAGGGGCAACACCCCAAATGGAGTCAAGGGGCCTTTGCAAACATATAAATTGTCACTGGTGATTCTAATGTCACTACATGCCCTAAGTCATCAATTGCATGTTAAAAATAAGTAAAAATCATATTATTAACTACAAGCAAGAAATATAAGTGTTATTAACCAAAAACTCGTGATCTTTTCCGTTGACATGCAAACCTTAGAGGGTAAGATCGTCGCGAGTTTACAAAAACTCATGAACAAGTTTTTGGGCAACTTGCCTCGCAATCTGACTCCTAAGTACTTGGTGAGTGTAGCAACTATGCACATGCAACACATATCACCATAAAAATTTGCCATCATAATGTATAAAGAAGATATTCCACATGTAACACCATACAAATTACATGCAACATCAAGGAAGATACTCCATGGTCAATTACACATCAAGGATAGTGCATGAAGTCTTTTCTTTCTTTTACATAGTATGCATTCACTATTCTAGAACAACCAAAATATTTGATATTCACTTTGCAAGAATCTTTAAATAAGAGATTACAAACGATCTAACAATAAGGATAAGATTGACAACTAAGAAGAAGGTAATTAAGAGAATAAGTAATATACCTAAACTAATATAACTAAATATTACAATGTTATTTTAATATTCTCCCTCAATGAGCAATCTATCAACTACACCCACCAAATCCAAAAACATGAAATGGTCTACTCAAAAAGCGGTAGAATGTTAACTCCTACTCAGAATGTTCTACAATATGGGCCTTTGGTGGAGACCCTCCCTGGTTGGATTGTTCATCAATTTTTGCAGAACCTCTTCATTTGACCAAGTTTAGCATAATAGTGACATGCGATAGACTATAGAATCCAAGAATTGTCTTCATTTGGTCTTTGACCTTTCTTTTGAGACCACTTGCCTTTGCCCTTGGCTATAAAGGCCTACTCTACACTCATCAAATCACTATTGATACAAAATTGATGTTTCCAACTATCCTACTATAAGAGTTTGTTGCATGTCATCAAACTTCAAATTAACATTGGTAGATGTGATGTTGAAGGTTTCTATGAAATTATCGTAAGATTGTGGTAATCTTTTCAACATTATGACTGCCATGTCTTCTTCCACCAATGTGTAATAGCAGCTAACAAATCATGTCTTTGATTTTCATCAAATGATCTTGCAAAGACACCCTCTCATCCATCATGATCAAGGACATGTTCTTCACAAAGAATGCCCTACCTTCATCTAATGTCTCATGTAGATCTTGCGGGTTTTTTCAAATCTTTGTAGAAGACTTGCCTAAAGGAATCTCCAAAACAATAACTTAATGAGCATAACTACTTTGCGATTATGCTCATCGCACTTGCCCTAATCTTTACCTGCAATGGTAGGTCGAATGTCAATACCAAGAACAATCTAACCAAAGCACCTATACTCCAAAATAGTGATTATCCTTTGTTTCCAAGAATTGTAATTTTTGCTTGTGAGAAATTTCGGCTGCCTTCTAACATGATGTTGGTCAATGAAGTCATCCCTCCAATACTCCAAAAACACAAAAAAAACAAGAAACCCAAAAAGAAGACTTCAAAAATTTAAGAAAAGTTTTACTATAACCCCAACAAGATAATGTCCCCGATTTTATCAAAAAAAAAAATTTTAAAATGTAATAATTTTTTTTTAAAGTAGAAAATTCAAAACACCTACATTTTTTAAAAAAACATCAAAATATGATTGAAAAACATCATGGTTTTCTGGAAGAAACAGTCAAAACCCTAGCTGTTCAACGGACACCACAATTTTGTCAAAACATCATTCAAACAAATGCAAAAAAAAAAAAGAAAGCTTCCAAACCCGAAGCATTGCTGAAAATCTGCACAAATTCATGATTTTCAGGAAAAAAACCATTAAAAACACTAGACTGCCATGAGAAATCATGATTTTTGCTACAAAAATTGCCAAAAGCCAACCTTTCAATTGTGTGCATGTTTGAAACAAGAATCCCATAACGCTAAAGAGAAAAACCCACAAGTTTTTTGAATAAAAAATATTCAAATACTCAGAAAAAACCATGAAAAATGTTGTAAATCCATCCTAATCCATGCAAAAAATCTTCAGAAATTAAGCAGAAAATCCCTCACTTTGAAAAAGAAATTTTTGAAAAATCCAAGGTTGCACCAAGATGGGGGGTACTTGGAGACTCCGAAGACTAGTACCAGTACCAGTATGGCTATTTTTCAAAATAGGAGATGGGGATAGTTGGAGATACCAATTTTTTTAATATATTTAAGTAATTTATAGAAAATTTGAGAATAGGTGTATATTTGTAAAATTAAATATGAATATAGACAAAGTGTAAAAGGAAATTGGAGGCGATGGCCCAAACCAACAAGTTGAATCTTTCAGCACTGCAAATACTTTTGCTATTCTGTGTGATTATATTTACGGGAATGTGAAATATAGATTATATATATGAGAATATGAATATAGACATACTCACAAGAATGAAGAAAGAAAATGTATATCATAGGAAAATTCCCAAGTCTCAAGGACCTAATAGAAATCGCCCCCATTGTATATACCACAAAGTCTACATAAAGGAATTAAAAGAACAACAATAAGAATATGGAAAATATGAATATCTTTTAAGTTTTGCATCGAACTGCAAATAGCTAAAAGGCAAATACTTGTGGTTTTTGAGTTTTGCATCCAACTGCAAATAGCTGAATTGCAAATAGTAAATACTAGTGGTCTTATTAGCTCACATTGACTCCTGCCCTGTCTTGGCTCCTATTTTCCCTTTTGTGGTGTGTTTATTTTCCTGTTTCCCAGTACATTTAACTTTTAACTGTTAGGAATTTTTGTTTTAATTGTGTGGGAGTTGGCACCTTTTGCATGGGAGACAGTGGGAGTCTTCAGGAGACCACGGTTGAAAGTATCCTCCAATTGGAGATGTCTTAGGCAATGTCTCCAGCTCTAGAGACATGTCTCAGTCTCCGAGATGCATCCCTAAGGGTTGGAGATGGGTTTCCGTGTAACTATGAAAAAATCACAGTAGCTTGCAGCCAAAACAAAACCCCTATGACATGACAGAAACATGAAAAGTTGCCACAATTTTTGAGGAAAATTTGGCCAAAAACTCTCGAGAATAATCACGGAGTATTTTAGACAAAAATTGTGTCAAAAATTGATGAAAAACGATGCGATTTACCTCAGGAACAGGTTGTGTGATTTGCCACCGGAAACCCTCGAATTTGCATAAAACTGGCCGCAATTTGCAGCAGTGAAAAGCATGATTCATGCAAAAATAGGGTACGATTTTCACAAAAATTTCAGATGATAAAGCCACATGATTTTGTCCAAAAAAACTTTCAAAAACTTCTAAAAATATTCACAAATTTTAAGTAAAAATATCCATGAATCTTTTTTAGAAAAAAATCATCAAAAAACTGCCCACGAATTTCAAAACTGTAAGGAATACCTAAGCTCTAATACCATATTACAAAAAGTAATGAAAGAGAATAATTATCAAGATATTCAATATTTGTTACTAACAAAGAAGCGAAGGACTCCTTATACAAGAGATTACAAAAGATCTATACGATAAGGATAAGATCAACAACTAAGAAAAGTAGAAGACAACTAAGAGAATAAGGAATATGCCTAAAGTCTATTAGACTTTAGTATCCTAGATTCTTGCTAATTTTAGCTCGGCATTTTAGAATCTTAGTTAATGGTCATTTAGGCTCTATTTTTGAGTTGTCTTAATTAGTTTATTTTTAGTTGTCTATATTTAGACGACTTTGCTTTTTGCTTTCTGTTTTTTCGTTAAAAGCTTTTGTAAACTCTATATATTTGTATATTTGATTAATACAATTATTCCGTTTTTAATAGTTTCATGGTATCAAAGCAAGTGATAAGGCATTAAATTTTTTGTGTAGTTCTATCTGGATATAATTTCCAAAAAAAAATTTAAGAGATTTTTTATGAAAAGATCTGCATTGGAGAATTTTGTGTGGAGTTTTGTGTGATGGTCCCAACCGGTGCTGAGAGGGGAGGGATGAATCAGCACCCACTAAAATTTAAAGACAATCTGATATAATCTAACAATAACTGCATGCAGAATAGATTCTATCATAGAAATAATTATCACAAGATCAAAGCAGTAGAGAACATCAAATGTATCATGTGGAAACCCAAAGTGGGAGAAAACCACGGTGTGAGTAGACCTTGCAATTTTTTGCACTCTTCTAAAGTGCACCTTGTTAGAAGCCTTCCCTGATAAAAGATTACAAATGCATTGTTAGATGCGACCTGGTTAAGGGATTTAAGAAATAAGGCCTGTTAAAGCCTGCCTTGTTAGAGGACTTTAGAACATCTACTCGATGTCACCCAGTTAAGGGATTTAATACAAGGGACCTGTTAATGTCCACCCAAATACTAAAATTTTTTCTATTGCAATTGTCAGAGAGCAATAGAGGGTTTGATCATTTTGAGATGGCTTTGCTAAGCATGATAAGGTTATTGTGTTCATCAACTGAGAGTCATCACCAAGCACCACGGGTATGCTCTCTCCAGATTGTTTTGCTCCCTTGCACACTCTTCTCTTCTTCTTTTCTTCACCTTTTCGTAGCTTTGTTCAGCGTACAAGTTCACTCTTTTTCTTCTTGGTAGAATGAAGGCAAATGATATTCTTCACAGGCTGAAGAATGAATAGTCTTCCTGCTCTTCCTGCTTTTTGCATGTGCGACCTCCGTAAAGATCTCCTTTGGATCCATCATCCAGTTGAGTCTCAATTCAGAGAGGAAACATCAGATGCATGCTACATACTTTTTTCTGTTTTGTAAAGGAAACGACAGATGCGTGTTGCATACTTTCCTTAACTTGAGATTCCGCCATGTTTTAATGCCTTAATTTTCGGCATTAAATCCTTCAATTGTGCCTTGCACCGATCTTTCCCATAACACAAAGTCCTCCGTGTTTTGTGCAACAAATCTCGGTCGAAGAGTCACTTACCACTTTGTCAACTGTGACTTCCACCGGTTCATCAGGTCTCGATGATATCCCACTGATCAGAGATGATCGGTTTACACCCTTCGGTAGTGTACAAGTCTTTGTCTTCACCTGCCACTCTCCCTTTCTTTGTCTATACCGATTTGGTTCCTCGATTACGGTCATATACTTTACCAATCATTGCTCCGATTACCGGTTAGTGACTTTACCAGTCACAGTACTTCTTCCATCGGTTTCCTAACCAGTCTCATTGTTAACTGCAACACTTCTATGTTTGATATTATTGTCACTTGTTCCCTGTTTGAACAATGTTAGCTTTAGACATCAATGACAACACCACTTTGCCATATACTGGTTACATCGGTTACATCCTTACCGGTTAATGCCAACACTGTGAAAGTTTTGTGGAGCGATTTTTTGGACGATTTTCTACCTGTGCGATTGTTTTGCGTTACCAAGTTTTAACAAAACCATGGTTTTCTCTACCCGTGTGAAGTTTGTTCTTTTGCCGCACGGAAATTTTGCCATTTTCTAGGTTTTGCTAATAATTTTCCTACAACATAAGGTTTGCAGAAAAATTTCTAGGTTTTCAGCAAAATTTGTGGTTTTTTATTTTCGCATGATTTTCGAGAAAAAAGAATTTATCTGCAAGGGGCTTTTAGTTTTCCGAGCAGTGCCTCGAAGTTTGTGCCAATTGTTTGCTGAAGGTTTTTGACTGGTTTTTGACAGAATTTTCAGTTTTGTGAGAAGTTGACCTCGTTGAAAAACGGGAGGGATGGCGTCCTTGACCAACATCATGTTGGAAGGCAATCGGCGCTTCAACGGCAAGAACTATAATACCTAGAAACAAAGGATGCTTTCAATATTTGACTATCGGTGTCTAGATGTCATTGTTCTGGGTAAGACTACTTGTCCTACAACAACGGGCAATGACCAAGACAAGTTTGACCAGCGTAACCGAGAGGCGGTTATGCTACTGAAATTATTAGTCACTAATGAGATGCTTGCAGAAGTGTCATCAAGAAAGACAGCTAAAGAGATTTGGGATCACTTGAAGGGCCTTCATGAGACGTTTGACAAGAGCCAAGTGTTCTTTTTGAAAAACATGTTTTCCCTTATGATGGATGAGAAGATGACTTTATAGGAGCATCTTATGAAGATCAAGGATATACACGATCAACCAAAGGCCACCGGTCGCAAGATGGAAGAGGACATGGTGGCGATTACGCTAAAGAGTTTACCATGCTCCTATGAACACTTTATTGAGAATTTGAGACACTAAACATTACCTCCACTAATGCTGATTTGAAATTTGATGAGTTGTGCAATAAATTGTTGCAGCAAGCTAGGTGGAGACAACAGTTTGGTAGCAGCAATAACATGGTCAATACAGAACAAGCATTTACTACCATAGATAAAGGCAAAGGTGTGTCCACTCAGTAGAAAGGACAGCACATCTGAGGAAGGTTCCAAGAAAAAAATCACATGCCACTATTGTGGGAGGCTTGGTCATATCCAGAACATCTGCAGAAAGCGGTTGGCTGATCAGAAGACCAACGAAGGAGAGTCTCAGCAGCAGGCTCCTACCGCAGAGCGTTCTGAAGAGGATTCAGCCTACTATACTTTTTGATGCGCAGATTTTGTTATGTTGGTTGGGTAGTTGATAGAATGATCATTAGGGAGGGTATTAGACTATTTTTAGTATCTTAGATTCTTGCTAATTTTAGCTTGGTATTTTAGAATCTCAATTAATAGTCATTTAGATTCTATTTTTGAGTTGTCTTAATTAGTTTATTTTTAGTCGTCTATATTTAGTCTATATATTTTTGTAAACTCTATATATTTTTGTATGTGATTAATACAATTATTCCAATTTTTAGAGTTTCAAAGTCAACCATAACAACTTGATTGACCGTTATAACAATATATCACTATGTTATTTTTACAACGTTCTATTCACAGCAGCCAAATTTTTCATAACAATCAGGTTTATAATACAGTCAAAGAGAATTCAAACTGAAATATGAGTCATCAACTTCTTAATCAGTAAGAATCTAATTTTAAACATAACAATGTGTACCAAACCTCTTCCATTGGCCCTCTCCTATCATTAGCCAAAAAAGAAAAGGAAAAAGAATGCTGAAATGTTACTAGATTAGCGTCTTGGTTTATGAAAGCAAAAAGAAAATATAGTAAACAATAATGGTCGAACCTAGAAGCTTGTTTGGTGGGCAAATCTCTACTGCTCTAGCTGTCTTTATTATATGGACACTAAATTTTCTGGCTATCTTTTTTATGATGAATTGTATTTTCAAAGGAGAACCATGCATGATTCAATCAAGTTGATCATGAGACAACACTTGTGGTGACAGGTAAGGCAGTAGATGACGCCCATACAACTAGTTAGAAAGAAATTTGACCAAGACAATCGTATTCCTAACTCTTTATGGATAGAATGGTTGCAGCTGCTTCTTTTAAGTATACAAATTATCACAATTTTCAAGCATCGTATATTTAATGTTGAGAGTGGCAACTCCTCCCAACCATAGTTTGAGCAATTTCTTGTTCTTTCATTGATGCCACCTACATGGATTTATGAAACCCTAAAAAACCATTTTTTCAGTACAAGAAAATGATTTTAGGCATATCAAGGCAACTTTTCTTTAATAATATTTAAATATAGCATTTTTTTACTTCTGTGTATAAATGTGTGGTAGATCCAACAGATTAGTTTAATTCTTGTAGATGACCTGTTAAGCATATTTAATTCTCGTAGGTTAATTTTGTGACATCAAGGAATAAATTAAATTAATTAATTAAGGTTGTTCAACAAAAAGTTAATTTTTATGGATAACTTTAACTAATTTTATAAAGTCATGTAAGTGAGTTTAAAAGGGAATAATAAAAGTCACTATATAAAGGTACTCTAATGAAATATTTTAAGCAGGAATTTGAAAAAGCCCTTCGGCAATGTTCTAAGGAAAATGCAGAAAGGAGAACTGGGATCTCATTTGGATACGCTTGTTTATTTTTCTCTATTTTGGAATTTGAAGCTTCTTTTTGGAGCAAAACCCAAGGATGAAAACCCTAAAGGAAATCAGTTTCAGAGTTAAAATATCTTCCCTATCTGCTTGTAGGTGGAATTATTCTAATTTCATGATCGGATTCAACATTTGGAGATTTTCATTATTTGTGAAGTCTTGCAAACAAGAAAAATTACAGAGGATTGCTGTAGTTGATTTATTGCCTTGCAGGAGGATTGTGACACCATTACTAGTCATTGTTTTCAGCTGGGCATTGGACATTCATAGTATAGTGGATGATTGAGAGATCATAGTGGGATGCCATGATAAGAGATTACATGTGTGGAGATGGGTAATGAAATATATATAGCAGTTTGAAACGGTTTATGCTTCCATTGCTGGCCACCATCTTCATGAGGTGCTAAGTGTGAGTATATGTGCCAATCAAGTAGCCCTTTTGCAACCATATTCCTTTGTTATTGGTGTTTAAAGCTTCAGAATAGTCTATTTTCTGTGAGCAGCTATTACAAAGCTGAATTGGAATGCCATTTTGATAGTCTACCAGTCTAGCTGGGACGTGGATGCATGCCAAAACTAGTTTTTGTCCTTGATAGTTTGTGGGACCCTTGGAAGAGATCTAATATAACTGGTGTATTGATCTTTTACCTCTGTTATTTGTGAACAGAAAACTACAAGACTCATTATTTCGAATTTATGTATGTGAACAACCATCAATGAATGAAATTTATTGAGCTCATAAAAGATTGGAATGTTTCTTTAATACGAATCATTTGTATACCATTTAAAGCATATGTTCATCCAGCCTGAAAGTATTTCCTAAGAAAAGCAGTAATCTGTTTGTTAAGAATACCCACACCCTTAATCATTGGAATATGAAATTTCAAATAAAACTAGAAAAAAAACAGCAAGGGTCTTTACAAGTTTTGTGTAATCTTTGAATTTAATTTCAAACAGAATGAAATATAATGATTTCCCCCCCAAATATGCTAATTTTTTAGGGTCTTTACACAGAGAAAAAACATGCAGTTGTCCAATTCACTCCAATTTATTTGTAGTCAAATCATATAAGGTAGCACAATCAAGCACTTAAGAAACTCAAGGAAAAAGATAGCGACTGCATATGTAAAGTTGATTTTAATATATGAAATGTTGATGAAAACTGTGTGATTTAAATATCTACAGTACACTATTCCATGAACGATATCCATCTGTATGTTGGGCTTATCTTCCGAAGTGAATGTCCATTTCAGACTCTTTATGTTTGATGGATAATTGTAAGCACTGCCTATTTTCTATTTATGACTGCCACCAATTCAGCTGCCAATTAGCAGGCTGTTAGCTTCAATCGATTGTCACTAGTTCCAGCCACCAAAACCGCAGACCTACAAAGCTGATTCATCACTAATAAGGTCCTTTTTTGTTTTCATCACTAAAAACCAACACTTAGATCTATACTTGATCCTCAATGGACAACCAATAAGAAAACATTGAATACATACAAGCCATTATTTCTGTTAGTACACATATAACGTGTCATCTGGATACATATAACATTCAATATTATAGCTTAAAAAGTCTTGCTGCAGAGACAACAATCACCATATCCAAATAGGTTACCATTAAAGAAGGAATTAACAGAAATAGGTTACTATTAAAGTAGCAAAGTAACAGAAGTACTGTTGAAACTTGATACACAATTTGCAGTGAGAATATTGGCTTTTATTGATAATAACTTAATTACAATGACAGAAACATGAGACCTAAAACAGATACAGATAAGCATGAAAGGTGTCAATCTAGTATTGGACTAGACCTTAAAGGCCCAAATCACAACTATGGATGCAACAATAAATGTTTGTGTAAATAAGGTAATACAAGATAGATGAAAAATCAACATATTTCATAGATCGTCTCAATTATCTTAAGAAATGAGAAAAAGCTAAATGTAATCACACCTTGACAACATCATCTCCTGAATGGGCCTCAGCAACATCAGATAGTTTTCCTATGATATATGAGGCGGGGTATTTTCCATCAGCTGTTCCATACTCTCCTAAAACCCAGCAAATGACCTGGAGGAATAGTAAATAAATAGAGCATAAAACAACAATAAGTTCTGAAAAGATTTGTCCAAGACAAACAACTTTCATCAAGAATATGTTAGTAATTGCTATTTATTAATGATCTACATGAATAGCTATTTAAACCTACAAAAGAATAATCTGAAAAGCAACTAATACACTTTAAATTTTTGGAAACATACTTGTAAGAAAATAGAAGGAAGTTTTGGCTCGCCAAGTATCTGCAAGTATGAATCTACCTGCAACAGAAATGAGTTAAAATTTCATTACATTTTTGTAGGAACAATGTCATTAGCAGATGGCAATAACAAACTCCCTAATTATACACCAAAGCTTCAAACTTACATGTGACAACACTTTGCGCAATAAACTGAAGTTTGTTAACAAAGCTCCTATATTATTAAGTAGAATAACAATCAGGCACAAAGTCAAAGTAAAAAGATGTGAAATATACTCCCTTACAGCACAACACCATACCCTAAAACTTTTTCTTATAGCACATTATCATATCCTTAATATAACCCCCTGAAGCAATCGCTCTCTTAATATGGGATGAGTAGAATTCTACAAAAAATCCCAAAGTTGGAATCAGCTGGTCACCTCCTACAATAGGCTGGCCTAAAACGAACTTTCATGGAGCAGCAAAAGGTAATCCAAGTCCATCTGGAGCAGGCTGTATAATAAGAGAGGACAAAGGAAGATTCTTAGGGCAGCTTTGCATAAATTAAAGCAAAGCACCAACAACTAGGCGGAAACACAAGCATTTTCCTGTGCTTGATCTTGACATATGTAAAAACTTTGGTGTGCGTAATGTGCAGGTGCAGGGCAGCTCCGTGAAAATCATTAATTCCATCCATAATAAGGGCTCCCTAAATTTGAAAATAAATATATTCTACAAGAACCTTCCCTGATTCTCAACTCGTTCATGTCTTTCTCACTTCGACATGTGTATAGCGAAATATATTAGGAAGCAGAATTTGCAAATTATGCCATTGATAAGGAACATAAATGTTTAATAGAAAAGCAAGCGAAAGCATGGGAATCGTTTGATGTCATTTTCAAAATTCTAAAATATAACAAGGAAGCATTGATCATCATACATCCATACGAGCCATAAGTAATGGTTTAACAATTATCTGCAGTCTGCACACTCAAAATAACGAGAGAACAATACCAATAGCTCAAGAAGCATGCGAGTGGGCTGGAAGCATAAGAAAATTATGCAGCAGTACATTGACTGGGTTAACATTTGTATTTGAAAAGAATCCTACCTTTATTATATTAACGTTGGAGAAACTGAGGAGAATTACATCTTTCCCTATCTTTTTGCCTTAAGGATAGAATGATCTCTCTACTCTAGATTACAGTGTAAGATTAGTAACTATGAAGCATCAAACCTCATATCTGGGCAGTTTATGACCTCTCTACTAGGCTAAGGAACGTCTTCAAAACAAAACCTAGTATTATGATCCATGTTATTCAAATGGTAATGGGGGCAGAATTTCGGTTAACAAACCACAGTTACCATTTCAATTCTAACATAGCTACAATATTTATTGCCATTCTACTGGATTTGAAGGAGAAAGAAATTATCAAAGCAGTAGGGAAAGCCCTTATCAAATCTGCCTGGTTAGAGGTAGTCTTTGACAATCACTTCATCAGTCCAAATGCTGCCCTATATATTAAAGATGGAGAGGTTGTCAGGTCATGGGTTCCTTTTATTTTGGTTTCCTATGACAGTGCCGAGAAGAAAAGGCACAAGCAGGCAAGGCCAGCAGTCATTCTTTTAGGAATGTGACAGGGTTGGCTCCAATGAGTGCTGTTGATTCGAGATTTGCCCTAACCGAGAAAGGCAATAATAGCAAGATAAATAAATTTGTAGTGACTTAGTTATGGTTTAACAGGTGCTAGAAATGAAGCTGGGCATTTTTGTCTCCTACTTAGCAAATTTGCAATATCCATATCTTTTGTTTTTTGAGGTTTTTGCTTCTCATGCATACTAGTTTAGAGGCTGCATACATTGCAAAATTTTCAAATTGACAAATGGCAAGGGAGTGGTCCGAAATACCATATTTAATCTACCATATAAACATACCTTTAAGCTTTTCCTAATAGAAGAAATACAAATCCATCACATGTAAGTAGGAAAGGTGACCATT
The DNA here is from genome assembly GCA_027943335.1 of Chamaecyparis obtusa. Taxonomy (NCBI): domain Eukaryota; kingdom Viridiplantae; phylum Streptophyta; class Pinopsida; order Cupressales; family Cupressaceae; genus Chamaecyparis; species Chamaecyparis obtusa. Next base: position 1,547,061 of record BSBK01005809.1, read on the forward strand.
AGTAGATGAAATTAATGAACTTCCGAAATTATACACAAAAGCTTCAAAGTTGCATGTGACAACACTTTCTACAATCAACACAATCTTATTAAAGACAAACCTCCTAAATTATAAGCAGAATGAGAGAGAAAAAAAAAAGATGTTTAGTATACTCCCTTACAGCACAAAAGCCTACCATTCAACTTTTAGTTTTCAATAGAGGTGTTTCCAAAAATAATTCCTTGGTCTCTCCTCAAACATTTTGGTCATGATAGTGTCTTATGAATGTGAATCTGGAACAATTCTCAGTAAGAAAGGAATCCTAAAAATGTAAAAATTTTCAAGTCTTTTAAGTTTTCCCCTTTTCTGGCAATTCTAAGTCTTTCCAAACCTTAAGAAGACGAGTTTTTTTCGTCATATTTTCGTTACTCTCTAACTTAAAGTTTTCCCAACAAAGGTTTTATTCTTGCTCTGTTAATAACTTAATAATGACAAAGTCAATCATCAGACATTTTCAATATTCACGAACCTTTGAAAATGCCAACAAGTTTGTTAAGAGATGTTTAAGTTATTGGCTTCAATTAGTTAACAAGTACATGAACTTACCGAGAGGCCAACAAAATTTGAAAAGAGTGTGAAAAGCTCCTTCAAAGAAGTTTTCAAGAGAAATTATTGACCGGTTCATGAGTTCTCAAAATTGCTGAAAAGCTGACATGGTTTCAAAGTTTCAAAGAGTTCCTACAGGTGAAGAAATGGTCAATTTGTCAACATTTCAGAGAGTTTCAAAACTTTCTAACTCATCGAATGTTAGGCAGAGTGTAATGTCCCCTTATGTATATTCTTAAGATTATGGGACTATTCTATTATAATTTAATTGTAAGGGCCTTCTTTCTAACAAATACTTTATTTTTAATGCAAAAATTGGTATTTTGCAAAACTTATATTGATAATACAACTTAGGAGAATGATAATTGATATAATCTAACTTGAAGAGTGCCAAGCAAGGTTATTCAAATCTGCAACATATAAATCTTAATGATTTGATATATCATATGATGGAGTATCCCTCTTGCTGTCTCTGACAATGAGAATTATGCAATAATGATCTCTGATATGTATGCTATACTTGACCTCTGCTGTCTTAAAGTTGGCAGTGTAAACTATACCGCACTGATGATCCTTTAGAAATATGCAATCACCATGGGGTTCGGGTCTGATCATACCTAACAATTCAACTAAATCACTTGTCTGATACATACGTATATTCAAATGGTGATGTATTTGATGTTGTACCTGAATGCTATCTTCGAGTGTATGTCACCAATCCAAATATGGATAAGTATAACAAAATAAGTAATTCAATGATGATAGGAAGAAAGGAATTGATTTCTCTTATGTATCTTTGAAAGTTTGAAAGGTTGTGACCTTTGAATGTGTGAGACGTATATCTCTTCTTACATAACTCTTCATAACCAATCTGTTTCCACTTTTAATAGTATTTGTTACCTCCTATCTTAATCACTATTTTCATCATTAGTTATTTTGTGGAAGTCGCTGTCTTGAGACTTAATTGATTTCCTCCTCAGTCGTTGCCTTCCCTGGCCGTATCGATTATTTGTAACGTTGGGAATATTATGGTATTCAGTGATGCCCACATTCTCCATGAAGCCAGTTGTAGACAAACAACGGTTTGTTCCCTCTGCAAGATAGGGGCTTTTTCTTGATGAGTCCTCTGATGCCACAAAAATTGTTTCTGGTGCAACAGAAACCACAATACTATATGCTGGATCACTTCCTTCGACAACAGTTTACTGCCACAGTAATTCCATTGCCATGCACCACAGGATTCATGTGCGCCTATAGAAATGACTTCTTGTTAATGGTAATTAATTACTTGCACAATGGATTGTTATATATGTGTCACTACTATGATTCACCTGTTGCATGTATGTGATATGATTCACTTGTTGTATATATAGACTTATTAATAATCTTCATGCTATTATATGCCCTCAATATCCATCGCCTACGATGCATGTACTTGCCAAATACACTCCGTCCAGGGAGGTATCTTCCAGCAACACCCATATTTCATAGCCCCCTTGTTGTTACTGAGTCAGTGATCTTTATATTTCTGCTGCTAACCAAGATGACATGCTGTTATACATGCAAGGTGAGACCACGTTTTGTACTCCGGATTACATCGACAGAGTTTATTCGACTTCATTATTGACTGGGTACCAAATATCATTAGTGTATTTCATAGTGGCGATAGACTATAGTTGTCCGAATGTCTTACAAGATCATTCCAGACTTCGTAATTACATTATATTATTTCATCAATAATATATTATATTATTATATTATATTAATTATAGATTACAATATTTTATTTATTTATTTATTTATTTTTATTATTTTTATATTTTATTTAATTATTGTTGATATTTGTGGCCTTTTCGGAAAGATCAACATAAATTGTTATATTAAACTCTAAATAAAAGATAAAACAGCTTTGTATTGTCCTAGAGGGACGACTCCATTTTGTCCTTGAGGGACGACTTCATAATGCACACAAGGGACGACTTGTGTTGAAGTTAATGGGAAATATCTCCAGCCGATTCTGGTCGGCTCCTTTCATGGCTATTAATCATGTCTTCTCACATATATAAATGAGACTTGAAGTGTGAATTATCCAAGGCATAGAAGACATAACATGCTAAGGAAAATTCACACCTACAACAGACCCGAATCTGATTTGCAGCAGTCATATGAACTTAATCATTTCACATTCATTTAAAAGGAAATCTGGAGCAGTCTACTGGGTGATCATTGAGGACAAATTCATGGAGAATTTGACAGCATAAACCAGGTATTATCTCTTCATGTCTCTACCTTATTATGTTTTGGTTTTGAAAGAACATCTATAGATTGCAAACCCTAGGTAGAAATCTGAAAATATTAACATGGTATCAGAGCCATAGTGGGAAAAAGATCATTTAGATTTAAGTGATTCAATCTTATCTTTAAAAAAAAACCTCCAAATTGGGTCTATGGTTATTAGATCTACATTCACCTCATGTAAACTACTCCTTCATGATTTCTTCAATAAATCTGATTCTAGTCTCCGCCAATACACTAGCAAGGTACAATTGGTAAGGCTACATACAGCTTATAGAGGGCAGCAAATATCATATGCAAGCGATTTATCTAATATTCACAAATCTGGGCAGCTTCATGACGATCTAAGTACATATCTAGGTCTGACTGCAATATATACAAAATCCGATCCACGTCAAGTTGGCAACAAGGGGAAGACATATTAGTTTGATAACCCTAGCTGGAACAACCAGTAAACAAGAGAATGTATCAAATAAACCAAATATAGAGATCTCCTTATTTTAGCAAGTATATACATGACGTGCTGGACAAAAGAAAGGGACTATGGGAGAAATCAGTTTTAACAATCATGTGATAACTAACAGTCAATAGGATACTACAAATATCAGTTAATAGCTAATTTGCTATGATAAAAATGAGGATGGACTAGGAAGAAAAATAGCTCCATGAAGGATGGTTGTAGTATCACCATTAAATAACATGGCTTGAATTGAAAAACCTTAGACTTTCTGCTAAGCTCAAATTAGAAGTATACAGACTATAAGCATATGATGGAAATCTAATTCTTGAGTCCTCTGGTGAGATTGTGTTATCAGACCTAATTCTCTGATAAAAATTAAGTTAATACTTCTAAAGATTTTATCTATGTCTGAACTCTAGGATTTAATCTGATCATATTTAAATCGGGTAGGAAGTATGAGGCTCTGAGAATAGGAAGCAAGGCTGAAATATGGTTAACCACAGGGGTACTTCATGAGAAGGGGCATATCCGTGTATCCTCATGTTTATCTAAGAATCTGGATTAAAGAATCTTGACTCGAAAGAAAAGATAGTAATTTGGCAAAATTAAGAACTGGGATCCATTATCAGCATAAAATTTAAATAGTATCTGGATGTCATAAAAGGATCATCCTAAAAGCTAAACTATCTTAAACCATCATTAGGACTTATATGAAGTATTGCTATCTGTTCTAAGGGTTACTATATGTATGGTTAACTCGGTTTTACCCTTCTCAATTCTAAGCACTCCTGAAGAAAAGATTTAGGCGTAAAGTTAGGATTGATACAACGAAACAATCATCAAGCCTCTATAGTAGAAGTAAAAGAAATAGTATCTGAACGCCTTGTCCTTTAGACTTCACCTTGAGAGGGAGTTCAGATATGGGTCTTCATGAGCTTAAAAGTCATGTTATAAATTCTTTGTAAGAATTTAACATCACTTGTTACTTTCCATTGAGAATATGATTCTTCATTATGCTAAAGTAATGATCAAATTATTATGTGAATATTTTTTGTTATACTAACATATTTGCGGGCTTTTGAGCATTTTGAGTGTTGAGGCTCCTGAGCGTTGAAGCTCTTGATATTTGAGCGTTGAGGCTCTTGCATATTTGAGCCTTGACGTTCTTGGATAGAATCACCAATGAAGACTATCTTTCAGAGAACTTGTGGATGTGACTTCCGAGAGCTTATGGATGGGATCTCATTAGGAGGAGATTTACACTTTGAGGTTGGTGTTTTATTTGAATTTACATCTTGTAAAGATGCTTTCATCATTGTTTTATCTTATAAGGTAAGATCTATTGTTTTATTTTCTAATTACATAGATTTGAGATCTATTGCTTTGAGATCTATTGTTCTGAGATATATTTTCTGATTTGAGATCTATTAGTGAGATAATGTTATACATAAATTTGAGATCTATATGTGATTATTGTTTACATTATGATTCTTACCTTTCATTATATGTGAACAATGTTTGAATAACCTTACATCTTGTAGTAGATGATATTACAAAGGTTGGGACATCTTGAAGATGGTTAATCACATTGATTATATCAGGTATGAATACATTATATATATATTATGTTTTCTTTGATGGTTCCATATTCATTGAGATCACTTAGATTTCTATTACGGACAATAATTTATATGTCAGAATGAAATCTAGTGTGCTAAAGATATTGTAATTACATTCTGAGATTTATTTTGATCTTCCCTCGAGACCAAGAGGGATGTTGATATTTGTGGCCTTTTCGGAAAGATCAACATAAATTATTATATTAAACTCTAAATAAAAGATAAAACAACTTGGTATTGTCCAAGACGAACGACTCCATTTTGTCCTTGAGGGACAACTTCATATTGCACATAAGGGACAACTTGTGTTAAAGTTAATGGGAAATATCTCCAGCCGATTCTGGTCGGCTCATTTCATGGCTATTAATGATGTCTTCTCACATATATAAATGAAACTTGAGGTGTGAATTATCCAAGGCATAGAAGACATAACATGCTAAGGAAAATTCGCACCTACAGCAGACCTGAATCTGATTTGCAGAAGTCATATGAATTTAATCATTTCACAATCATTTAGAAGGAAATATGGAGCAGTCTACTGGGTGATTATTAAAGACAAATTCATGGAGAATTTGATAGCATAAACTAGATACTATCTTTTCATGTCTCTACCTTATTATGTTTTGGTTTTGAAAGAACATCTATAGATTGCAAACCCTAGGTAGAAATCTGAAAATATTAACAATTATTACTAATTATTTATATTGTAAAAAAATTATATTTTATTATTATTTATTTATTTACTTCTATATTTTAATATTATTATTAACTTTAATATTTTTCTTTTATTATCATTAGAAATCTTATTATTTGATTATTATTTATCATTAAATTCTATTTTGAAATGAAGTCATCACACATAGCTCCAAAATACCAATTTAAATGTACAAATGGGTGTTTTGCAGGCTCGTACCAAAGCATTGCACATTCCCAAACAAAATTCTCCTTGTTTCTCATCAACCTCTACTTGAGACCCTACCCTAGTACATCTGGTTACTTTCAAAACCTCATTAAATGAATTACAAATACCAAAGGTATCAACACACCTCTATTCTTCATAATTTGATGGCCGAGATAGGCGACGGTAACCTAAGACAAGTTAACCTCAAGGATTCTTCGAAGACAATCCCAAAACCCCTTGTGGTAAAAATAGTTTTCTCAATTGATCTAGCCCATGTTGGAGGTTTTATAACCGCAGTCCCATGTACATATTTGGTGCTTGTCTAAGCAAAGCACTTCAAACCTGAAACAAGAGAAGGACTGTTAATGATAAAGGAGATTTCCAGGTTAATTAGTTCAAATCTCAGCCTTATTCTAAGTTTTGCCTCCAAAGAATGAAATTGCTGATATAAGTGTTGAGAATGGGAGCCAATATTTTCAAGGAAAGCAAGATACTTGCCTGACAAACATTGCTAAGCACTGGTTAAGGTGCCCAAAGAAAGTAAAGTCACAAATTCCTAAGAATTTGCAAAGAGCACATTTTTTCTATGAGTATTGGATGTGCCAATTCATTATGGTAATTGGATATGCCTCTTAGTTCATTGACTGAGAAAAAATAGAAAGTGATCATTTGCATAATCAGCAAGTGAACTTTCAAAAAAAACAATATTTTTACATGTTCTCAAATCTTTTCTATGCTATAGTAAGCATGAGACTCTTGCTTGGTTTGCATACTCAAGGAGTGTATGATAATACAGTGCAGATTAATGATTATCATCCACAACTTCAGCTGAATATTGGCAATAAAGATTTCAGTAAAGTCAATGATGCTTTCAGCATTTGACTGTGAAAGAGTTAGGGGACATGAGAGTCAAAATCTCACCTAAAGCATCACAATTGATCACCCAATATGGCAACTTTTTCATTCATTATCCAAGGTTTTTATACCTGAGAATAGATGAACCAAAAGGCTCACCCTACAAGCTGCCACATTATGAGAATCCTACCTCATTCTTATCAAGATATGTAAGCAAATGGTTGCAGTGAGCGAGAAATTTAAGGATAGAAAGAAGACAAGAAACCCCTTTCCTATGAGTCTAAGCTAGTACACATAAATCTTATTCAGATGCACAGAATATAGAGAGGTTGGTATTAAAAATAAGCCTACATTTTTATACAACCAAAATGTCTTTTGATAGTAAAATTATGTCAACAATAATTTTTATTTGGGACCACCATATAATTATGTCTCTCATGTGGAGGATTTATGGAAGGATTGTGCCAATGAATATGAAGTTAAAATGAGAGACTGCATGAGAATAACAACTGATTGACTTGAAGAATTTAATCTGCAATGGGATACTAAGGGTATAGTGGATGATGGCTCTAACTTGGTGGATCCAATTTTCATTTCTTAAATCCAAATGCAACCTCTCCCACCTATCAATTAGGTTAAGAAAGGGGAAGCTGAAATCATAGACAGAACACTGAAAATAAAATCACCAGGCCTACTCCAAACTATAACTCATCAAGGAGAGAGAAGCAGATGGGTTCCTCATCAAGCCCTCCTATCCCAGTAATGTACTCCACTCAACCAAAACCTGCTGCAGCTAGAGGTAAAGAAGATAAAGACCCCAAAAGCCAGAATGATTCGAAAGGTTTATGTGAGGAAGTGAATCAAAATCCAATAAGGACGCTAACAGTGAAAAGGCCAACCCCTCAGAAAGATGAAGATCGCACTTTGAACCCTGTTGATGGGCCACCACAAGTGACCTCTATTTCCTCTTCTCCTCCATCATCCTTACCTCACTCATCTCCACCTCACAACTCTTCTCCTCTAACAACCACTCCACCACCTTGTCCTCCTCCACCACCATTAATCAACACCAAGGTTGATTCAGTTCCAAAGATTAATCTACCCGCCTCTGACACTTAAGACTCAAGCAATATAATGCTCACCTCCTTGGCTCGAGGACAAAGTGGAAAAGAAAAGAAAACACACTCAAATTGTAGATCCCAGTTTCAGCACAATGGCAAAACCACTACAAGCTACCCATAAGCCTAAGAAGTTTCACACAATTTCTAGGTTGATGGTTGATTCATCCTCTACCAAACAATATGTGTAGGTTGCTGATTATAATGTTGCGTGAATAGATTTGGGCCCATTTACACATAAAGGTGATATTCAAAATGCCCAAGTATCAGTTGCTATGATTGTGGAGGGAGTAGAAAAGGAGAAAGAATCAGGATAACTCGAACAGTAGGTAAATAAAATGTCCCCTTTCTAGCACAAGTTGTATTAGTTTTTCGTTAGCCTATTTCCCCATGGTCTCATAGGCTAACTAGGGGACATAAAATGGACTTAGAGGCCATTTGGCCTAGACAGTTTTGGTTATGGTTCATTCCGGGATGATCTGAGGCAGTTTTTGGCATACTTACTATTTATAGTAAGTCATTCAGAGCATGACTGAACTTCCATTTGTAGCGACATGTCGATGGTAAATTGGTAATATCGACAAGATTATTTATTTATCATTGATATAATTTATTATGCATTAATAAAGTTATTTTATAAAGTTAAATTTAATTATTTAACTTTATTAATGCATAGTCTATAGTTTGTGGAAAATATTTAATTAAATAGCTCCCTTCATTCTATAATACATTGGAAACATAAAAAAAAACTTATTGGGGACTTAAGTGAAGGAAAATCATGTTACATGGCATGAAAGTATTGAAGAAAAAGCAATCGTGATAAAATAGGGGCCGAAAAACAGCCACGAGAAAATAGGGACGAAAAAGCAAAAAATCCTGAAATTATAGGAAAGGGCAAAAAAATGATTTTGTTTATCCCACATTGTCAAAGAGAGTGGTTGAGCTCTTAGAAAGTGTTATAAAAGAGATTGAAGAACTCTCTTTCAGCATGCATGGATAATATATGCAAATTGGTGAAACTAAGGAGATTTTCTCTTGCGGGCTTGGAGGATGAAATCCCTCTATGTTGACATTCTTCTCGCTATTGCAAGACACAGTCATGGGGATTAGAGTTTGAATTTGTAAGGTAAAATCATATTTCTATTTCTTAGTGGCTGAGATTGGAGATGCCAAGCAAGAGTTCTATGTTGGAGATAATCTATAGATTTCATATGAATTTCTTCTTGAGGTCAAGTTAGGGAAATGTGAAGGTGATTTAAAAGTATTAGTTGCTGTTACACAAACCCTTCCTGCTGGCCGTCCCAAATATGAGCATTGTTGGGTATTTTGTGAGCTGTCCAAGTAAAGGGCAGAGCTGAATCTGTCTAAAACTATCTTTCAGAAAGTCGTATAAACCAGAAACACTTGCAACCACAAAGAACTGGGCTAGAGACTACAATCTGGGCAGCTGTACAGGTCTGGAGCTGGTGAAATAAGGCTGTCGCACTCACTACCAGCACCATTGCTAAGTGTCTTTATCTTAAATTAACTATATCAGACCCAGTCTGAAGCTGGAAACAACAGAATTGGTATGCAAACACATTGGATTGTTTGTAATTGATTTATAAACTCAATGAAAGAACTGTTGTTAGTATATTTTAGATTTATTGGATGAGGCTAGCATTATAACTCACTGCTGTTAACACATTCCAAGAACAATAATTTCAGATTAGACATTATTTATATTTGAGCTTAGTAATGGTTATGCTGTAACAAGATTGCATTCCCAAGTATTAGTAAATGCCATATCTATCTCTAACTAGTAAAAACTCAAGAACCAAACATATCAAGAACTTTGTAAAAAGCTTGCTTGCAAACTGTTTGACAAAATTACAACGAATAAAAAGGCACAAAAAATTGTTCAAAACAGGTGGTGTCCTACAGTGGTATCAAAGCAGTATATCCTGCCATCCTCGTGGGTACAAAATGATTGGACAATGATATGACAAATTGGAGTATGCAACCGTGGACTTATCATTATACTTCATGCAGAAATAGGACAGGGTTAGAAGGATGAGAGGGCTAGAAGAGCACTTAGGCAGAGCTGATCAGAACATAGATAATATGGGTGAAAGAAGAGATCTAGGTGAAGAGAGATTTTTAAACTTCTTGGATGCACTAGTTCAGACACATCAACAAACAGAGCAGAGAGCTCAACTACTGTAATATCCTAACTGCCTGTACTGAATGGTGACTGTAACTAATTTTGATTTTTGGAGATAAAAAATAATGTAGTTCATTGCGAAGTATATAAGCGTTTGTTTCTGCTCAAAGTCTCGGGAGGTGAAGGAGCATACATGACATAAATTTACTAAGTCTCTAATGCTGGTGCATTTCATCAATTAACTTAGCTATATAAAAAGGGAGTTGAAGAGATCGAAACTTAAATGGAACTGCATCTAACTGACATTTAATAACAATATATCTCAACCATAAACACAAATTGAATCTTCAGAAATTAGTCCAGTCGTAATTCACAAAGATGTAGGTGTCTAGAAGGAGCTCTAAACAGATATGCACCTGACCATTGTCGCCCGCGATGATATATATATATATATATATATATATATATCAGGAGCGACTGGTACTGACACTGGCTGCTGCGTACATTCTAGACGAGCGGTTAAGTCATAGCAATGGTGGCGATGAATCTTCCTGAACTCATCACCCGTTTCCAACGTTGATCTCAGGCCTGTGTTACTCGTTGGTTTCAGGTCTGTGCTGCGTTTTCCTGTGCGGCTGGGTGCCTCCCTTAATGGCACCGTGAACTAACAGTCCCCACACCTCCCCGTCTTGAGTGTATACAGTCGGGAGTGTCACACCCGATGCTGCTAAGGTAATGCGTAGGAACAGACACCTTCAACACCACACACTCAGCCCAGTATATATTGCCAATACAGAACGCTGTGATTTCCCAGTCACACGCTCAGCCACCCGTAACAGGTCTAGCTCAACACCTGCACGTGGGTATCCCTCTTCTAACCCCTGATGATATCCTCCCACCGTGAATGGGCACGGGTAGTGCCAACAAACAGCCTTGTCTCCTTCCCGGCAATCACTAACCAGATAGTGACTCAATGTCATTATCACAATAACGGAAACTTTAACGTACAGCCTGGTCTCCTCAGTTTCTGGAGTACTATCGAATTCCTTAAATGCTGAGTTTGATACAAAAATGCTAGTGTACAAAAACTGAAATCCTCAACTTACTCACTGAATTTCATTGTGAAGTCTGAATGACTCCACCATTATCAAGATGTTGGCATTGCGTCCAACTTCTCAAATCTTCCTCAAGGGTTTCCATCCTCAAGAAGTAACCAAACACAAAAGCAACCTCGACATGAGGGAAAGCATGAAAAACTTAGCAATGTGGGATAAAGTGCGCTCACATAAAGTCACTTTAAGTTACTTTTTAATATAAAGTGACTTAAGTTATTAAGTAACTTTTATAATCTCACTTTATAAAATAAAGTGACTTAACTATAGAAAAGAGATCCCAAATAATAAATATCCGCCCACTGAAGTCTGTGACTGACTAGCATCCTATGAAAGAAGCCATTAGTCTATCCGAATGGGGAGATAGACTAATCAAGCGCCAAAATGGCCTACCACGGAGAAGGGACATTACAGTCCTCCCGTCCCAGGATTGCTTGCCCTCAAGCAATCTCAACGTAGGATGCTACAGAATAGACTCACCCTACCATGTGGCGTCCTTAATAGCTAAGTCCTTCCAACGAATCAAATACTCTATGATAGCTCTATTCCGCTATTTCCTTTCTCTGACCTCGATCACCTCAGCTAGAACCAAAACCAATTTACCTTCCTCATCAAGCGGGGGTAATCCAACTGAAGGGACTATCTACTGCCCAATCGCCTTCTTGAGGCAAGACACATGAAATATATTATGAATCCTACTGTTTGTCGATAGCTCGAGCTCGTAAGCCACCTCACCAACCCTCCTGAAACTACGATGGGGACCATAAAATCAAGGCTTGAGCTTTTCTGACCCACTCTTTTTCAACGATCTCTGTCTGTATGGCTAAAGACGAAGGTAAACCATATCCCCTGACTCAAAGCTCCGCTCTATCCGATGTTGTTCAGCATACATCTTTTGCTGATTCTTTGCCCTCTGAATGTTCTGCATGAAAGACCAAAGAATATCCCGATGATCCTGTAGCCAGTCTCTCGCAATTAGTGCCCTGTTGTCCTGTAGAGCCAAGTCTATAAAAGATAGTGGCTTGCTGCCATAGAGAGCCCGAAACGATGACATGCCAATGGTCATGTGATAGGTGGAGTTGTAGCGAAACTCCCCCAAATACAATCATTTAACCCATGCCCTCTCCTACCCCGCTACATAATGTTGGAGATAACCTTCCACCCATTTGTTCACAATCTATGTCTGACCATCTATCTGTGGGTGGTAACTGGTACTGGGAGTCAACTCGGTGCCTACCAATCTGAACAACTCCTTCCAAAAGGTGTTGAGGAGCTTACTGTCTCTATTGCTCACAATGGTCTTGGGGAGACCATGCAACCTAAAAATGTCTCGGAAGAATAATTCAACTACCTGCGAAGCTAACCAATCTGTTGCGATAGCGAAGAAATGAGTGAACTTAGTAAGTCTGTCCACCACCACAAATATGCTATACTTGCCCTACACTCTCGGCAAACCAATGATAAAATCCATCGAAATACGCTCCCACCTCTGAGTTGGAATGGGAAGGGGCTGCAATAAACCGGTCGGATACTCGTGCTCGGACTTGTTCTGCTGACAAGTCTGGCACTCTCTGACATGCTGAAGGAAATCATCCTTAAAGCCCTTCCATGAGAACCTCTCTCTGACCTGCCTGTAAGTTTTTAAAAACCCTGGATGTCCTGTTGTAGGCGCATCATGAACAGCCTTCATTAGCTTACCCTTAAGCTTAGAGCCTAGCACTGGGTAGATCCTATCCTTGTAGAAGATAACATCATCGACTACCTTGTACCTATTATCTGGAAGCTGACCATCGAAAATCCAACAAGCTTGAGTATTTTTAGAATACTCAACCAGCAAATGAGATTTCCAATCAGCGGAGATCTTTGATAAAGCACAAGTCGCTACTGGGGGCCTCCTGAAAAGTGCATCAGCCACAATGTTATTTTTACCTTTGACATTCTCAATGTAAAAATCATATGCCTAAATTTTACTGACCGACTTTTGTTGTCTTTCGTTTAACTCTTTCTGTTCCAAGAAGTAGAGCAGGCTATTGTGATTTGTTTTAAATGTAAACTTGCCACCCACTAGATACTGCCTGAATTTGGCCAAGGCATGCATAATGGCAAGCATCTCCTTGTCATAAGTAGAATACAATCTCTCACTGTCCTTACGCTTCCTACTCTCGAAAGCTATGGGATGTATGTCCTGCATCAATACTGCACCAATCCCAGTCACTAAAGCATCGCACTCTAGAACAAATGGACGAGAAGTCCGAAAGTGCTAGAACCGAGCAAGTACTCATGACTGTCTTAAAGTCTATCAAAGACTACCTTTGCCTCATCTGTCCATCTGAAAGCCCCTTTTCGAGTAAGATCGGTGAGGGGTGCCGCTGTCTGAGAGAATCCCTTTACGAACCTCTTGTAGTAAGAACATAATCCAAGGAAACCCCTCAAATCTGATACATTCCTCAGTGGTGGCCAGTCACAGATTGCCTGTATTTTCTCCTGGTAAACCTAAACTCCATCGGCCCCTATCACATGTCCCAGGTAGAAAATCTCAGTCAATCCAAACTCACACTTGGATTCTTTCGCAAACAGAGACCGACTCTCCATGATGCTAAGATTCTCATCCAAGTGTCCTAAGTGTTCTTTCCATGTCTTGTTGAAGACCAAAATATCATCAAAGAATACCAAGACACTTTTCCGCAACTGCTTTTTGAATATGTGATTCATGCAAGATTGAAAAGTAGCAGGTGGATTAGTGATGCAAGGGCATTCTAGGGTACTTGGCAAATCTGCATGAAGGTGTGTTGAATTGGTTTTGTGTTACTCGGTTGCAGCTTTAACCGACGGTCTCAATTATTGAAGGAAGCTCGATCGCTGAAGGAACTTGGTGAAACCTCTGGTGCTCGGTGGAACTTGTGCTCGGCGATGCCTATGGTGCTCGGCCGACGTGCTTGCTCGGCGATGCCTATGTTGCTCGGTTGTTTCATTGGTGCTCGGTTGCTTCTCTAGTGCTTAGTAGTTCTGGTTTACTGACTAGAGTTCTTGAAGATTTGGTTGGCCGACTTGGTGCATTTATTGTTGGTAGCTTTTGTTGTATTCTCCTATGTAGATCTAGTGGCTGACATGGAGAATTAAATGTTTGTAAGGCTATTTGAGAGCCGATTGTTGTTGCATTTAATATTTATTTGTAATAGAAGCCGACTTGGCTTAGGAGTTAATTATTTCTTCCAGCCGACTTGTGGTTGAGGAAATGTATTTAAGGAGTGTTTGGGTAGATGTTTAGAGTCAATCAGTGGGGCAGATAGACAAAGATAGCAATTGGATCCTGCGAGATCTTAAAGATCAAACTGTTTATCTGATAATTGTAATAGCAGAGCTAGTGGTTTGCATGCTTGGAGACGCGGAGATTGCTTGGAGGTTTGCGAGCTCAAGTTTAGATCTCCCTTAGGGTTTCCATCAGTTGCAAATTTGTTTCAAAACTAGACTAGCTGAGAGATTGCAGAAATACTTTTGAGATTGTATTTGGCCCTAACCTAGAAGGCCTTACAGTCGGGCATGTTAATGAAAATTCAGTTGAAACATTGTCTAGTTGTGTTATTCCGCATTGTTGGTGTTTGGCTGCAGGTTTGGATTGTCCTTAATTGGATCCTTCTTACCTGTTATGTGTCAAGTGGTATCAAAGCTTGAAGTTCTTGAGTGTGTAAACCGATCTCCGAGTTGAGGTTGTTTGCACCAGGACCTTGGTTGGTGACTTATTACTTTGGGTTTTCGAAAATCTTGAAGGATGCCTTCGAGAAGATTGGACCCTAGAGCGATTGCAGATCTCTATGATGCTATGGAATAGAAGATTACAGAGAAAGAAAAGTTGATTTCAGATCTGAGATGGAATTGATGAAGAATGACATGATCGCTGAGGTCATGAGAGCTATTGCTGGTATGCCGAGGAATCTTGGTACTGAAGATGGTTATGAGGAAGTTGCTGAAGACTTTGAAGCTGTTGGATCTAGTGGAGATGACCGGAGAGATAGATCTGGTAAAAACAGAACTAGTCGGTTGCATAGATCTGGAGCTCGGTTAAGTACTAGTTACAGAATGGAAGTTTCTACTTTCTCTAGTACTTTGAGACCCGAGGATTTGATTCATTGGATTGGTGAATTAGAAGACTTCTTTGAGCTTGAAGCAATTGAAGATCCTCTTAGAGTAAGATTGGCACAGACTAAGTTGAAAGGACATGTTGCTCTTTGGTGGAAAGAATTACAAAGAGATAGAGAAGATGAAGGTGAAATGAAGATCAATTGGTGGAGGTTGATGGTGACTAAATTGAAAGCTAAGTTCATACCTGCCGACTATGAGCTTGACTTATTTAAGAAGTTGCAGAATCTGAAGCAAAAAAATTTGACTGTGGAAGACTATACTGAGGAGTTCTATAAAATGACTATTCAGATTTCTGATTCGATAGCTGAAGCTTCTCGAATTCTCAAGGAGAGATAAAAATCCATAAACTGAAGCATAAACAATGAGACTCTCAACCTCCTCTTATGGCTGTAGTTGTGACTCTTCAGTTTCTCCATTGTAACTCTTCATATTCCCATTTCATCTCTTTATATTTAAAATCTACAAGGCCCAAGTGGAGAAGGAGACCGATAAGAACTTAAAGTGTCTAAGGTCGGACACAGGATGTGAGTACACCTCTCAAGAGTTCGTTAGCTACTGTGAAGAACAGGGGATAAAAAGGCAGATGTCTGCACAAAGAACCCCTCAATAAAATGGAGTCGCTGAAAGAAGCAGGACTTTGGTAGACTGTGCAAGGACTCTGATGAATCAGAAGTTTATACCTCGTCACTTTTGGAGAGAAGCAATCAGCACTGCTATATATACATTGAACCGGGTTCAAGTCAAAAAAGGGACCGATAAAACTCCATATGAGTTATGGTTTGGTCATACACCCAATTTAAGTTATTTCAAAGTATTTGGGAGCAAGTGCTACATCAAGAGAGATGAATACTTCGGCAAGTTTGAACCAAAGAATGATGAAGGCATATTTTTGGATTACTCCACCAAAAGTAAAGCCTATTGGTGCCTAAACAAAAGGACAAGAAAAATAGTGGAGAGTGCAAATGTAAAGATAGATGAGCATTCCAAACAGAGTGATAAGATTAGTCAAGGTGAATCTGACAATCACCAAGGATTTGACATCAATGACCAAATAGAATTCAATGAAATGATAATCATTGATGAAGGTGAATAGGTAAACAGACCTATGGAACAAGGTAATGTGCCTGAGCAAGGAAGGGATCAAAACATAAGACCAATTGAAGAAGGTGAACAAGAAGATGTTCATGATCATGCTGGAAATGTGGCTCAAACGAAAAGAGAAGACCGGGATCATCGACCACTTCTACCAAGGTATGTCACCTATCGCTCCACTAACAACATTATTGGTGATAAACATGACAACATTCTAACCAAGAGAAGGGCTAGAGACCATACCTGTCTACTTTCCAGCATAGAGCCTAAAACTACAACAGAAGCTCTCGAGGATGACAACTGGGTCAAAGCAATGGAAGAGGAGCTAGAGCAAATAGTAAAGAATGAAACATGGAATCTTGTACCCAGACCTGAGGACAAAAATGTTATAGGCACCAAGTGGGTATTTAGAAGCAAGCTGAATAAAGAAGGAAAGGTGGTGAGGAACAAAGCAAGGATAGTCTGCATGGATACGCACAAGAAGCAGGACTAGACTATGGGGAAACCTTTGCACCGGTAGAAAGACTAGAAGGGGTAAGAATTTTGCTTGCGTATGCTGCCCATAAAAGGTTTAAAGTATATCAAATGGATGTAAAATCTGCATTTTTTAATGGTATACTGGAAGAGGAAGTATATATAGAGCAGTCGGAGGGCTTCTCATCCACAGAGAAAACTGAAATGGTCTGCAAATTGAAGAAGTCTCTCTATGGAGTGAAGCAAGCCCCAAGAGCTTGGTATGAGAGATTACACTCATAGCTCCTAAGCATAGGATTCACAAGAACAAGTGACAACAATAATCTGTATCTTAAGACCGGTAAAGAAGAAGGAAATTTTATTGCTGAAATATTTGTAGATGATATCATCTTTGGGGGTGATGATAAAATGTGCAAAGACTTTGCTGAAGAGATGAAGAAAGAATTTGAAATGTCCATGATTGGTGCAATAAAATTCTTCATAGGCTTACCCCTGTCAAAGTATATTAAAGAGATTCTTAAAACATTTGGGCTAGAAGAATCCAGACCGGTTGGAACACCAATGATAACTAACTACAAGTTATCAAATGAGGACGATGCCAAAGAGGTTAATGAGACACTCTATCAATCAATGATCGGTAAGCTTCAGTATGCTGTGCACAGCAGACCGGACATTGCACATGTGGTAGGTATTGTGACAAGATTCTCTGCAAATCCAAAAGAGACATTTGATAGTAGCAAAGAGAATCTTTTGATATCTAAAGGGGACTGAAGAGTATGGTCTTTGGTTTCCTCACAAAGGAGGTTTCGAGGTAAAAGTGTTCACCTATGCAGACTGGGTCAGTAACATTGATCACAGAAAGAGCACAAGTGGAGATGCATTATTTCTTGGAGAAAGGATTGTGTCATAGACAAGCAAGAAGCAGAACTGCATATCACAATCCACAGCAGAGGCTGAGTATGTTGCCGCAGCAATCAACTGCACACAGGTAATCTGGATAAAACAGATATTATCCTGAATTGATAGCAATATTTTGTGATAGCACGAGTGCAATCAACATATCCAAAAATCCTGTTATGCACTCAAAGATGAAGCACATTGCTATAGAGTATCACTATTTAAGAGAGAAAGTGCAAAACAAAGAAGTCAAGTTGGAATATGTTTCCACAAGAGAACAAGTAGCTGACATATTCACAAAGCCTTGACCGAAAAGTACCTTTGAATAGCTCAGAGGTAAACTAGGGGTAATTCCCCTTCATGATCTTCAGTAAAAGGAAAGAGGAGATCATCAATCTGACAAGTTCAAAAGGAGGAAACGGTCTCATCTAGACTGGATTGGTGATAGGGACTACTGCTCGAAGGGGGAGCAGTCATCAGAATGGAGATAATCAGAAAAGCATTAGTGGACCGGTAACACAGTATTGTCATCAATGTCAAAGGGGGAGATTGTTGGCATTATCGGTAAGGATGCAACTGGTAAACGGTAAAGAGACCATTGGTAATAACCAATGGTGTTGTCATTGATGTCATTGATGTCTATGCTAACAATGTCCAAATGCTAAGGAACCGGTGACATAGAAAATGTTTAGGAAACCGGTGACATAGTGATGAGCTCAGTGAAGTCCAGCAATGCACTTACTTTTTAGAGTTAGTGATCAGTGAAGACAGTGATCGGTGAAGACAATGACCGGAGCAGTGACTGATGTAGACAGAGAACAAAGAAGTGACTGGTGAAGACAAAGACCAGAACACTACACAAGGAAAGGTGTAAACTGGTAGCCAGTGATCATTAAGATATCATTGAGACCGATGTATGTCTATTATTTGTTGAGACCAGTGAAAGGCACAGTTGACAGATACTAAGGAGATTCTTTTACCATGATTTGTTGCACAAATCATGGAGGATTTTCTATTAAGGGAAAGACTGGTGAAAGGCACAGTTGACGGATACTGAGGAGATTCTTTTAATGTGATTTGTTGCACAAATCATGGAGGATTTTCTATTAAGGGAAAGTATGTGACACGCATCTAATGTTTCCTTTAAAAGACTGAAATACGACTAAATGATGGATTCATAATGGATTTCCTATTAAGGGAAAGTTTGTGACACGCATCTGGTGTTTTCTGTAAAGACTGAAACATGAGTGGATGGTGGATCAACAAGAGATCTTCATGGGGATCGCAACGACAAAGAGCGGGAAGATCTTTTGAAATTTGATTTGAGCGATCTGCGCTTTTTTCTCTCAACTGTAAAACTGTCCTACGCTCTGCAGGAAGTGTATATATTCTTCAGTTAGCAAAGATAATCATTTGCCTTCATTCTGGCAAGAAGAAAGAGTGAAACATCACGCTGATCAAAGCTACTGCAAAAGAAAGGGAAAAGAAGAAGAGAAGAAGAAAAGGAAGAGTGTGCAAGGAAGAACAGTAACCTGAGGAGAAAAGTACCTCTGCAAATTAACTCTAACTTGACATTGGGCTGCTCTAAATCACTGGTGACTCTTCCAAATGGACTATAGGGTTCTTTAGATACACTGAGAGCTGCTAAAAACCTGTCCAAGGTGTTGGCATTAAGCAATGGTAACTGGTAAGCCTGCAACCTGTACAAGTATTGTCATTGATTGGCAAAAGAGGATAGAGATTTGTCATCTCTCTAAAGTCTAAAGATCTAAGGAGATCTCTATGAGAAGAGGCTGGTTTGACAACTGGTGACACTATGCAAGAAAGAAAAGGCAAGATAGAAAAGATTGTAAATCAAGAGCAACCGGTCACTACGGAAAGTCTCAGAAACCGGGTAATGTATACAGTCAAGGAAAGGAGGATTCAACCGTCAACCTGTAATGTCCCTTTTTTGGGGTACATTATATTGTGCCATGTCATTAGCCTTTTTACCTTGGTTCGGAAGGCTAACCGTGGCGGGGCAGTGCTCAAGGCGATAATTGGCCTAGGTGGTTTTAGTTTCAGGCCAATTGGAGCAGCTTCCACAGGTTTCCAAGGTACTTACTATTTATAGTAAGTCAACAGCGTTCAGAGTTCTTGGCTTTTCAGTAGTGGACTTGGAGCATCTCGCCGAGAGCTTTCTGACGAGCTATCACACGTCGGCATTCGAGCTCATTTGGGCCTCCGTTTTAATGCCGAAAGATTCCTCACTTTATTTATTATTTCACTTTATAACTCAACAGTCATTTTATTTAAAAGTGACTTAAAGTGAACGTAAAAATCAGCCTCTAGAAGATAATCCCCAAAGTGAATCGAGAGTCCGGAAATCTTCCCTGTACAACTCAACAAATCTCCCCCAACCACCTTAACCTTAAACTCAGAAATGTTGTCTATCTGAAATCCCCTCCTGGAAACCATACCTATGTTGATAAAGTCATGAGTAGCACCTGTGTCTAGGAGGCAAATGATTCGTTGTCCTCTAACCACTCCCTTTAGATGGAATGGGTGACATATGGGAATACCTAAAAGAGATGCTAAAGTAATAGGAAGTTGCTCATGGGGGGCTTCCCTCTTCTTCCCTTTTGTTGATCGCTCTTCCGGAGCCTCCTCATCACTATCCTCAACATTGCTGCCCCCCTGCTGTTCACACTCACCATCGGAAACCACCTCAATGTAATGTATCTTGTCTTTTCCAAGGCACTTGTGGTCTGGAGTCCAAGGCATAATTTCTTCCTTCTCAATTCATTTCTTGTCTCGAAATCCAATCTAAGGGGTACACTCTTATTCTGATTTTTGTTCTTTTGGAATGAAGAGGGTCCCTTAAAAGTTTTCTTAGGTGGTTGCAATATGGAAGAGGCTAAATCCAAATTATGTGCTAATTTAATAACGTCATCCAAGGTGCTCGGTTTGAGGACTCTAACCAATCCTCTAAATCTATCATGTACACCTTCAATAAATAGCATCAATTTCCTCTTCTCAGACATATTAGGAACCATGATGGAAATCCTCTAAAACTCATCAATATAGTGGTCCAAAGACCCACTCTGTCTCAGTTGGGCTAACTCCCTTTAGTAAACCTCAATGTCTTTCCTATCAAAACGGATAATCAATTTCATGCTAAAAGTTTCATAAGAAGTAATCAGCCCATGATCATGGGTGACAAGACCATGATGCCACCAATCATATGTTGCTCCCTCTAAATGCATGGTCGCAAATCTAATAGCCTTCGTTTCTGACATGGGTTTGAGGGTCAGGAAGGTGTCTAGCTTGTGAATCCAAGCGCTCGCGGATGTCTTACCGCTGCCATCAAATGTAGGGAGAGCTAATTTGTTCATTGCATGCTTTAAATCCTTGTTCTGATCCCTGGGTCTCCTATCCTGCTGAGCCCTGCCAAATTCTCTCTTTTGAGCCATATACTGGACAAAGCTTAAATCAGCTATGACGTGATCAAGTAGCATATCCCACTCATCATGGATGGCCAACACATTACCAAGAAGAACAGTTGTTGTCTCTGGTTGTGCTATCTCTTCCTCTGCATTATTTTCCGCGAAGGTAGGCATAAGGGGCCTATCTAAAGTACGAGTGGGCGCTCCCGCTGCTCTAGGTGATCCTGCCATACTACCTCCACCACTGTGATGGCTCGGGGGTCTCCTGGATGCTACTGTCAACTGCTGAATAACCCTTGTAAAGTGCTATAATACATCGGCAATATGATCCTGTCCGTCGCATATGGCTCTCAATGTTTCCCTGGCCTCTCTATCTGTATCCTCAGCCATATCTGTACCTTGAGTACCCTGCTCAAATACAATCTCCTCATCTGCTTCAGTATGACTATCCTCTATATCAACCTGTACCGAAGATTCTGATTGTTCATGTTCAACTCTGTTATGTTTAAAGTTGTACTGTATGTGCCTACTATGCACGCCTATTCAACATTGTCACCGTCGCACCAACTTGTAAAATACTGACAATCTAGCCCACTAGGATAGCAAGATCGAAGGCTCTGATACCACTGTAATATCCTAACTGCCTGTACTGAATGGTGACTACAATAAATTTTGATTTTTGGAGATAGAAAATAATCTAGTCCAGTGCAAAGTATATAAGCGTTTGTTTCTACTCAAAGTATTGGGAGGTGAAGGAGCATACATGACATAAATTTACTAAGTCTCTAATGCTGGTGCATTTCATCAATTAACTTAGCCACATAAAAAGGGAGTTGCAAAGATCGAAATTTAAATGGAACTACATCTAACTGACATTTAATAACAATATAATCTCAACCGTAAACACAAATTGAATCTTCTGAAATTAGTCCAGTCGTATTTCACAACGATGTACGTGTCTAGAAGGAGCTCTAAACAGATATGCACCTAACCATTGTCACCCGCGATGATATATATATATATATCAGTAGCGTCTGGTACTGACGTTGGCTGTTGCGTACATTCTAGACGCGCGGTTAAGTCATAGCAATGGTGGCGGTGAATCTTCCTGAACTCATCACCCATTTCCAACGTTGATCTCAGGCTTGTGTTACTCGTTGGTCTCAGGTCTGTGTTGTGTTTTCCTGTGCGGCTGGGTGCCTCCTTGAATGTCACCGTGAACTAACAGTCCCCACACCTCCCTGTCTTGAGTGTATACAGTCGAGAGTGTCACACCCAACGTTGCTAAGGTAATGTGTAGGGAAAGACACCTTCAACATCGCACACTCAGCCCAGTATATATTGCCAATATAGAACGTTGTGATTTCCCAGTCACGCGCTCAGCCACCCGTAACAAGTCTAGCTCAACACCTGCGCGTGGGTATCCCTCTTCTAAACAACACCCCCGATGATATCCTCCCACCGAGAATGGGCACGGGTAGTGCCAACAAACAGCCTTGTCTCCTTCCCGACAATCACTAACCAAATAGTGACTCAATGTCGTTATCACAATAAGGGAAACGTTAACGTACAGCCTGGTCTCCTCAGTTTCTAGAGTACTATCGAATTCCTTAAATGTTGAGTTTGATACAAAAATACTAGTGTACAAAAACTGAAATCCTTAACTTACTGAAATTCATTGTGAAGTCTGAATGACTCCACCATTATCGAGATGTTGGGATTGCGTCCAACTTCTTGAATCTTCCTCAAGAAGTAACCAGTCACAAAAGCAACCTGTTTTGTTTTGTTTTGTTTATATATTTCATGGTGTTGATCCCAAGGCATACTTTATGCTTTTATAAACCTCAATATGAGGGATGTAAATGCAATTGAACTTCTATCAAATCTAAACTGCTAGTGAATGGGTTGAAATTATGTCTCTGATATATATATTTGTAGAGTCTGAGTTTATATTATTATTGTTGACTGTACCCGATGATCTTTCACTGATGAATTACTTTATATTGTCATCGGCTCATTTTGTGCGTATATATATTGTCATGAGTCTGAATAGTCACGTCTATGATAGACGTGACTCCTCGGGGAGTTAGGCGTGACTGCTCACTATAGTCCAGGCGTATGAGGCGGCTCACGTCTGTTCACGTCTTAACAAATATATTACGCAGCATATGGTATAATATTGCATAACCTATCGTATTACATGCGTAATACTACAGTTTGTTAATATGTCAATAATAAGTATTGACCGATAGCAATAGCTGTCGATATTATAAGCATTCGATCATTAATATATATATTCACTTTAATAACTAAAAATAATGATATCAATATTATAATATTGATATTATTGTATTATTTATTTATTCTTTTATTCATATTATATTAGATATAATCAATGTAATATATATATATATATATTAATATTAATAATAATGACATTATTATTATTATTATATATTATTATATTTGATATTCTATCTAATCGAAGCTACTATTCTTAACAAGGGAAAGCACGGAAATCTTAGCAATGTGGGATAAAGTGTGCTCACATAAAGTCACTTAAGTTACTTTTTAATATAAAGTGACTGTAACTTTTATAATCTCACTTTATAAAATAAAGTGACTTAACTATAGAAAAGGGATCCCAAATAATAAATATTTGCCCACTGAAGCCTGTGATTGGCTGGCATCCTCTGAAAGAAGCCATTAGTCTATCCGGATGGGGAGATAGACTAATCAAGCGCCATAATGGCCTAACACGGAGAAGGGGACATTACAACAACAAAACTAGCAGTTGGACCTTTTGACTCAATTGATGGCACATCAGATGGGGTTGACAAAATTGAAGCAAAGTTATCGAAGACAAAGTGAGATTTGTCAAAATTATAGAGATTTTCTATGGTGGGTGAGCAAGGGGTTTTTTTGGTTGCCCAGGATCATGATTGGCAATGGGTTTCAAGATGTGATTTTTTGTGAGCTTCCTTGGAAGGTCATATTTAA
Organism: Chamaecyparis obtusa; assembly: GCA_027943335.1. Taxonomy (NCBI): domain Eukaryota; kingdom Viridiplantae; phylum Streptophyta; class Pinopsida; order Cupressales; family Cupressaceae; genus Chamaecyparis; species Chamaecyparis obtusa. The sequence goes on from BSBK01005809.1 coordinate 1,571,177, forward strand.
TGGGAATGATTGAAACTCTCTTAGAGATCTTAGTTTTGGTTTTGATGATGTTCTCTTCATGGGGTTACAAGAGAAGAGAGTGCAGTTTGAGTATGATGGTTTATTAATTATGATTAGAGTAGAGCAGTATCAGTGTGGTGGTTATGTTCCAGCTTTGATTTGGAACCTTGAGATCACTTTGATTAGCCACTCAACAGTTGATAGGAATGTGATAGCCTATGTTGACATTCCGGAATTCACTCCTGTGGGTTTTCAGTTTGGTCCTTTTGAGGAGCATTTTCCTAAGGAGATGACTAAGTTTATGCAGTGCTTGATTAATCTTCTTGTTGGAGATTGGCAGGATGTCTTTGGTTTGGATACCTTGCAGGACAGTGTCTGCAGTAGATGGTGTTGTAGTTTCCCTAGGTTAAATAGGGACCCTGAGATCATTCTTGGTTTTAGTATGGATCAGTCAGTTGATTCTGGTTTGCATTGGCATTGCTTGAGGACAACCAATCTTTGGGAAGGGTGGACTGTAATGTCCCGTTTCTAGCACAAGTTGTATGAGTTCGTCATTACCTTATTTCCCCATGGTCCCATAGGCTAACTAGAACATAAAAGGGACTTAGAGGCCATTTGGCCTAGGCAATTTTGGTTGTGGTTCATTCCAAGGTGATCAGAGGCAGTTTCAAGCATACTTACTATTTATAGTAAGTCATTTTGGGCATGACTGGACTTTCATTTCCAATGGCATGTCGATGGCAAATTGGTAATATCGACAAGATCATTTATTTATCATTGATATAATTTATCATGTGTTAATAAAGTTATTTTATAAAGTTAAATTTAATTATTTAACTTGATTAATGCATAGTCTATAGTTTGTGGGAAATATTTAATTAAATGGCTCCCTTCATTCCATAATACATTGGAAACATAAATAAAAGTTATTGGGGACTTAAATGAAGGAAAATCATGTTACATGGCATGAAAACATTAAAAAAAAAGCAATCGCGATAAAATAGGGGCCGAAAAAGTAGCCATGAGAAAATAGGGGCAAAAAATCAAAAAACCCCGAAATTATGGGAAAAGGCAAAAAGGTGATTTTGTTTATCACACATTGTCAAGGTGAGTGGTATTGTAGTAAAATAATGAATGTGTTATTAAACAATGATCATGAATGATATATATATACAAGATACAAGAGAATGTTTCTATAACAAACAGGAGAGAGGAAATAGAAACATTCTTGTAGAGTCAAAGAGAAAGTTTCCATAACAAATAGAAGGAGATTATGGAAACATTACAAAAAGAGTGACCATTAGAAATAGATGAAAGAGAGATAAAATTAGAAACTATCTATTATCGTAATACCCTCCCTTAATGGTCAATCTAACTGCTATCTTTTGGTCACAAATTCTTCAAAACATTCTGTTGTTGCTAAGACCCTCCCTGGATCTACAAAATGTTAATGACCAAGAAATCATCACAAAATTCCAACCTGATGTTGGATAATAGAACTGTCCTTCCTTGGAAACAGAGGTACATACTAAGAACAACTACGAAACCCTCCAAACTATTGCAAATGAGCAAAATGCCCCAAAACTAAATGCAAAATACTATGAGTTGAAGAGTACAAAGCATCGTTTTTTTCAGAAAAAAAAAGTAAAAAACGCGAAAACAGGAACCCCTGTTATGAAATCCCACGCAAACTTCATGTATTACAGATAACAAAAACGATTTTTTAGGAGAAAAATCAACGAAAACCCAACACAATTTTAGAGGTGAAAAATTGATCAAAACCCAACATGATTTTTGAGGTGAAAAATCAATCAAAACCAAACACAAATAATTTTTGAGGAAAAAATTATAAACCCTTCAGATAATATTTGTCGTTCAATCTCCGATTGCCTTCCAACATTAAGTTGGTCAATGACGCCATCTTGCACATGTCCCAATGCACGGAAAACGAAAAACAAAGAAGAGGCAATAGCACGAAAACTAAAACAAGAATCCCAATGCAGAAAAATAGAGGCAGATGCAAGTACAAACTTCAAAAATCAATGAAGTACGTCGAAGTACAGCTGGCACGAATTTCAAAAGAAAATCCGACTGACCCAGAAAGATTTGATGAAGACCCAAAAGAGATCTCAAAAAACCCAAAAGGAATCTGAAATTAGAATAAAATTCTGACAACACAAAATTTGAGGCACAGAAATTGAGGTACCCAAAAAATACTGACGACCTAGTTGAGATCTCAAAAAACCCACAAGGAATCTGCAATCAAAAGAAAATTCCGACTTGAACTGAAGGGTCAAAACCCTAGTCGAAAATACAAAAACCCTAGCGGCTATGGACGAACTAAAACTCGATGCAGAAAAAAAAAGCAAATTCCTGCAAACAGATTTTTGAACACACTCGGGGCAAAAAAGCTTCAAAAATCTTGAACTAATAATTTGAAAAAAGAAATTAAAGAGTTTTGAAGAGGCGAGGAATTTGCTCTGATACCATATTGTGGTAAAATAATGAATGTGTTATTAAACAATGATCATGAATGATATATATATATACAAGATACAAGAGAATGTTTCTATAACGAACAGAAGAGAGGAAATAGAAACATTCTTGTAGAGTGAAAGAGAAAGTTTCAATAACGAACAAAAGGAGATTATGGAACCATTACAAAAAGAGTGACCATTAGAAATAGACGAAAGAGAGATAAAATTAGAAACTATCTATTATCATAATAAGTGGTTGAGCTCTTAGAAAGAGTCATAAAAGAGATTGAGGAGCTCTCTTTTAAAATACATGGATAATATATGAAAATTGGTGAAACTGAGGAGATTTTCTCTTGCAAGCTTGAAGGACAAAATCCCTCTATGCTAACATTCTTCTCGTTGTTGCAAGACACAATCAGGAGGATTGGAGTTCGAATTTGTAAAGTAAAATCATATTTTTATTTCTTAGTGGCTAAGATTGGAGTTGTCAAGCAAGAGTTCTATTTTGGAGATAATCTATAGCTTTCATATGAAATTCTACTTGAGGTCGAGTTAGGGAAATGTGAAGGTGATTTAAAAGTATTAGTTGTTGTTACACAAACCCTTCTTGTTGGCTGTCCCAAATCTGAGCATTGTTGGGTATTTTGTGAGCTGTCCAAGGATAGGGCAGAGCTGAATCTGTTATTTTGGAGTGTTGCATGGTTTTCTATTTCTCACTTCAAATTTGTTTATGTTGAGTAGATGAATGAAAGATATTATTGTTGATTCAAGGTGAAACTTTATGTTCATACCTTTTGCTACTTGTTGATTGCAAGTCGCAGTGCAAGGTTAAACTAAACTTCATTGCAAAGAACTTAACTTCAATTGCTTTGTATTCATTGATTTGCATGCTTTATGGCTTTGATATGCATAAGTGATTTGAAAATCATCCTTGCACCCTTAGAAGATGGCACCTTCCTTTGCATAGTTATTTAAGTTGCTGAAGCAAAGATTGGTTGGTTTCACCTCATCATCAATAGTCTCTCACATTGGTAGAGTTAGAGATAGAGTAAGCTTAGATTCCTAAACCTAATCTCTTTTGCAATTTATTTCATTAGAAGTAGTTGAAGCATTTGCATTGCCAAATCATTTGTATTCACAAAGTTAATATCCCATTGAATGAATAGTGTAAGTCCCCTCATGATTACTCGCAAATCACATCATTAACTGAGTTGTGCCCAACACTAAAGACGCTAGTACGCATTGTAAACCTTAAAGTTGCTTTACTTGATCACACAATTTCACATTGTTCAACATTTGAAGCTTCCTTGTTCAAGAGAGTATAGAATACTCGGTATTTTATTTTGCATGTTGGAGTGGTCACAAAACTCACATCAACACAGCCCTAACAGCATGTTGCATGTCATGGTGAAAGAGTCTGGAAGGGTTTCCTTGTACCCTTGAGCAACTTTGTCATCTCTACATAGAGCAACTCGTGTGCCAATAAGGAGTTGCTAACTATAGTGCTCGGAACTCAATGCAAAGGCAAGGAAATTTAAAAGAGTAGCCATTTTGTTCCATCTCTCCACAATGATTTGTTGTAGTTTTTTGAAGAATGTTTCTTTGAGATCTTGCTCTTTTTCACTGACAATGACTTTCATACTCTAAATCATTGAGTAAATGCTATCATTGACACAAGTGTGTCGGGGGCAAAACAAATCTCAACAACCCATTTCAATATATTAAAAAAAAAAAAAAAGTTTACTAAAGTAAAACATATTTATTATTTAACTTACCTTCAACAACTCCAATTTCTTGAATTCTCTAAATATGCATTGTGACATATAGTGGTTATTGATGAACATTTGGATCTCCTCGACATCAACAGGCACCTATTTGATCCATTGCACTTTGTTGTCATTTTTTTGCGACATTAGGTTAAGAGAGTGGATAGCACAAGGTGTCCAAAAAATATGTGAATAGCACTTCTCAACCAATAACCAAACAGCCCTTTAGTTCAACCAATAACCAAACAGCCCTACAGTTTTTGTCATTGTTTGTTACAACTTGAAAAACATTTTGCGTGTCAAATACCTTAATGTGTGATATTGCTATCAGGATTCAACTGTGTAGTTTTTTGAGTCAAACTCGTTTACCATGTTTCATGAGTAGTGGTTCACAAGAACCCATCTCTCCTACTTATCAACTTCCTTAATGGTTTGGCAAAAAAATAATAGAAATAAATGGACCGTCCTTCACTTGCCCTTCATAATCTACTACTCTCAAAAACATTACCACTTTAGGGGTAACTGCAATAACATTGATCAACAGGCAATTCCTTGCATCTTTCCATCCATCAAATACGATGGACACCCCTATTTCAATCCATGAATCATGGACTTCAAGGCATCCTCTATGTGTTTTGCCTCTCTAACCAATAAGTACACACATCCTCATAACCCGAGCCCTTGAATCCATTTTAAGCCTCCTTAATTGATCTCACTTTTATTTGCCATTAAGGTGAACAAACAACATTATATGTCAATCCATTAGCATAGATACATCTAGCTATGTCATGCTTGGCAATCTCTCTACTCTCATTGCAAAATGTCGTTTCAAATGCTCCCTTTGCTCTCTTATGTGACACTGGTTATTCTTGAGGTATAGACAAGAATAGACGGCCCTCTACAAGTTCAAAATTGAAAATTGATGGAGAGATTTTCGATCCTTTCTAAGACATTTCCAAAGGACGAGAACTTGTAGCTATTTTCCCTGCTACTTCGTCTGCTTTGGCTTGCTCTTCAATATATTTCGTTACTTATTCCTCTACAAAAAATGCTTTACCTTTTAGCTAACCTGGACAAAATTTGATGCTTTCACTCAGCTATATGAGTTGTTATATTGTTCTTTGCAATGACAACACCAAGTGAAACCTCCTCCACCTCGTAATTGTAGTACTATTTCCACATATGTTTGTGTTTGTTTTATACTAGGGCTGGCTACCTCTAAATCTCTTTTAAGCAAAAAAAGGTTCACGATGGAGACAAATAGTTTTGTTTTTAATTCTATTGTGCATAATTGAAATAGATTTTTACCTTTTCAAAGTTTTTAGTCATCAAAACTAGGGCTGGGGTTCGATTTGACCTTTTTAGGCAAAAAAAACTTTAAAAGGGACAAAAATAAAAAAAATTTAAAAAAGTGCAAAAACAGCCCGAGTTTCGCCAGTGGACCTCCAAATCCACAAGGAACCGAGCTATGGGCCAGACCCTATCCAAAACCACAAGACTCGAGGGGTTCCACAAAAGGACCCAGTGATGTAGTAATAATCATAAAAGTAGAGAAATAAATTAATTTAGGTTTAAAATAAGCATAAAACATTAAAATTTTCCAATTATTTAAAAACATGAATATGATTATTTGTTAAATAATCTACAGTTGGTCATCAAATAGTTGGCAAGTGCTACAGTCATCCAACACAGCCTACTACTTTAGGGGCAACCCATTGTTTTATACCTAACCCTTCCTAGGATAACAGTTTAAAGATGTTTAAAATTTTTACTCAATGATAAATATATAAGTTGAACTTGAAACATAAGAATGCCTATCCTTAACCCTAAAAACTAAAACTTTGATACTTCTCATACTTTTGTTTTCTTCTCCTGAGTGTGAAACTGAGGCCAATAAAGGAAGTTATACAGAAGAAAAGAAACAAGAAAAAAAGTCAGAATCACTACTGGAAAAACTGGAAAAACCCAGGAAATGGCATGGCACATGAGATGGGTGGTAATTACTTTGGGATTAATCATCAGCTTTTTGGAGTTTAACGCCACTATGTTAAAAACATTAACAAACTAAGAAAAATCTTGAGACCAATAAAATTTATTATTTTTCAGACCGCCAAAATTAATCTCAGAACCTGTTAAGCAGTTCCCAGTTTGACAAAATCGAGAACATTTAGGGATTTTAAATTTTTAAACAAACTATACCACATTCATGTAGATGTTTCCCCAATCTAGCTTCTAAAACCACCCAAATAGCTGTTAGGCATGTCATGTCGATAATGTTTATAAACCATAAGAGATAAACTGGTAAAAGCAATATTTTAGGGATTAAACTACATAATGGAAGGAGAGATTGAGAAGTAATAACCAAATTTACTTTCACAGTATAAGGTGCTATAGCTAAGGATGTGAAGGGGCGCAATTGTAGAGAAAATTCAAATGTTGAGTTGTTTGTTTGTACCCACCCTATCAACTTCCAGAACTCTTAGAAATAATAGTATATTTACTCTATATGCAAGTATAAGATAACAACATTCCCATGTACAAAGTATTTTATGTCAAATAATGAACTCAACATACAGGTACATTGGAAATTTATATATTTTATTAATAAGAAGATAACAGTGGATTTAAACTCAAACATACAGCAGAGGATCTCAGTTGACTATCGGCATCTTCATCATCCTCCCCGGATCCTTCAGCAATAAGTCGCATCAAATTATGTGCCACTTTAATGTTTACAAGATCTCCTGCATGCTCAAAAACTTTGTTCATGGTCTGCTCGTACATCCAAGACAAAGAATTGGTATTTTAGAAGATAGTTTATCCACCAATAAGAATAGAATCACACTTGAGGATATTGAACATAGCTTGGAAAGGCAATATTATAATACCTGAATGAACCAATGGTTGCTTGGAGCAAAACGTTCAGCTAATTCTATGCATCGAGATGCTATTTCTGTCTTATAGTGTGTGTCAGTGATGCTTATCATATAGCTGATCATGCGATCTACAATGACTTCAACATTGCTGGATTTTGTCATCTTATAAAGCAAATCCAATGTCTTCCGTTTTAATGTATCATCAGGATCCTGCAAATGACATACATATTTAATACATTAACATTCATTTATATTTTCCTGGAACTGGTAACTTTATACTAGTGATATTCATTAATATAATCCTCGAATGATAATTTTATGCCCTTATCATCTAATCAATGGTCATAACTTGCGCTTTGAAATGAATTATCCCACGTTATTAGTAACCAAATATTAATCATGGCAAATCATTTCACGAATATATTTGCAAGAACAAGAGCTTAAGATGAGACAATATCATCCAAACTCATTGATATTAGACTGTGGCAATGGATAGCAAGTTCTTCCAACCTAACAGAGGCAAATCGTTCAATCCATACTTAACTGATTACTCCTATACTTATCTGAACAGAGTCATTTTAGAGTACAAAATAACTTAAATCATAATAAGAAGTGCAATTTTAGAAAAGTGTCTTCGCCATTAGTTGATGATAAAAGAAAAATAAATGCCACACTATAAATAACTCATTTCAATCACAATAGGATCTTAGACAGGAACAAATGACATCTATAAAAGCTGATTCTAAAGCTTAAGCTGCACAAGGCCTCAAATGGTAAAGATAGCCTACCATGTCCATATTCACCATGTTTTAGCAAGATATCTAGTCGTCATAAATACCATAAAAAGTTTCTAGGAAAACTCATGAAGCAATAAGGCCTCAAATGGTAAAGATAGCCTACCATGTCCATATTCACCATGTTTTAGCAGGATATCTAGTCGTCATAAATACCATAAAAAGTTTCTAGGAAAACTCATGAATCATATTATATGACTATTATGGTAAAATAATGAATGAGTTATTAAACAAAGATCATAAGTGATCTATATATACAAGTATACACAAGAATGTTTCTATAGCGAACAAAGAGAGAGAAATAGAAACATTCTGAAGAGAGAAAAAAGAAAGAGGAAGTTTCCATATTGAACAAAGAGAGAATATGGAAACATAGAAGAGGAGTGACCATTAGAAATAGAAATTAATCTAAGGAAGAGAGAGAAACAAAAATAGATAGATATAACTCTAATAATGACAACTAATAACCCTTATAGCATCTGGAGGATAGATCAGGCGAGATGAAATAAAGAAAAAAATTACATTAATGTGAATGAATGACAAAAGTACATTGATTTGACTACCATAGCAAGCAAGAGTGCTAAGGAAATCCAACATCCAAGAGACTATCTAAAGCTAAAGAATATAAGATCCTAACTAGAGTGATGGAACATTATATCAGTAAACTCTAGAAGGTGCACTAAATTAATCAAAGAAAAGGGATGGGAATGGACAAGAAGATGGGGTCTAATTTGTACCAGAATCCAAAGAGCTGACGAAAGGTTGGTATCTAGATCAATCACCATCAATGGCCTAAGAAAGGATGTGATGTCCATGAGACAATGCTCTAGGCTAGGTGGTGGAAGACCATCTTGAGCCTCTGTACAGTCAATAATATCTAGCTCAGGTAACACTGTAAGCAGCACACCCGAAAATAAATTGTCCACATCTCCATTTCTTCAAAGAACATTAGATCCTATTGCCTTCTGAAATATGGTCGTTTCTCTATCTCAATATCTGCCATACGTCTGGGAGAAATTTTAAATGAGTCTTAATTTAAAATCTGATGTCCATTATTCACCTCCCTATCAGAACTGGGCATAAGGCAATGATCTCACATCATCAACAATCAAACACAGATATATTCTATTAACTATCTTTTGCCACTACAATTCAGGTTTTTTGACATTCACGCGGAATAAATCAAATATAAAGGGTTTACTCATGATCTTGAATTATCATCAAGAAAGTGTTCACCCATCTAACTAGCATGCATGAGGTATTGATGCACCTCAAAACAACACTAGTTGAGAAACAAAGAGATTCTTTTGAATCTCAGTACTATCAATAATATATCCCTTGAATCTTATAGTAGACAGAAACTTGAAAACAGAGTGTCACTGCCCATCTCCCCACATTTTGGAAAGAAAAAAGACTACAGCTCTTACTGCCTTATGGAATATGGCTGTATATATATTCCAATGGCTGCCACAATTCAAGGAAATACTCAATAAGAAGGCTTACTCAAAAAACTTTTCAACATGTGCACTCACCACCAAAACTGTAGAGAAGCCAAGGATCTCAACAACTCAACTCAACAAATGAACAATAACGTATTTATCTATGTTACCCCGGGTTTCCAGGACGGATTTTTTTTCCCAGAGCAAGGGACGGCAGTGGGGATGACTATATAAATAATAGGGAAATTTTATAATATATATAGGGAAATTTTAAATATTCAAATGAAAACATGGAGAAAGCATGCTTTTATACATTATACAATCTTAACATATAACGATTGTGTTAAATAATTTAAATTGAGAGTTCATGTGAGAGTGGAAGTCAAACAAATTATCAAAACCCAAACAATATTTAAATTAATTTAATGAGACACCCAATGACGGGATTCTGAGTTTCTGAGACTTCCCCATTTTCAGGACAGGTCAAATTATGTCGGAAACGCGTTCCCGGGTAACACTAGTATTTAATCATTGCTTCCACAAATCGAGTTTCTCAACATTCACCCTAACTAATCAACTCAGCTAAATAATGGTCTATGCATAATTCTGAAACTTCGTCATCAAAGGAAATCGGGCTTAACTCCATTCAACTAGCAAAGAATATCTATTGGCTCTCCAGCAAACAACACCGATTGACAAATGCAGAAAAGAGTATTTTAAGAATAACCCACCACATAAGAACAAAATTCAACTAACAAAGAGTTTCATGCAACCCTCAAAAAAATCGTAATAAAATGGTTACTTATCTTTCCCAATAGCTGGAACACTTCTCAAGAAACCTTAAATAAGGCAATTACAATTTATAATCAAACCACATGACCTATTTCTTTGGCTCCAACTTAACAAATGAAAAATTGACTCTAGATTGTACTCGATGAAATTTTTGAAATTTAACACTAGAAGTGTGTGCTTTCTACTTTCATTCTTTAACTCAAACAAGTGTCATCTGCCTCCATTTCTTAGAACTCGTAATCTTCTTTGATGATTTGATCTTGAAAATTTAATAAAGTATTTAATATTATATTAATGGTCATTTAGGCATATTTAGTTGATTAGTTAGTTTTTAGATAACATAGAAAATTTACTGTTAGCCTTTTAGAAAGTTTCTATTTTGTTCTTAGTTATTCTCTATATGAGGAGACAATGTCTCCATTTATAATCACTTGTTTACGAATAATGAAATATTGTAACATGGTAGCAAAGCGGCTCGGTGGGTTTCTATAAGATTTGATGAATTTTTTAAAAGAAAAAATCATAGCCCTTTTTTTTCCTGGAACTTATTCCAAATAAAATTTAAACATTTTTTTTATGAAAACACGACTTCACAAATTCATTTGCAGATTGTAAGATTTTTTGCTGAAAATCGTGAGCCCGGTTGAGGGTTTTGGTCATGTGATTTCCTAGTTTGAGCAAAAGCCTACAAATTTTGTGGGTTGCATGTACTTGCATGTTGTTTGCATGTGCTTTTTGTGAGTTGCATGTTGCTTGCATGTGTTGTTCTCCACATGAAGTGTTTTCTTGTTTTACCACGTGATGAAGTTTGGTTGTTTTCTAGGGTATTTTACCATGCTAAGTCTTGTGTTTTGTCGCATGAAGGTTTCTCTGATGCGTTTTCTAATTGTTGTCATAAAAAAATTAGTGCTCGGGTTTTTAATAATTTTCCTCCTTAAAAAAAAATTTGGGTGGGTTTTTCATAAATTTTTCCTCTAAAATTCTGCTTTGGTTTTATAATTTTTGTCCATAAAACATTATTGTGGGTTTTGTGCAATTTTTTGCCTCAAAAATCATTTTGTAAAAGGGTTTTACAATTTTTTCTCAAAAAGGAAGTTTTGTATTTTGATCCATGTCTCGGATTTTGTGTAGGGTTTTGATCGATTTTAATCCTCAAAAAACATGTCTAGTTTTGATCAATTTTTCTACTCAAAAATCATGTTTGGTTTTTTTGATTTTATCCTCAAATCATTTTTGGAGGGTTTTTAGTTTACCAATGCTTTGTAAACTTTAGTTTCAAACTTTCAAAGTTTGGCGATTTTTTCCACAAAAATCATGGTTTTTGCAGCTGTTTTGAATCGCACCTAGAGGTTTTAGGGCAATAGTCTGCACACAAGGGTTTGTCGATTTTTCCACAAAATTGTGGTTTCAGGTTTCAGCAGTTGATCTCAGAGGGATAGCTTTATTACCCAACATCAGGCTGGACGGATTCTTGGTCATTAACATTTTGCAGATCCAAAGAGGTTCTAAGCAGCAACATATTGTTTTGATGAGAAGGGAGCAGCCTTCTTTGTATTTGTGACCAAAAGACATTGTATCTTCTATAGGGTAGTTAGTACTCCTAGAAAATGGCCAAAAGATCATCTTAGAAAACCAGGCATATCATTAACATACAACATATAAAATTTAAATAATCACATACATTTATATCCTTACTCCATCTTTGCAAAATAACTTACAAAGACCTTATATTTACAAGTGCCCTTCTCCTTGCATCAACAATAAATGCATAACTTCAAAAAAAAGAACTCTAACAACATTTTACTATATACTACATTTTAATATTGGCATCTTCTTTCACCACACACATTATTAAATTCCATATTAACTTACCAAAGAGTGAATGATGGATGGAATTAACAAACAATTTGATATGACTAAACTACACAATTTATTGAACATATCTTAATAGGATACCAATTCAATCTCCATTAGTGAGAAGATTTCCAAAAGGAATCCATGAGTTATTTAACATGTTCAGCCTGCAAAACCTGTCCAAATCTCTCCCATCAACCATCATACCTATTAAACTGCAACATTATACATGTTTTAACACAATGATGACAGATTGATTCTATAAAAGTGACTTGCTAAACAAATCCCAGCACTATCAAACTATTACATATGCATCATTAGACATTATATTTATTAAGTTTTTATAAATGGTGCTTCAAGTTGTCTGCTGTACTTATGAGACTACTACACAAGTATTGTGTCATTTGTTTGCTTCAGCTATACATTGCCAGTCCTCATTTAGAGCTCAAGTACACTGGTACAGTATTTTTCCCCTTGAGTCCACATCCAGGTTTTTGTGCATGTGTCTATACAAGATGTCAACACAAAATGAAAACTACAATCAATATCAAAAGTTTTCATATTGCTTTTCATCAAGAGCACCAAAGTCAGTATTTAGCTCAATTTCATTTGAACCACAATCAGCTACAGTACCACTCCCACTAGCCATGTCATAAGCAAATGATGGGTCATCTATACAGACTTCAATAAATTATGAAACTACAGTACGTAAGTAGACAATCTTTGGAGTTAGATCTCAATTCTTCACCACCCCCTCATTGTAATCAACTATAATGTCTCTTATGTGACAAGAAATGCAAGTTGGAGTGCACAAAGAACAATCCTCAACTTTCTATGCACCCAATTGGTTGTACTTAAATATTTGGACAAAAAAGTATGTAGTCCAATTTTACACGACTAAAGAACTCACATCCTAATGAATTTGCATACAGCATTTACAATTACAAAACATAAATTATAAATTATTATTAGTTTTCCATAAAGTATTGTCATTCTATTCACCTTGTTCAATAATACATTTTATATATTTGTAAGACTTATAACTCCTATATTATAGGAGAGATCCTATAACAACTCCTTTACATAGCTGAATTGTTCTAACTCAAATCCCTAAAAACACTCTTCGATCAAATATAATATTATATCCTAGATAACATAATTTATGATGTAATGTGCCTGCCCTACCCCACTCCCCCACCTTTTACATCATTGTCCAAATGGGGATAGGTGGAATCAAAGCAGTAACAATTTGCGAAAAATCCCGATTATACCTGATGAACCCTGAATCCTAGAGCCAACCAATTTGTTCCCTAAAAAATACTTGATTCGTGAAAAATTCATTGAGCGACTGTTGTCCCAATTTTCAATGACCATTTGTGCATTTAAAGCATATTAAAATCCTTATAAAATGGCAAAAAAAGTAAGTCATTGCAAAAACCTAGGAAACCCTAGAAAAACTCACAAAATTGACGAATCACTCAGAAATAGGGTTGATTTCAAGACAAAAGCAAATTCAATGGATAATCGGCGTGGAAACAATTTGCTATGGTCCCTTTAGTTTTCTTTATGACCTCTGCAAAACCCTAAATAAAGGAGCAGGAGGAGCAATGGCAATCATCAGCCAAATTTGAAAGAGCCTCAATCATCCGAAATTGTGGAGGCGCATGTGAGATAGTGACGAAGCATCTAATGAGTTTTCTCTAAAACACGGTTTAAATATGGCCCAAGTTCTCTACATGCCTTGCAAATATTAATTAATATTATACACTAATTTTAAAATTATAACTATTATACACTATTATAGATGGCACTTTAACTAGGAAGCAACAAAACCCTATAGTTAACAATTAATATTATAAAGTAGTTTCAAAATTTAAATTATTATTGACTATTATTATATATTAATAGTTATATAATAAATTATCAATTAAAAATAATGTGAAATTTATGATGTATATATTACGATAAAAGCTAGTTTCTATTATCATCTTAATGGTTATCTATGTACATATTGTAAATCTCTTGTAAATATTAGAATGCTTCTAATATTTAGTTATCTGTACCTAGAATAGAATGTTTCTACTCTTTATGATCGTTTCCTACGTAAACATTGTTTATTCTTTGTGTACATATAGATCGTTTGATCTCTGTTAATATATCAAGTATTTTACCAATTACTTGTTGTAATATGGTATCAAAGCGAATACTTTAATTTTTTTGAAAAATTTATAACTTCTTTTAGAAATTATCTGCATCAAATTTTTCAAAATTATTTCTTGGTTAGTTTTTTCAGAGACCTTCTCAAGGTCCGTGACTGTTGGCGTTATTCTCTCGGCAACTGTCATTTTCTGAAAGAAAACTCCATTTTTCTGCAATATTTTAGAGCTATTTCAAACAATTAGGGTTTTCTTCGAAAATTCTAATTTTTTGTACTGGATCGAAAAAATATTTGCACATTCTTGTGGGTTTTTAGAGCTTCCAACTAGGTTGTCGTCCATTTTTTTTAGTTGCCTCGATTTTTGATCCAGCGAGTCCAGAATCTAACAACACATTCCTTCTGGGTTTTTCGAGCTCTCTTCTGGGTGCCACTTCTTTTTTGGGGGTTTTCCGACATTTCGCATCGACGTATGTGCCTTCTCGATTCTACACGTTTTTCACTAAAAATCATGCCATGGCATCTCTGACAAATATTCTGCTCAAGGGAAATCAGAAGTTCAATGGTCGAAATTATAGCACGTGGAAGCAGCGGATGCTAACCATCTTCGAATATCGCGGCAATGATGCGGTGGTTCTAGGTACTACTAAACGTCTAGATGTCGCTGGTCCTGATCAAGTTACATAAGACCAGCATAATCGGGAGGCGATGATGCTTCTCAAGTTATCAATGGCTGATGATCAACTCCCTCAGATTCCATCCGGCAAAACAACTACCAAGATCTAGGAGCACCTCAAAACTCAAATAAAAGCAGGGCTTTCTTTCTCAAGAACACTCATGAGACTTCAGATAAAAGCAGGGCTTTCTTTCTCAAGAACACTTTGTTTTCTATAATCATGGATGAGCGGAAATTGCTCCAGGATCACCTGAATAGGATTCAGGAAATCCGTGATCAATTGCTTGCCATTGTACGCAAGATGGAGGAAGAGGACATTGTAGTAATCACCATCAAAAGTTCTATCGAGAGTCTCAACATCACTTCTACGGGTGTTGACCTGAAGTTCACTAATCTCTGCACACTTCTGCTTCAGCAAGATCGGTGGAAACAACAGTTCCGTAGCAGTTCTACCACCACCTCCACAGAGCAAGCCTTTGCTACTAAATCCTTTCAGAAGGATAAGGGCAAGTCTCATTCTCAGTAGTCTTCTCAGCAGAAGCCCTCTACTCTAGCATCTAAAGGCTCCAAGAAAAAGAACATTCAATGCAACTATTGCCACAAGGATGGTCACATGAAGGTTGAATGTTGAAAGCACTTAGCTGCCCAAACTAAGTAATTTGGTTCGCTGCCCAAAGAGAACAATGTAGAGCAAACTGAGCAGACAGAATCTGCCTTTTACAACTTCATGGCTAAAAGACCAGCAAATCATGTCAAGTCGCCTGCCTAGTACATTGATTCGGGTGCCTCTTGTCATTTCACCCACCATCAAGACTGGTTTACTAACTACCAACCTTAGTCAAATTCAGTTATTTTTGGTGGCGGGGAAGAGTACACTGTTGTCAGCAAAGGCAACATACAAATAAAGTCTGTTGGGAGGAATCTCAATTTCCTCGATGTGTACCACATTCCAAGGACGGAACTAAATCTACTCTCAGTCAATCAGATGTTGTGCACTCTCCACGGTTGGATGTCATCTTCAGTTCACATTAGTGCACCATCACTAATCGGGAGACTCAATTTGTTGTTGCAGTTGGCCTTGAGGATCATGGTCTTTTCAGACTTGTTGATTCTGGTGTTTCTCAAGACCTAGCTATGGTTGCTCGGCAGTCTTCTGTCAATACACTTTGGCATCAGCGATATGGGCACTTAAATGTGTTCTATCTTGCTCAGCTTGGTCGAGACGAGCTTGTCCTCAGATTCCTTGAGATTCAAACTCAACAGCTTGGAGTTTGAGATACATGCCAAGCTAGGAAGTGCTAACATTATAGCCTTTACAGCTAAGATCAACATTATGCCTAATTGTTTATTGCATAAATAAGGACAATTGATAAAATAATAATATAATATATTGAGCGAATATATTTGTTATTATTACCCTTTAATTAAACCAATATATATATAAGTGCGATTTTCTTAATAATAATAAATATAGGATATTTATTGTTATTAATTAAATACTTGGGAGGGCCCAAAGTCGGCTACATCTGGGAGGTAGAGTTTAGACATTAAAACACACATATATATGGATTGATTCCTTGGAGGTAAAACACACCAAAAACATAATGTTTGTTTTCCTCTCCAGAATCCAAAGAAGGTGAATTATCCCTGCATTATAGAGCAAAATTCAGCAGCGAAATTGACCAAATTATTTCAGGCATTCATCAGCGAATATTTACTTGGAGTCCGAATTAATACAAAATCTGGTGTGCAATTTGGTGGGCAAATTCTTGGACAGAATCGCGTGCCTTGGGGTTCTAATTTAACACTCTAGAGGGCTGCGATTTTGACCTGTGTAGGAGCATTTTCTACAGCACATCAATACTAGAGTTACAGATCTAAAACAAGGGCAGACTTATCAAGATAAATTGGTGTACAAAATTGGTACCATCTTTCCAACTTTCTTTGTCAATTTTATTTCTATATTGTTTCAGTTTTAAAAGCTATCTATAGATTGTATTTTTTCCTTGCATAAATCTGAAAATATCAATAGGAAGCAACGTCGCACACCTTTTCCTGTTGGCGATTCACAGCAGGCTTCTCAAGTACTTCAACTTGTTCATGCAGATATTTATGGCCCTATGACTACTCCTTTTGTTCTTGCGTCCACGTATTTTCTATTGTTTGTTGATGATTTCAGTAGAAAAATGTGGGTCTATTTTCTTAAGAAATCAGATGTATTTACTATATTTCAAAAGTTTAAACCTCTAGTTGAAAAAGAGTCTGGGAAATCTATTATTGCTCTTAGGACAAATAATGGTAGGGATTTTGTTCTACTGAATTCTCTAGCTTCTGTGATATTCATGGCATCAAGCGCCAGTTGCCCACACCCACACACCACAACAAAACAGTGTAGTTGAATGTCGGAACAGAACAATCGCCAAGATGGCTAGATCCATGCTCAAACACAAACATGTTCTGAAGCAGTTTTGGGCAAAAGCAATTAACACTGCAGTCTACCTTTTGAACCGTTCACCCACTGTGGCGGTCAAAGGCAAGACTCCGAAAGAGGCCTAGTTAGGTCACAAGCCCAAAATCAATCACTTGAAGGTTTTTGGCTCTCTTGCCTATGTTTGGATCCTTGATGCGTCACGCATGAAGTTGGATGCCAAGAGTCAGACACTCATGTTTGTTGGATATAGTAGTCTTCACAAAGCCTACTGCTTGATCGACCCTGAGACATCTCGTCTCCTGCACAATCGTGATGTAGTCTTTGATGAGCAGCGAGGACCATTCATATCGGTCTCTTTTGTTCTTGATTCAGCAAACCAGCCTATGAAGGCTCATGATTTGGGAGTTCGGCTTCCATTAGGTATACCTGATGGGAGGGCTCCAGCAGCTCCAATAGTACAAGTGATTCTTGTACAGACACCTTCGGCCTCTCCTGCAGGATCACCCAGATATGTTGATGCTTCACCTAATTTTGATCTAGATTCTTCTGCTGAGGAACCTGATCATAGAGCATCTCCTGATGCTAATGTTGGTCCTCCTCTCCGGCCTAAATGGTGGGTTAAGACACTTGTTGATCTTCAGGATGATTAGCTCATGGAGGGGAGAACTGCTCGAAAAAAGAGCAAACCTAAAGAAACTGTCAATATTGCTCTCATAGCCAACATTCACAGTGTGTTTGAACCTCTGACATACTCAAAGGCTAAAGGAATTCCAAAGTGGGAACAGGCCATGAATTCTGAACACCAAAGCCTACTGAACAATCACACCTGGGTCCTTTCTGATCTTCCACCAAGGAAGAAACCCATTGGCTGCAAATGGGTCTACAAAATAAAGTATAAGTCTTATGGTACTTTGGATAAGTACAAAGCTTGTTTGGTCACGAAAGGCTTCTCGCAACGTCAGGGCATTGATTACGAGGAGACCTTTGCTCCTACAGCAAAGATGAGCACTATCAGATTAGTCCTAGCCATGGCAGCTCAATTTGACTGGCAGATCCATCAGATGGACGTCAAGAGTCCTTTCCTGAATGGTGACCTACAAGAAGAGGTCTACATGATGCAGCCTCCTGGTTTCAAGGTTGCTTGTAAAGAACACCAGGCACTCAAATTGGTGAAAGCTCTCTATGGCTTGAAGCAGGCCCCTAGGGCATGGTACATGAAAATTGATAAGTACCTCAGTGATCAAGGCTTCCAGAGGAGTTCTTTAGACTCAAATTTGTACATCAAGACTACTGACAGTGTCATCATCCCTCTAGTCATTTATGTGGAAGATCTGATCATCACAGGCAGTTCGACATCTTTGATTTAGGAAATCAAACAGAGTTTATGCCAGTCTTTTGATATGACTGACCTTGGTCTCATGCATTATTGCCCTAGTGTTGAGGTTTGGCAGCAATCTTCTGGTATATTCATTTCTCAGTCCAAATATGCCAGGGCTCTGTTAGACAAGTTTCGTAATGCAAGATTGCAAGCCTGCATCTACACATATGGAGAAAGGTCTGAAGTTATCAGCCAAGTCTGATTCTCCTCCAGTTGATGATACTACATACAGGCAACTAGTAGACAGTCTCATCTATCTCTCTACAACTAGACCTGATATCCTAGACTCAGTGGATTCACAAATTCAGCTAGGGCAAACTCTGTTAACGATAAAAAGTCAACCTCTGGATATGTGTTTAGTTTGGGATCTGGTGCCGTCACATGGACCAATAAGAAACAACAAGCAGTTTCTCTCTCCTCTACAGAGGCTGAATACAAAGGGATAGTTAAGGCAAGTTGTGAAATTGTCTAGCTTCGTCAAATGCTTGGGGACATGCAGATGTCACCAGCAGGCCTGACCACTTTGTTTGTTGATAACGAAGGCGTTATCAAGTTAGCAAAAAATCCAGTCTTCCATGAAAGAACCAAGCATGTGGATGTTCACTATCACTACATTCGGCAATTGGTTGAAGACGGGACAATAAATTTGCAGTATGTTCCTACAGCGGATCAGACTGCAGACATTCTCACCAAGCCTCTTGGTCCAAAAAAGTTTTCCAAATTCAGAGGACAGCTTGGTGTAGTAGATAGATTAACCATTAAGGGAGGGTATTACGATAAAAACTAGTTTCTATTATCGTCTTAATGGTTATCTAAGTACATCTTGTAAATCTCTTGTAAATATTAGAATGTTTCTAATATTTAGTTATTTGTACCTAGAATAGAATGTTTCTATTATTTACGATTGTTTCCTAAGGAAACATTTGTTTATTCTGTGTATATATAGCAATTTTTAATATATACATATACATAATTTTTAAATAATATATATAATTTTTAAATAATAACTTATATATATATATATATATATATATATATATATATATATATAATTTTTAACTAATTTTATTGTTGGTCTCCACCTAAAATAGTAATTGTCAAAACCAGTGGATTGTTAATCTTTTACTTCAACTCTGTCGAATGACTTTTGTTGAATTCTACCCCATATAAAGGACTTGCAAATCGCCATTACAAAATATAAAGCATAGCAATTGTGGAACATGATTTGATAAGCTTTCTCAAATATTGAACCACCCTACAAAACTCCTTGCCTCGATCGCAATGAAAGTCTTGGATCACTTCATAAATTCCTAACTATGGCTACATTGTTGTCTGATAAACTTTGATCTGAGTTACTTCATAGTCTTACCTAATATTTGATCTCAGACTTAGACAACTATTTGGTGACTGCCCTCTTAAAAAGATAAGTTTTGATCTTAGTTACTTCATAGACTTAGCTAATATCTGATCTCAGACTTAAAAAGCTATTTGGTGACTGCCCTCTTGAAAAGTCAACTGAATATTTACCTATGTAATCAGCAATATTAATATAGACTACAAAATCATATTTCTACAACTCCTTTTGATCTCAGTTACTTCATAGACACTAATTGTTGATCTCAAACTTAGGCAACTAATTGGTGATTGCACTCTTAAAAAGTTATCTGAATATTTGCCTATGCAATCAGCAATATGAATATAAATGACAAAATCTATTTTCTACAATTCATGAGCTAAACTCTATTTAATTTGCTCTATATCTCTATGCTATGGAAATGCCTTTAAGTTTCTAAAAAATAGTTTGTCTCTTTTTCTACAATTTTTACATTTTTTTGAAAATCTGATTTTTTCCCCATTTTTCTGATTTTTTCAAAAAATCTTTTACTTTTGTTTTACCAATTAATTCCCCGTATGATTTTTGTTTCTATGGGTAGAATTACAACACATTGGTGAACCCACTCAATAGTTCATCAACAAACACAATGCAAGAGCAAGATCATATTTTTGCCAAAAGGCATTTGGTTTAATGGCAAAGTTCATGTTGTAGGCACCTAGATAGTGCTGAGTTCAAATCTTCTACAACATAAAAACAAAAGAGTAGGATCATAGAAATCCACATCTAACAAGCAATAGTGAAACTCACCTCACTATGCTTCTTCAATACAACTATCCAAACTAGACTTTTATCCAAGAAGAGGAACAAACACATCCAATGACAACATAATAATTTTGATAACTAAGTCTTTGTTGTCACATAAGCAAGCATTGTTATAGATCACTTCCACTCTAATCACAATGATATGTGAAGATTACTACTCTGATTTAGGAACCAAACTTAACTTTAGTCATTTTAGGACAAATAGTTTTGCCACTAATACAATTTCACAAGCCTAATCGTTAGTGACAAAAGGGCATTGCTTGTCCTCCAACAGCCTATGCCTCCATCCTCCAATAGATTTTTTACTTAGCTAATTTGGCTTTAATGCGTAAGTTTAGATTGATCCCCCACAATATGGACAACACACACAAGTGATAGCACATCCACGTACAATTAAAGCAATTTTCATTCCAATTATTTTTTGAAACTTTTCAATTACATTCTTTTGACGTGTAATGTCCCGAAACTAAACCCAAATTTTTCCCTAGATTATAGTTTCTATATAAAAATAAGTAGGTTGTTTAGGGTACCTTTTCGCTTTGATTGTGAACCTACAAACAAGTTAGGAAACATTATAATAATCATAGTTGAAAATATCTATGATATATCGCAAATATTGCGATATATCGCCAGCAAATGTGGCAAACGATTTTATCGCTCCATAACTCGTTGCCGATATTTTATTTTTTTGTATTAACATAGTTCAAGAAACTGAGTTACATCATTTCCTTATATAGTATCCGGATTATATCAAACCTTTACATATACTATCATTGTATCTCATCATGACATTACATATAATCAGCTGTAACTGTTAATACAAAAAAAAAGAACACATTTCTCCCTTTACAGATCAGCATCCTGTTTTCGCAGCAACTGATAGAAACCAAAAAAAAGATATAGCAAAAGAAACCATTTCTCCTTTTAACTGTGTATTAGGCTCTGATAGCCTTCTATCATCAACATGTAGATCTTTAATGAACTGGTTTAGGTTCTCCAGCTCTCTGTCGGAGCATGTCTTTGTGGATGGAAAAATACTGGCATGAAACAATATCTTCCTTATGGATCAAGATTTGACCTTCCCTCATGAGAGTCGTGAATCTGTCCCTGGATATCTCTAGAGCAGCAGCAACCTATGACATGATATGAAAATGGGTGAGTTTACATCCAAACTCAGTAAGTTGTCTCCTTCTCTTCTGAAAGATCTCTCCATTCCTTGCTTTCCACAAAAACCAAAGAATTTCATATGTCAGGACAGACCAAAAGGTGTTCATATTCAGATCAAAAGCCTCCACATATCCAGCTAAGATTTCAAACCAAGACAAGCCAGGCCTACTATTCCACCCAACAGGGGACCCAAAAAAAATAGACCAGATACCTCGAACAAAAGCACAATCAAAAAACAAGTGCTCAAAAGATTCAGGAACAGAACAAAAATCACACCAAATAGGATCTCCTAGGCTATGGGGAAGAGTATTACCGACAACAAGTTTCTTTAAAAGCAATAACCATCTAAAACAAGCTTTCTTTGGTTCACAAGGGGAGTGCCAGAAAAAGTTCAAGAAAATTTGCCACTTGGGCACCGAGATATCCAGCCCCCAGCCACGGTTCACCCTCTCAAAAATATCAGACTCATCTTTTAACATAGTGTAAATCTATTTAGTAGAAGTCTTGTTGAGCTCACTGCCATCCTTCCATTTAGTCCATTGCATGAATTGTGTGGTGTTCATACATCTACCATGAAAGAAATGATCAACTGCTTTAGATATAATAGAGTATGTCTTTTTATGTGTGTTAGGGATGTGATATTTAGCAGATAGTTCATCCCAATACCCTAGCCGATTGTCAATCACAACATCTTGCACAAGAGAAATGTCATATTTCAACCAATTTCTTGCAAAGCAGCTTTGAGTTAATGCCAGGGGTTTGCCATTAGCCTCAAACCCCCACCAAACTAACCTGTCCAACACAGAGTATGTAGGAGAACCACCACTGGCTACCCTGAATAGGATAAGGTTCCTCACCTGAATCCAAGCTTTCCATATTGATTGAAAGACCTTGGAGCCAAAAACTGAGAGACTCATGTTCCCCATCACCTTACCACATAGAGGCACATTTTTCCACCCTTTACCTTTCTTAATACCTGATCTAGAAATATTGTTCTTGACCAGGACCTTCCATGGCTCATTACCTGTCATAGCTTGGGTTATCCACTTGGAGGTCAGCACCATACCTTGAGCTTTTAGGTCCTTAATGCCCAAACCCCCTTTATTTTTTGGCATGCAACACCACTCCCATTTGACACAATGTCTCTTCTTGTTCCCTAGCCCATTGAACCACAAAAAATCTCTCATAATCCTTTCTAAATTACCAGTTTGATAATTGGAGAATAGCCAAGCTGAGGAGAAGTATATATGATGGGGCTGACAAGACTTTCTACACAATTTGGACTCTCCCAGCCAAAGATAACATATGAGTTTTCCATTTAATGTATTTCTTCTCAATCTTGGAGTAGAGCCAGTTCCACATGTCCTTGAGAGATGGTTCAATAGAAAACAGAATGCCTAGGTATCTGACAATATCATTAGGCCCTACCCACCGCCAACCTTTCCTTTCAAGCCATTATGGGGGAGAGGGAGACCACCCAATGACAGAGGACTTATTCAGAGCCACTTTAGCCCCAGAAACATCACAAAAGAATTGGAGCCTATTATTCATGTTATCAAAGTTATCTTCATCCATTAGGATAAACAAAGCAATATCATCTGCAAACTATGCATTAAGCACCGATTCCTTATTAGGCAAGGTAATACCTTTGACAGGGGGCCCAAGTTGGGGTGTTCGGAGGATATAGAATAAAGCATCAGCAGCAATTACAAATAAGGCCGGTGCAATTGGACAATCCTGTCTAATAGACCTTTGGAGAATAATTTTGTCCGAGAGCTCCCCATTAACATCAATGACTATAGAAGAATCCTTAAGAAGAATATTGATCCACTTGCAAAAATATGGGGGAAAACCAAATGCTTCCAGCATTACCATAACAAATGGCTACTCAATCTTGTCATATGCTTTCTCAAAGTCTAGCAAAACCATAACTGCATTCTGATTTTCACTCCTGGCCCAATGCATTGCTTCCCAGCTAGTAATTAGATTCTCCAAGATGAACCTACCTCTTATGAATCCAGTCTGGGTTGGGGATATAAAATCATTCAGTAAACCTCCTATCCTCCTAGCTAAACCTTAGCTATCACCTTGTAGGGTAGATTCAAAAGTGTGATAGGTCTCCAATTTTAGCAGTTTTATAACACCTCTGTTAATGTCAACACCAAGTGATCCTTGTCTGAAGGCCTCATCATATAATTCCAAAAGCTCTGGTCCAATCCATTCCAGGTTGTGCTTGTAAAATTCAGCAAGGAGGCCATCGGGTCCAGGGGCTTTGTCATTAGCAAGAGACTTAACTGCATTTTCTATTTCTTCAATAGACAGTGGCATATCAAGCTTCACAGCCTCCCTATCATGGATCTTTTTAGGGATCAATTTGAGGCATTCCTCCAGTTTCTTCTTATTATGGTCATCAAATTCTGAGGTAAATAATTCCTTGTAGAAGTTATAGAAGGCTTCTTTGATATTGTGCGGATCCATAGAAAGCTCCCCATTAATCTGAATACCCTCAATAAGTTCTCTTTTATGCTTGGCTCTAATGATGTTGAAGAAATACTTAGAACCCTTATCACCACCCTTCATCCAATTCATCCTAGCTCTAGTCTTATGTCCTTTGATCTTATACTACTCAATATTCCTTAATTGACATTTGACCTTTTTAATCTACTCCTCCAGCTAAGGGTCGGCTCCTTTGTATTGCAGTTCTTTTTCAGTGGTGTTGAGAGTGTTTTGAAGGGCTTGTTCTTCCTTAGTCCTGGCAATAGCTATATGTTTCCCAACAATCTGGTACATTTTCCTCCAAGTCTCCACTAGGTGACTCCACATATCAACTTGGTTCAGACCTTGATTACAAAACTTACAAAGACTAGTAACCATTCTGACAGCATCATCAGTCTCTTCATCATTCAGCAATGAGGTATTGAGTTTAAAACTAGTTTTTTTCTTAATAAGGTCGGTATCCCCATCACTAGCTAAAAAGATTTTAGCATATATTGGGTGGTGATCTGACATAGAGGAAGGGGAAACACACACAAGGGCCTGTCCATTCTAGTTATCAAAAGAAAATATGGAATCTTCTACATAAATTTTGTCCAACCAACAATATACTCTCTGTTGCCCAGCTTGATTGTTGCACCATGTAAACCATATATCTGAGAGAGTCCTTTTTGAGGCTGAGAGGATCCTCAATCCTAAATTTCCTCTTAAAGTTGGACCAGAAGAACCTTTCAATCCCTTTCCAAAAATGAGCATTACCCCCACACTTATCTTCTCTATTCTCCACCATGTTGAAATCCCCAACAAAAATCCAGTGAGCTTTGGGTAGGCCGTTGGATAGCCATTCCCATAAGGTAGCACAGTCTCTATAATCATTCGGGGCATAAATGTTGCATACCCCAACTAAGGTGTCCTTGTGGTTAAAGGTGACCCACAGAGCTCTATGACAAGGTGAAGATCCATGAGAGTTAACTTTGTCAACCCATTGAGGTCCTACTAGAATAGCAGTGCCTCCTTTACCTCTAGGGTGATTAGAGTGAAAACCCAAAGCCTTATCCCAGATAAATTTCATAATCGTGAAAGCTTGGAAACCAACGACCTTAATATCTTGCAGGCATACTATATCTCTTGCTCTGAGACTGTTACACCATTTTCTAACCATGTACTTCCTATCAGACATATCGAGCCCTCTCACATTCCAACTGTGTATGTGCATCATTGGGGTAATGTTTTGAAGTTATTGTATAGCCTATTAAAACAATCTGGCATACCCTTTCCAGCATTCCTACTGTCATTAGATAGAGACTGCCTCTCAACAATCTTCCTTTTCTTTTTTGATGCTCTGGAATTGACCTTAGTGAATGGCTCCTCTATCACAGGTGCTGCTATCTCATTACTAATTTTAGTCCCTCCCCCTGCTTTAAGGGTTCTTGGTGTGTCCTTACCTCTATTCAGGGTCCACTAGAGTTCCTCCTAATATTCTCTGCTTTTTCATTGATAGAACTTAAAGCAAGTTGTTGGGCATTCGGCTTGGGTGGCAGCAGAGATTGTTCATCACCCTTGACATTACTTATTACAAGACTGTTACCTACTTGACAGTCGGCTAGGGTATCATGAACACCACTAATTATGGCTGGTCTCACTATAAAGTCATCTTCAAATAAAGGATTATACAAACTAACAAAGCCTCCATTATCAGGTTTATCTATGTTGGTATCATTACTAGCATCTACATTTGGTTCTGGATAGGATTTATTGCCATCACCCACTTCCTCAACCCTAGGCTCATTACCGCACTTGTCAATTTTATTATCTTTAATCTCTGGCCTGTCTTCTTTACCATTAGTTTTTAAATTGCTATCAAATTTAGGGTTCTGAGAATTTTGCAATGCCGGGCAATCCTTTTTAGAGTGGTCGTTCTTTTTACAGTGAAAGCAAGACCCTAAGTCTCCTAACAGTGAAATTTCCCAAGAGAACTTCTCATCTTCTAAGTCCATCGAAATGATATCCGGAAATTCAATTTCGGGCTCGAGGGCAAGCAAGAATCTCGCATTAAGGTGAGGTAATGTGTATCTGGCCTCCTCAATCTGCAAAACAGAGCCGAGGGGTTGCACAATATGGGATATAAAAGGCCAGAACTCTGGTTGAAGGTTTTTAATTTCAATTCAGTGGGGTACAGAATGGACCACAACTTGTTCAATTTTACCTTTGGCCAACCACTGGAAGGCCCTAAAAATGGAGCGACCCACATTCCATTGTTTCTTTTTAAGCACTCTTTCCTGCATAGCATGTGTCTTAAAGAAAACAACAAACAATCATTGCTGAATCATTCTGCAAATGCTAACTTGAATTCCTAATTTCTTCCCCCAAATATGAGCAATCCAATCATCAAATAATTTCCTTGAAGGCAGAGAGTCCTTATCTAAGCAAACAAAAAAAATAGCAACTTCTTTAAGACGTAACTGTTCTTTCCTAATGGCTTTAACCATGTCCTCATTAGGAGAAAGAGAGTGTTCGAAGATCATGGGGAGTAGACTTACCAACTCGACATTCTCCTCCCTCGATCGACTTTCCCTCGGCTGCACCCCCTTCCAATCTATCTCCATCAGTTGCGGGCCATCGTGAGGCTTCTCCCATTTGAAAGACTCCATTGAACGCAGCCGACAGAGGCATTTAGGGCGCGACTGATCCGATAGCACTTCCTTGTATGACAGTTTATCTGCCAATTTATCATTCTCTCCTACTGCAGGTTTACCTTGGCACGCCTGAACATTATTACTCGGACACCCCTCATCAATATCCATATTTAATTCCTTCCCATCATCCTTCTGAATCCCTCCAGATTTACACACGGGTGAACCAGGCTGGGAGCCAAGAGGACCCGACTCCGAGGGCATATTGCCTTAACCCTAACCACACAAAGGAATCGCAAGAAAACCAAAAGAAATAGAAACTAACACACACATCAAAGGGTAACTATGATGACGCAGGGAAAACAAAGCCACGAAAACAAATGAACGCACACAAAGAAACACAAGGGAGCCACGGGGCCTGCACAGGGTACGACGGCAGAAACGAGCAACACCTCAGTCTCGGGAGCCGTACGGTTGCAAAGCCCCAAAAAAGAACCCGTTGCCGATATTGTCAAAAACTCATGGTTTTATCTGTAAAACTCGCCAAAAACGCGCGATTTTTCCTGCAATAAATCGTTTCTAAAAAGAAGGGTTGTCTTTTTATTTTGTCGCGACTCTTAGTCACTGTTCGCCCATGTCGTTTGAAAGAGAAGAAAATGCGTATTGAAGAAATAAAAATGCAGAAGGAAAATGCCGTGGAAGCCTATCGTGCGTGGAAGCTATCTCAGTCCGTTGTCGCCATCTTAGTCCGTAGTCGCTATCTCGGTAAATAGGAATAGGTTTAAGCTTAGGTTTAAACATTTTAATAATTACCGAACATTTAAGCTTAGGTTTGAACATTTTAATAATTACCGAACATTTAAGCTTAGGTTTGAACATTTAAATAATTTTTATGTAAATAGAAATTTTAAATACATTGAAATATTGTATGTATGTCTCTGTGAGTCGTGACTGTGTCTATATAAAATTAAAATACTTTGTATATATAATATAAATATAAATTATAATGTATTTTTAATTTTATATATATTTACAATTTTATATATGTAAAAAATCAAATATATATATATATCTATATATATATTTTAATTTTATATATATTTACAATTTTATATATGTAAAAAATCAAATATATATATATATATGTAATTTGTAAAATACTAAAAATTAAAATAGATTTAAGCATTTATATCTAGATCTATATAAATATTAAAAACAAAAATATTTATATTTGTATGTAAAAATAAATTATAATATATTTTTAATTTTATATATATTTTTAATTTTATATATGTAAAAAAACAAATATATATATATATATATATATATATGTGTGTGTGTGTGTGTGTGTGTGTGTAATTTGTAAAATACTAAAAATTAAAATAGATTTATGTATTTATATTTAGATTTTTTATTTAGATTTATATAAATATTAAAAACTAAAATTTTATATAACTTGTATGTAATTTGAAATTAGTATTTTTTAAAATTAAATTTAGAATAAAAATTATATATTTTCAAATGTTCGATAAAAGTGCCAATTTATTGCCGATTTTTTTGCCAAGTTTTTGGCGATTCCGAGTTTTTCAAATTTTTTGGGCCAGCCGAGTTATTGCCGAGTCCGAGTTTTTCAACCTTGATAATAATAATTCATAATTAGATATTTTTGAGTTAGAAATAAGCATATATCAGATTAATAGATTGCTTGAATCAGTTTTTAAGATGGCTCAACCATAAGGTAGGATGATTTGATGAGGTGCCTGAGAGACCCCTACCCTAGGCCCTGTTAATGTTTATGGTAGCTGCGAGAGAGCAACTTCATACCTATATCGATCACATCAGTTTTCTCAGAATTTATCTGCCTTTCTTGTCTCTCTGTTATATATTTTCGAGAGCTGGTTCTTTCTTTTACAGAGATGCTGTTATATTCCATATTGACAAAGGCTTGTATTCGCTGGAAAAAAAGGTAACAGCAACCTACAGTTATTATTACCCCTCAGCTTCTTATCGTGGTCAAGGTATTCGACTATGTTCACTTTTGGGAGCTGCTGCTTTCATATATTATTATTACCTCACTTACCGCTAAGTTAGCATGACATGGCACCGAATATGTATTGAGGTCGCTCATGTTTAATGTCTGACGTGGTCAAGCTGGCTGTCAATGTATTTGGGTCTTCACATTCTGTAGACGGTTCATGTTATGGGATAACCTCCACCGTCCTGCCTTAATGATGTTTCTTACAAGTGTCACTTAACATCGGATCAATATTGATATGCTGCTCACGTCTTATGAGCTTCAATTTCTGATTGGCATGGACAGGTCATCGCTGGAGGATTCATTTTGTTTTTTCTTTGTAACTGTCGTCTATTCATGATGAGTAACGACAATGACCTTTTGTATTCAACAAGGAGAAGTCTATGCGATGCGTGTTGTATATTTTTAGAACAGCATTTTTGTTGTGCAGAGCAGTACACCTTTATTCTGAATA
Organism: Chamaecyparis obtusa; assembly: GCA_027943335.1. NCBI lineage: Eukaryota > Viridiplantae > Streptophyta > Pinopsida > Cupressales > Cupressaceae > Chamaecyparis > Chamaecyparis obtusa. The sequence continues at coordinate 1,600,755 of BSBK01005809.1, forward strand.
TTGACAGTGTCATTTGGTATGAAATTGTGATTATTCAAGAGTAAGCATGTGAGATATCTTTGTTATCTTTGTATGTGAATAACAGTGAGCATCATATCTGTGAAACATAATATATCTGCAACAGTGATCATGGTGTCTACTACAGACATTGTTTTGTGAATAATCTGCTTTGCTAGAACTGTTTAAAGACATTCTATATGTTGGAGATGTCAAGTGTAAAATGACATTCTACTAGAGTTTGTTAAGTATGTTCAGTCTCAGTGAAGCGATTCTTCTTATAAAGCTTGTGAGCTTTCTATTGTGTCATCTAATTATTAATTAAAGGAGTTTTTGTTTGGTGTGGCTGGGTTTTTCCTCGAGTAGGAGGGTTTTCCCAGGGTATCTCTAGTGTTAATGTGTTTTGTTATATCTGTTATTTATTTATGCTATTCTGGTTCGAAAAACTTAACATGGTATTAGAGCGGATCTAAAGAAAAGAACCAAAACCAAAACTCTTAAGCCTTGAAATATTCTTGGACCATCACAAGTTATGGTCAGGTCTTCTTGGTTCAGTATGATCATTCAAGATTGAGGACTGTTCATGTTTACGGTAGGTATTCTTTAAGGAGATATTCGTTAGTATTCATTGTGCAAGATTTTCATTGTGCAAGATAGTATGTATGCAATGCTATGATCATCGTATGAATGTTGGACTGTGATTATTGATCAAATTTGTTAAAAGAGATAGTTGTGTATTGATCTTTATTTGTGTGTGTGATGAGATCTTTCCTCAGGAAGATTAGACAACAAAGAGATAAGTATTTTATGATTATACCTTTGAATATTGATCATGAATTTTTGTGTAGTTAATATTAATTCATGTTAGAACACTGGGAATGTTTTTAGCATTGACCTGTATATTTCTCTTCATGATAGGTTGATTCTATGAATTATTATTAATCTCTCTTGGTTGCAAGACGGATCGAGAAGCAACGGGATCATGAGAGATTACATGCAAAGTCATGCAGGCTATAGAAATGAACATGGGGACACTGCTTGCAGCCATGGGACTAAATTGGTGACACATAACTTCATTAAAAAAGAAGATCCTATACAGGTTGTCATTATGATTAGTTTCTTCGAAGAGGAAGAAATATATTCAAAGGGAGCTTGTGTGGCAGAGGGAGAGTGCACAAGCTCCTTGCTTGGTCAAACATTGGAGTCAATTAATTTATTATAATATTCCTACTGTGATTATGCTGCCCCTGTTAAGAGGGAGTCTTGGCTGAAAGGGTGTCTCAACATTCAGATGATATTTATGTGTTTTTTTAATACATCTTTCTCCGAGAGGGAGAAATTTGAGGTGAAAGCCCTTGTTAATGAGCTCTTCTCCGTGAAGGAGAAGTTAGAGGTGCAATCCCTTGTTAATGAGTTCTTCCCTGAGAAGGAGAAGTTCAAGGTGCAATCCCTTGTTAATGAGTTGTTCTCCGTGAGGGAAAAGTTTGAGATGCAATCCCTTGTTAATCATTCTACTTTGCGAAAGAAGTTTGAGGTGAACACCCTTGTTCCACCCTCTAGTATAGCTATGGTGGATCCACCCTCTGGGAGTAGCCATGGTGGATGTCATGTGAGAAAATCCATGACTTTGTTTTCTATTCGTTCACTCTCTAGAAGTAGCCATGGTGAATGTCATGCTGACATGACAATATTATGTTAAGAAAATCTGTGATGAGGTTTTGTCACTGACACATTTTGGTTGCAGCTCCATTGTGCTTGTCATGTTAAGAGATGGCAAGACATGAATGATCTCTCTCTCTTGCTAAGAGGGAGTGTTAATGTTTATGGTAGTTGCGAGAGAGCACCTTCATACCTGTATCGATCACATCAGTTTTCTCAGAGTTTATCTGCCTTTCTTGTGTCTCTGTTATATATTTTAGAGAGCTGCTTCTTTCTTTTACAAAGATATTGTTATATTCCATATTGAGAAAGGCTTGTATTCACTAAAAAAAACGTAACGGCAACCTACAATTATTATTACCGCTCAGCTTCTTATCGTGGTCAAGGTATTCGACTATGTTCACTTTTGGGAGCTGCTTCTTTCATATATTATTAATACCTCACTTACCGCTAAGTTAGCATGACATGGCACCGAATATGTATTGAGGTGGCTCATGTTTAATGTCTAATGTGGTCAAGTTGGTTGTCAATGTATTTGGGTCTTCACATTCTGTAGATGGTTCATATTATGGGATAACCTCCACCCTCCAGCCTTAATGATGTTTCTTACAAGTGTCACTTAGCATCAAATCAATATGGATATGTCGCTCGCATCTTATGAGCTTCAATTTCCAGTTGGCATGGGCAGGTCATCGCTAGAGGATTCATTTTGTTTATTCTTTGTAACTATCGTCTATACATGATGGGTAACGACAATGACCTATGTATTCAACAAGGAGAAGTCTATGCGATGTGTGTTGTATATTTATAGTAACAGCGTTTTTGTTGTGCAGAGCAGTGCACCTTTACTTTATTCTGAGTATTGACGGTGTCATTTGGTATGAAGTTGCGATTATTCAAGAGTAAGCGTGTGAGATATCTTTGTTATCTTTGTATGTGAATAACAGTGAGCACCATATCTGTGAAATATAATATATCTGCAACAGTGATCATGGTGTCTACTACAGACATTATTTTGTGAATAATCTGCTTTGTTTGAACTGTTTAAACTTAAAGACATTCTATATGTTGTAGATGTCAAGTGTGAAATGACATTCTACTAGAGTTTGTTAAGTAAGTTCAGTCTCAGTGAAGATGTGATTCTTCTTATTAAGCTTGTGAGCTTTGTATTGTGTCCTTTGATTATTAATTAAAGGAGTTTTTTTGGTGTGGCTGGGATTTTCCCTTGAGTAGGAGGGTTTTCCCAGGGTATCTCTGATGTTGATTGAGTTTTGTTCTATCTGTTATTTATTTATGCTATTCTGGTTCGAAAAACTTAACAGGCCCAAGAGCAGATATAGCATCCCTTCTGGCCTCATGTGGCCCTTGCCATACAAATAAGGCGGCGTACCTAGTGTGGTGTTCTATCACCATTATCCTCATCCTTGTCACTTCTACCTCACCTCCACTAGTTGAGCATCCATATGCATTAGTTCACCATGATAGAGGTTGTAAAGATCATTCAATGCAGGGTGCCTAGAAAGCCCCTCCTTCCTAAGCCCAAAGGCAAAGTCCCCTTGTCTCCCTTTGGCCCCATGTAACATAGCATGGAGTGGCATGCTTAGAAGGTGACCTCGTCACCATTTTCCCTCCTGTGACTACCTCATTTACCCTACCATGACTAATTGCAGCAGTCAGAAAACATACATGATATTTCACACAAACTCTATATTAAAATATTCATGATTCAGCAGATGAAATGCATATTACTTCACAGGCATGCAGATGTAAATAATTCTGTATGTATATCTATATGCAAGCTGTAACATACTACTTTTATATTCCTGAATCAGTGATGCAATATAGATAAAAATCACTATTATGAAGATGACATGTACACACATCGGTATATGCATCTATGAATAAACGATCACAGTATCATAATTCTGGGCTACATGTTTAATCCAATAAAAAACAGTCATAAACAGATTTCTTATGTAAGACATTGCCACAATCTGCTCGTAACCAGATCACAGATCTGAGCTACAACCTGTTCTTAGTCCCTTTTGTCTTTTCTTCCTTCCCCATGATCCCTTTGGAGATGCTTTTGTCCATCTTATATATGTTGGGCCTGATGGGAAGGGTTGTATTCAAGGAGACATGTCTCCTTGGATGACATCTCTCCATAGACTAAATGCATTAATTAAATGCACCTCTTAAACAAATCAGTTGATTTCTGTACTTCATTATATCAATGTGTTTTGACTAATATAACCAATGTTTGATTATTGGCCTTAGTCGTTGTTATCAGAAGTTAACCAATCACATTAATTTATTATTCATACCACCGACAATGGAGGGTCTCTAAACAATTATTGTCGATTCTTTTTGGTAACCAACATTCCTTAATAACTATTATGGTGCACTTCTCTGAAAGAGTTAACTATCTAATTAGTGTTTCTTTAGTTATGGTTCGGTCAACTCTTGGCATTCGGATGTCTTATTCATGAAGACCTTTGTCGGCTGTGTACTCTTCATGGTTTTCAGATCACTGCAATCTATGTCCACATGCGGTAGTCTGTATCGTTATTAATTTTTCGAATGATATCTTCATATGGGTCTTCTTAAGTGCCAACCACTGATTATAATCTTATCACTATTAGTTAATTACAACACTTTATATTTAATCACTGCACTTAATAAGCACCGCCTTTCAAATGTGATTGCCATTTTCCAATAATATGGTTGCTGACCAATGATTAACTTTTATCGCTTTTAGAGTTTATTTGTTTCATCAATCATTGCTTTTCCACAGTAAAGAGATAGCTCTTTATTATTCCTGACTTATATTGCGCAGCATGCAAATTGTTCAACATCTTTTAAATGAATCACATCATTTCATCAATCATTATTTTCTTTATCAAATCACACCATTTGATCTTTCATTGCTTTAGTTTATGAAGTTGCACCAACATGCCTTTCGCTGCTTTTTGACTTGTCTCTCAACTAAATCGTTGATTTAATATTATTATTGTTTCTCATTTGTAAATGCTTTATCACTGCACAATATACTCTCATCGTTGCTCCTTTGTCTTTTATAAGATTGCTTGAATTGTACAAGATAATTGTCACTGTCCAAAATGGTCTTTAGCAACTAATAATGATCTTAAAGTGGTCACTGTCATATAAGTTTTATTGAAATTTTAAATATAGTCAGCCAGCAATCTTATTTCTTTAGAATACCTCTATACTTTCCAAAGCATCTACCAAGGCATCAATCAAAATTACTCATTTATTTGGTATATTAATCAGCAGCAAAAACTGGGGTGCTGACCCTTACAAGACCACTGCCCGAGAGCATACAGACACAGCACACTAACAGCATATAAACATCAAAACCGACCTAGAACAGAGCTAATAAAATAGATAGATGTAGGCCATTGTTCAGCAGCCTATAACCATAAAAATAGCACCACGGTACACAATAGTACCAATCATAAGAGAACAAGCTAAAAAATTAAACAAAATCCTACTGGTGCAGTGGAAGCCGTAGCAACAACATCTAGAGTTCAAAAAGCCACGCAGACTAAAAGCAGAGTAGCCGGAAACTCCTTTGCCCCTCCTCGGGCAAGCGTATACCTCTATCCAATTTGGAAATGTATCCAATACAGCCCAGATACACATCGAATATTGTACCCATGTGTGCCCAAAAATATTTGATTTTCCAACCATGCCAAATACTATGTAATTGGATTTTTTTTAAATCTGTTATAAATCTTCCCAAATTTCATTTAAAAAAACTTCATTAATACAATTTTAAAAAAAAAATTGGTATAAACAAAACCTACACCAAATGAGAAAGTCAAATGAAATGCTTTTCTAATTCACTGACCCATTTTTTTGGGTTGTCTTCCAATGCAACTCTACTATTTTTGCATATTGTAAAGTATTAAATTAACTTATAATTATTTATGAGGTATTATGTGTCTATATTTGTTTTGAAGTAATGAAAATCTTCTCTAATAACTTAGAAAAATATGTTAAATATGTGTATGTGTTTTTTATTAATGTTGTATCTAGTCGTATCCATATTGGGGGTATTAAAAAATGGTCGTATCCGTGTCTGATACCGTATCCGTTTCCATGCAACTTTGGCTAAAAGTTAAAATATACATAAAAGCCCTACAGGGTTAAGGGTTCAAATGCCCACTAAACCTTATGAGAAGATTTGATATTGCAGCCCAATTGATAGAGCACATGAGACCAATCACCAATGAGGAATTTAAACAAGTCCTTATAATTTCCTCCATCTCCTTCATCTTCGCCGAGAATCTTGCACTGCAACAAGCAGAGGGAGGTTGCAAAGTTGTGCATCACCTGAAGACTGAATCTGGAGATGCTTCCTAGTTTTCTTTCTGCTTCACTCACTCTGTTTTACAGACTGTCCACCTCGCTTCACAAGTTGGCCAAATCTGAGGCTGACGCCGCATCCACACTAAATAGAATTCGCTAAACAGAATTGGGTTCTCCTCAATTGGTGGCATGTCAGGATCAGGATTGGCAGTTCCCTCCTTCCCTTTATCAGAAGTATGGGTCAAGCTGTTGGAGGTAGATTTATCTGAGCTACCACTCTCATCAGTCTCCAAATCATCATCTTCTATGTTCTTGTTTTACTCACTCCCCTTTTTACTTGCCTGGTTCTCCCGTTCCGTGTCTTCCTCAAAATCATAGTCTACAAGTAGCTTTTTGCCTTTTTTTTGCAGATCTATTGGCTAGTTTGTTGGATATTTGAGGGGTACTATGCTATTCCTCTGCCTCTTCATCATTGTCACTATTTACCTCCTAAACAAAGAATTTGGTTTTTTGTGGGAGGGGAAGGGTTTTTCCCTTTTCTCTTGGATGTAGACAAGGAAGAGTCTTTGCCTTTTGGGCCAGCCTCAGGGACAGATATTACTCATTTGTTGAAGCTATGCTCTCTAAGTGATTTTGTTTGATTCTTAGGGGCGTGGATGAATAACTTATGTTGTACCATTTCATTCATCCGTAAGTAAATTTGTGATCACTACAAATTTACGCACATCTATTTTGTTATAGGCATGATTTTGTTTGATTCTTAGGAGCATGGATGATGACTTGTGTTGTACCATCCATTCATCAAAAAGTGAACATGCAGTAACTTTCAATTTATGCACATCTACTAGGCTATGTAGTCACTTCCAATTTATGCACATCTACTATGCCATAGGTATGATTGTGAGGTTTATTTTCATTCAAATTAAATTTTTGTAATTAAGCATGTTCATCTATAATTTTGTATAGCAAGCTGAGGAGTTCTAGTTTAAGAATTTACTTTCAAGAACAACATTGCAGATGCCAAAAGACAAACAAAGATTTTCAAAGACTGAAATCTGGTCAGACATACAACAGACCTCTAAGCAATCGATCACAGCTAATTGATGCTCCTCTGCAAAGTCGGGGTTGATCTTAATGATTCTACCAAGAGCATCAATGCCCATATACTTCAAATTGTGGTTGTCACTCTATGCAAGACAAAAAAACTCAATGATGTTAAAAGAGATGCCATTAAAATCCTTAAAAAATATATGCCTATTTTACTTGAAAGTGGTAACTGTTTAATAACAGACAATTCCAAATGTCAAAATTAAAAAATATATTCAAAGGTAGAAACACTCTAAACCTTTAAGAACCTGGAGGTTATTTCAGCAGCTGCTTCCAATAGTTTAGAGTTTGGATAAATAGATGCCACTGTGCATATACATTCATATCCAATAGCATTCCCAATGTTGCCTGTCGGATCACATTTCCTAAAGACATCACCTAGGACAGTATACATGTTCTCACTTGTTTGCTTATCTCCAGCACCAAGCAAGGCCAAGATTTTTAACAGCTTGATCTGCAATAGTAAAGGACAAATTTGAAAATACAGAGATGGGTATTTCAAATGTACAATGAATATTAGCCATTAATGGCAATGTTTCTGAGTATATTTCATGAATGAAATTTAAGGGTGCAGCAAAGATGCTATCAAATGACACTTTTTACCATGTATGCTTGATAGTACTGTTAAAAAACAAGAACAGATGAATGTCAACATAAGGAAATCAAACAATATTTTGACTTGTCAAATCTTAAATTGCCAGTACGGGTTTTGCTTTGGCATTTCACTGATTTTTTTTTCCTCGTTAAATATAGCTGGGTTTGGCCATACAGTATATATAGAACCATAATTTGCATAAAGCATACAAAATTTAATCCAAAATAGAGAATACAACTGCTATAATTGATAATTCAGTGTCAATGGTAAAATCATAAATGTAGAAGCATTAGTCGGAATCCAGATTGACTCGCAAACCAAAAGCATAAATAGAAATTAGTTACTCAAGATTCAAGAGGGAAAATTTTTGGGTACTACAAAAATCTGAAATTTTCATAAGATAGGAGAAAAAAATGCTGTTATTGTTATCTCAAGCCAAATAAAAGGACGAACTGCTGTTCTCCATCATGCACAGCACAAAATTATTTTTACTTTTTCTTTCTAAAACCAAAGCAAGGACCTAAGACCAGCAGCCCCAGCAGGTATGAGGTTCAGCACCAGACACACTCCATGTCATGATTTAGAGCAAGGTCCGGTGGCAGAGTCCCTACCACAAAACCGAGATTAAGGCCTTCAAAGCGATAATGAACGTCATGTCACATATCATTTTCCTTATTAAACAAGTTCTAAATCCTTTAAAAAATGCACTTTTCCGGTCATGTAGGCTTTCTTTTTTTTTGTTTGGTTTTATAAACGCATTTCTCCTTTGGAATGCTACAGGTTCTTCCCAAGTTGAATAGTCAGGCCAGAGCCAAGGCCAAGCTGGGTGTAATGTCCCATTTAAAATTATTATCTTTTGTGAGCCCTAAGCTTGTTTTTTCAAAATGATAAAAAATAGTTAAATAAAGAATAAAAAAATAAAAGCCTATAGGGGCATGGATTTCTAGAGAGAGGTGTTATAACCTTTGGGACACATTCTATGACAACTGATTAATGGGGAGTTACAAGTTGGTATTCATGATAATGTGGTGACATATTTTAGTTGCTATCTGTAAGAGAAAATGAGATATTGGAATTTGTGCCCTGCTGCTATAGATTGAGTTGCTTAGTCACCTTTAAGACGGCTATGGTTTTTCATCTAAATTTTATGTTACCCAGTGACAGATACCCAGCCAAAGTGGGGCCTTTCCCAGTCGAAAATGTCCCAAGGACATGGGGACGGGTTGGAAACTTCCCCCATCATCCAGAAAAATCAGTTTTTTTTGGAAACATCCTGGGGACGTTTCACAATTTGCTTGAAATGGTAGGGGACGGCTGGCCCTCTCCTATGGCCCAGCCAACAAAAACGTGAATTAAAAAATACACCAAAGAAAATAGAGGGATGATGATTGTTTTCTATGGAAAAGATTGTTTGAATTTTGTAATAATTTACAGTATGATCTATGTTTTTAAGATAAGAGAAACAAATGATATGGTTCCAAAAAGAAAACTCACTTTCAGTCTACTAAACTTCCATGGAATATGCCACAGAGAAGCTCAATCTATTTAAACTTGCAGGTTATGTATCTTTGTTTTTTTATTTCTAAAATTTCACTTGCAATTCAAAATTCTGAAATCTGAGACACAATATAAGCAGTATGCTGATTCAACATAGCTATTAAATTTCCTTTGGAGGTTGAACTAACCGATCATGTCATCTGTAAGTATAGATCTGTAACCTAAGACCATAGCAGGTTTATGTATAAGACTCTTAAGCTTTTTTTGTCATTTTGTAGATGAAACTTGAAGCCTTCGAGCATTTTGCCGTAATTTATATATGCACATTGTTGATGAATGCAATTAAATTTTGTTAAAACTTAATTCATTTGCCATTTTCTATCAAATGAAATTTAATATTGTGTGTTCAGGTTCTATGATGTATTTGATGATTGTCTTATCAACACTATCCTATGAATATTTGGAATTTGCTATACTTTTTTTAGTTTTCCTTTATTTAGAAGTTGTCCACAACAAATGACTCCCTCCTGTCCCTATCCTCGTCCCCATCCCTAAAATGTACCCCCTATCTCTTGCTGTCCCTGTCCTAGAAACTTGGGTTAACATAGATATTTTGTACTCAGGCCATGTATTTAGTGCTCAAGGTGTTCACGCAGACCAGCAAAAGATCCAAGCACTCTTGGAATGATTAACTCCTACCACATTGATAGACTTCAGGGAATGCTTTGACCGTTGCAACTACTGCAAGTGGTTGAATAGGGATTCTTCATACTTAGCAACAACCCTAACTACCAAGAAGGGAGCTTTCTCATGGAATAACCAAGCTCAAGAGGTTTTCATGAAGCTCAAAGAGATAACTAGTTCATGCCCAATACTTCTGATTCCAAATTTCTTGCAACCATTTGTTGTAGAATGTGATGCTTCAAGAGAGGGAACTGGAGCAGTACTCATGCAAAAAAGGCACCACATAACATTTGAGACCAAGAAAGTGAAAGATTTAGAAAGGGGTTTTTCTATCTACAAATATGAGATGCTTGTAATCATGCATCTTTGGCTAATTCAGGCAATACTTAGCTTGTTAAAGATTGTTATGAGAATAAATCATAACAATTTGAAGTTCTTCTTTAGCCAATGTGAACTAAACGAAAGGCCAAAAAAAAGGTAAGGATGAGTTTCCTTGCAACACTCCTAATAAAATCAAGAAACCCCTCAATGTTGGTCCTCTTGATTCTTAATTTTGTATAACAGCCTTAGAAAGAGGAGCTTTAGTGTGTTCTTGATGCTTTTAGTTTGGCTTGGTCTTCTATAGGATCCCCATTGTTATCCAATTTGAGATAAATCTTACAAGTACATATAGTTATTTTACAATGAGCAGTTGTTCTCTTCGCCTTTTGGGTGTCTTGTTGTTTTGCCTTTATTGTTTGGTTTCATCCCATAAGAGGTTAGGTCAAAGTTCATCAAATTATGTAATGTTCCCTTCTAATTTAACATTAACATTTGGAGTAAAAATAAAGAATAAATAATGAATTAAGAATTTTGGCTATTTCCAATCCATGTTACAAGACTAACCTTATTATTACTTCAATCCTTGAGAATGGAGAAGACATTGGAGGCAAACCAAAGCGCTTAGAGACCATTGATAGACTCCCTCAAAGTTTACAGACTTGGCCTTTAACCTGTCTCGAGCTCAAGCTCTCAAGGTTAAAGAGGGGGCTGGTCCCTACCCTATCTTGGGAGCTATCCTATTGGATTTAGACTGCCCCTCTTTGGTGGTCTCTGCCTTCCATTCTCGTGTCAGAAGCGATAATAGAATCTGGGTCTTATAATATGTTAGAATATCATTAATATAATTCAGATTTTATTCTTCTCAATATATGATCACATGTATCTATATATATAATTCTGATTTTTATTTATTATTAACATACTTATATATAATCACAATCTCTTATATGTACTGTATATATAACATAACTTATCTATATGGATCTTCTATCTGATTGCACTGTTATATAGACATATGATTTCACTATTATATATATATATATATATATAGACGATTTCACTGTTATGTATATATATATCTGATTACACTGCTATTAATATGTATGCATCTATATATATGTATATATATATTAGATCATAAAAACATTCCTTATTCATAATATATTCACTATAATAATAATATGTAATTCAGAATTGATTCTTAATATGTATCATATGATAGTATTTCCATATACTATCATATGATACTTACCAGCCTTATGATTTATATATATATATTAATAACACAGATGATAGATATGAACTCCCTTAATGGTTTCTTATTAATGCTAGACGTATATTCCTTAGAAATACTTCTTACGTGAAGTCCCCTCCTTTCATTGATTTGTTAATAGATATTATTCTTGCTCTAACCAATATTAAATAAGTTGCTGACAAACTAACTATTGTTTGCATTCATAAACGATATCCTACTCTAAATATTGTTTATTATTATTAATCATTGTTATGGTTTGTACTAACTCAATCGTATCTATTCCAGAATTATACTGATTGGTTTATTACGCAAGCTGCAGCAATATAGGATGTTTATTTCCTCTAATACGGCAGCTAGACTGAGTCTTTAATCATTTGACTAGTCTCCACCTACATACACTAATAAATCCATAGATAAGAGTCGTGTTCTGCAGCGCAGAGGATGAGAGTGGGTTACGATAGTTTGGTTCCTCCATAATTGCTATTACTTAGTTGTCTGGTAGTCTATTCTTGGTAATGTGATTCCCTCTTAAGACTTTGTTGCTGTCAATGATCCGTTTGTTATCTTTTATGTTCTGCTGTGTCCACCCTTTTTGTCCAATGATATATTACTGGTATCCTCTTATAACAGTCCATCCCCTCCGTGTCTTTTTGGAGATCGATGTTTCTCTCCTTAATACTCCTATGTGGAGATAGCATCGTTAAGGGTCACGACCTTACTGTCACGGGCTAGATAATGAGGGAGAGTCGATGGTTCATAATGCCGTCGACTCATATCATTGTTTGATAAAATTTTATTTGATTAAATATGTTATATTAATTGTTTATTAGTTGATATTAATTTATAATATTAATAGATTATTATTATATTATAAATTAATATTTATATTGATTAGTATCAATGATCTATATATTATAGATCAATGTTATATTGTAGATTTATATTGATTAATATTATATATTAATGTTGTATTATAAATTAATAATAATATTATGTTGGTTAATTACATATTCATGAGCGAAGCAATGCATTTTTTAAATAATTATATTTGCTTTACAAAATATTTTATATTGTACCTATATCAGTTATAACTCATGACATTAAAAAATTGAATTGATGACTAAAACTAGCAATGCTCAAGTCTTAGGTCGCCTTGGTTTGGACACATGCCAAAAATGGGGCTATTCTGACTTAAACTATCCAACTTATGCTTGGGCAGAACTCTAGAACCCTTCAGCAGTCGAATAGTTTGCAAAACTGCATACTTGCTTTGCACTCCTATATCCTTGTCATCTTCTTTAACTCGCACCAAACTTCAATCTCCACTTGCAGTTTGCAAAACTGCAAACTTCTTCTGCACTCCCATATTTCCGCATCATCTTTTGTCATAGACATTTCTCTTTTCCCTAAAACTTGCAAACCTTCCTAAAAAATCCCTTAAAACTTGAGAATTAGGTTGCAATAAGGTTCACACATGTTAGAAGCCGAGGTTTATGTGGGGTAGATTGCTGCTTGGATCAACAAAAATTGCAATTAACAATGTCCTAAATGTCCACAAGAATGTCGTCACTTCAATGGGTAGACCGTCAACTTTAATCTAATGAAAAACATGTTTTCTCAGTTGCCTTAAGTGGTTGAGTATGTGGGAGGTCATGTGGCAAGTAGACATTAGCCAAGGAAACATCATAGGCAAAAGATCAAAGTGCAGAAATTGAGAGCAGAAGTACAATTTGGATGGATGCAAGAAAGGTTTGCAAGCCTGCACAATAAGACTATAGTGAAGTGGAGCACAAATGCAAGGTAGAACCTATATTCCACAGGGACGCATCCCTGCCCCTAGAGCCCACGTCCCCAAACCCCATGACATTTAAGGGATGGCAGGTTGTTTGGGGACGTACCCCTGCTGTCCCCCCAACTTGCCAACTGTAATTCTTGTCACCATACTCTCAAATTCTTTTTAAATTCTTTACAAAGACTCATCATTTGCATATTCAACCAAGATTTCTTCTCTCCAACTCAATTCTGTCACAGATGTTACATTCAACTTAGTCCACCTAGATTAAGAATAATGTAGTTGTGGAACAAAACTGACCTTAGCTATGTGTCTAGAACACTATGTTTCCAGCCAATAAAATGTACAAAATGACGGTGCATTAGTATGAACCATAATTTCACTGCCCTATTTGTGGCTAACAGGAAAAAAGTGTATATGCGTGTAAGTTTCTAAACTAGCAACAAACTAGATATGGCTAATATCAAGATGTGGGCATGACAATATAATCATGCTTGTTATGACATGAAATAAATTGACATAAAAACTACTTACTTGAATAAACGGTGCTGGAGTACGATGATAATCATAACCCTTTGGCAATTTATGCTCAGCTACTTGTTTCAAGATATTAACAAAACTAATAGTCAGATCCTTGTATGAATGTGCATCACTAGTAATGAGATCATAAAGGGCACAAAGGGATGCCCCCATTACACCTGGGTCGCTGTCACACAATCTCTGTTAACCACAAAAGAAAGAAAGATAAGAATCAAGCAAATATTAAACAAATGTTTATCAAAAAATGCAGCCATAAATAGATAGAATGCAAACATTCTGCGTGCCAAATTCAGATTTCTCAGGCACACAAAAAGAGACAAGAATAATAAGTAACCTGTATATTCCTTATACAAGTAAGGTATAGAAGTCAAAGCAGTCATAGAATATGGCATTAACTGAAAAAGACAGCGGTGATGGTCTATCATCAACTTTAATCTAACATGTGTATGCCTCAAAACTCTGGGTGACAAAGGGCATACATTAATCTTTCAATTTCAAAAGGTTTACAAATTTAAAATATAATGTAATTGTATATTTGGGCATGATTATCAACAGGATTGCAAGATTAAATATGAAGCTGAACCACAGTTATAACTGGATTGGATACAAAATTTGCAAATCAATTCTTTATTCCTCCCCGTACCATGTTGATCAGCATATTTAATCTGGCATATTTCAATTTCATGGAATTTTAAATAGGTGTCAATTAACTAATAACATATTTATTTAAAGCTCTCATATGCTTTTTGCTTTTGTGGCCTGCTTCATAGATATCATGTATCCTATAACAATAAAGTTCTATGTTCCACGGTGTTTCGGGGACAGGGACGGGGCAGCAGGGGACGGTGGTGTGTGTGTGTGTGTGTGTGAGAGAGAGAGAGAGAGAAAGAGAGAGAGAGAGAGAGATGTCAATAACTGATAACAACAATATCAATATGTAAATAAATCATCAGAGCAGTACTATAACAGCATAATAAATTTCAATGAAGCATTATAACAGCAGTCTCAAACATCAAAATAAAATAGTCTATGAAACTAAGCCTCATTTGGGCTATCAATACCCAAAGACTTAGAACCATCTGAGTCACTATCACCCTCTGGCAGAAGTGGATCATCCAATGGTAGCCACTATGGTCAGTGCCATACGGTAAACATTTTCAGAACAAATAAAGCACAATCATACAAAGAAATAAAATGGTGCATTTTTTTTATTTCAAAACTCAAGGATGAAACTTTTCAAGCATAGCATTGAGACTCAGACTTGGCATGCCTTCAAAAATTGGACAACTGCAACTTTTAATGTGTATTTCATTGAACATATTTGATTCTCATACATTTGAAATTAGATAGCTGTTTTCATTCTCATATATTTGATTCTCACAAATTTTAAATTTAAATACAGTGTTTTGATTCTAATATAGAGTTAGAGAAGCAAACAAAAAAATTTTAAAAAAAAACTTTTTTTTGGTTTTTCAAGGCAGGGGACGTTTCCTGCCATTTTGGCCAATCTCTGCTCATCAGGGACGGGAGGGGAATGTCCCCTTTGTGTCCCGCTGTCCCGGAAAAGCTGAGGGGACGGAGACAGTGGGTTTAGGCTAGCCGTCCCCAAATGGCAGGGGATATTTCCTGCTGATTCGGCCAATTTATGCTGATCAGGGACGGAAGGGGAATGTCCCCTTTGCGTCCCGCCATCCTGGAAACACCGAGGGGAGGGGGTCAGGAGGTTTGGGGACAGGGGATGCATCCCCGTGCCCTGTGTAATATTAAATAAAGCCCTCCACCAACTACTCTCATTTTGGTGGCAACTGGAGAGCATGGGAATGCAAAAGGGGGGAAGCTGACAGTACCCTCAAAATCCTATAAAAGTTGGAACAGCCAACAGGAGGGAAGTAATAATGAAATCAAAAAATATACGTACTAAAATAATCTCAAATCAAGTAATGATAGCTAAACTTGAAGTAACTGTTAATTCTCTCGTTAATAATAGTAGTCAAAGTATCAAAATGAATTACAATGATTCTCATACTACACTATACTGCGACACAGGCATACAGAAACTAAAATCTAAAAACTACATCACAATACAGAGGCTTGACTCTAACAAAGGTAATAGTACTACTTGCAAACAATGAGATGAAATACTTGGGTCAAGACAGTAGCGATACGAACTCTAGGCAGTATTACCAGTAACTAGTAACTCTATAAGAGTCCAGAAACATATTTTTTAGTAACCTGAATTATAATATAAAGACCAAAGCAAATCAAAAATGCCAGCTAAATGATGGGATGAGCAGTATTAGGTTGCTCACTGATCTAAAAGTTGAATACCCAAGGAGGAGAGAGGAAAGGAGTAAAGGGGATGACAACAGTCAATACAGAAAGAGAAATTGCCAAAGCTGAAAACCCTGAGGTTAGCCTGGACGCTCAGGCATACACTGACAGTTTCAGAATTGAAAAATAAGGAAAACTTGAGCATTTGGAAGCTTCTGGATCTCACAGGTAAGATGAATGTGGACCTTAAGCAACTAAGACAAAGCCCCTGCAGACCCACTGCTTCTGTCATGCCAAACAAGGCAGAATAAGCCAAAATCAGACGGTACTAGCTGGCACATTTGGCATCTGACAAATGTTCCTGATGCAACAGTATGGAGGAAAACCAACCAGCCAGAAAGGAAATCAAACCATCCCAGCTCCCAACTGTCATAATGGTCTGTATATTTGACTTATGTACAACAGTTTAGTAACACTTTGCACACATATATTTGCAAGTTTCAGATGGTAGAAGATGTCTAGAAGGTGAGCTGAGTTTCTAGCTAAGCAAAGGTAGTGCATGTTTGGTGTTTGACTAGTGGGATATTTCAGAGCAAGTAATGAGATGATTGTAGAGGTGTCATTTATGTCCTTAAATCGGTAGTCAGACACTCCATGGTAGCCTTGTGTTGTTTATATGAATTATGGTTGCAATGCAGTGGACAGCGGACAAGCTACGGAACTTTGGTGGTATAAAACAAAAATCAAGAGAACTTGTAAAAATAAGAAAATTGCTAAGCAATAGGACTTTTAATGCAAAAGAGAGTGTACAACGAGGATAATTTCTGGAGAAGAGAAGTATGTGTTTGACTTTGAGTTATTCACTCCAATCTACTTATTCTGTAGCCTTGCAATGGAGAAACTATAAATTTACTAAAAATAGTGAAGGAAGGTATCTCTTTAAGAACTGAAGAGTTAATCCCTTGTGAGGCTGTTGGAAGTAGAAATGAACTTTCCAGTAATGATAAATAGCTTGAAAACTGATATGAACTGTTAATGCAAGGTTATTTAGGTAGTTTCACAGTCCCTTCCCTTCCACCTACCAGTGACCTTAACTCAGAATTCAAACTTCAGATGTGTGTTGGAAGGCTTAGGTAACACACTAGTTTTGATGCTGTCAGAGGGTAGCTCTGCCATATTTTAATATTTATTAACAGAGTGGCTATGATCCACCCAATAAACCGGGAGAGAGCTTGGCAAAGATTTATTTCTCCACCAGCTCAAGAAAAGATTTCCAAGCTGTGGAAGTGCACGGGGGGCGGAATCCCCAGATCTTTAACGGATGAAACAACTGCTGCTACCTTAGGTGCTAGAGAAGCCTTTGCCTTTGTTTACTCTGCTATAGCTGCCCTTTATTATTGAATGGGAAGTGTGTACATTTATATAAATACAGACAATTGATACCTATTTAATGCTATTAGGTGGTTGATGGTTAAAGGTGAGACTCAATCAACTCCACTCAGAACTAGACCTAGGGCATGGGTCCGGGGGTCTGGCCTGTCTTATGGTGTTTGATCAACTGGTTTTGCTCCTTTTGTTGCTTATCCGTTTGCTTCGGTGATGGGATAGGTGGGTGCTAAGCGAAGTGATGGCTTGTATGCCTATAAACCCCGCAGATATGGGCAATATGACAATTATTGTTAACCAAGGTAAATTACTCATAATGAAGAGAAAAGAAACTTTCGATATCAAAACCCATGTTTCATTTTTGGGTCGAGTATGGGTTGTGATCAGTGAAAGAGGAAAAGGAGAATGAAAAATATGTATAGGATGAATCTAACTATTTTTCTTTTTTGATGGATCAGTAAGCTAGACCCATATTGCGTGTTGTTTCATGCCATAAATAAACACGTACACTTAAAATCCATTGGACAAGCCGATTCACACCTCTTACAACCTATGCAGTCTTCTATTCTTGGAGCAAAAGCAATTTGCTAAGCTTTACATCCTTCCCAAGGTATCATTTCTAATTCTAATACATCTGTGGGACACTCTCATACACACTGGGTACAACCAATACATGTATAATAGATTTTTACTGAATGTGCCATTGAATCTAAGAACTCCATTAGTTGGGGGGCTTGACAGCTTGGCATACTGAGACGACTTCATTGATGAGTTTGCATACTCATCAGCATTACTATTGTGCATATTGAATCGAGGCGATCCAAGTTTGAATGAGTTGACCTAGCTCGCTCGCGAGTGGGGTCAAAAGTCGCGAAAAAAAAACGGACAAAGGAGGCTCCGTACAACGAAAAGAACGAAAAAACCAGAGTTAAAAAAAAAATCACTTGGGCCATACATGGAGTCACACCCAGCTCGCCACCGAACCAGAAGCAGAGACTTGACTATGGTATTGCTTGAAGAGGAGTATGGGTCAATCATGCAAAAAGTGGACGAACTCACTAGCGATCTGAGTTGGTCATGCGATCTGGCGACCCGAGTCGATGTGGCAACCCGAGTTGATCTGGCTGGCGACCCGAGTTGATCCGGCGACCCGACCCGAGTTGGTCAGGTGATTTGGCGACCTGAGCTGATCTGGCTAGCTACCCGAGTCGATGTGGCGACCCGAGCTGATCTGGTTGGCGATTCAAATTGATCCGGCGACAAAGACAGTAAGTTCCTCAACACCTTCTGGCAGGAATTGTTCAGATTGGCAAGCACCGAGTTGACTCCTAGTACCAATTACCACCCACAAACAGATGGCCAGACAGAGATTGTGAACAAATGGGTGGAAGGCTATCTCCACAATTTTGTAGAAGGACAACAGAGAGCTTGGGTTCGATGGTTGTATTTCGGGGAGTTTTGCTACAACTCCACCTATCACATGACTATTGGCATGTCACCATTTCTGGCTCTCTATGGCAGCGAGCCACTTTCTTTTATAGACTTGGCTCTACAGGACAACAGGGCTCCAATTGCGAGAGAATGGTTACAGGATCATCAGAATATTTCTTGGTCTCTCCGGGAGAACATTCAGCGGGCACAAAATCAGCAAAAGATGTATGTTGATCGACACAGGACAAGGAGAAGCTTTGAGGCAGGGGATATGGTTTACCTTTGTCTTCAGCCATACAGACAGAGTTCGCTGAAGAAGAGTGGGTCAGAGAAGCTCAAGCCATGGTTTTATGGTCCCTATCGCATTTCTAGGAGAGTTGGCGAGGTAGCTTACGAGCTTGAGCTCCTGACAGACAATAGGATCCACAATGTCTTTCACGTGTCTTGCCTCAAGAAGGTGATTGGATAGCAGATAGTCCCTTCAAATGGATTACCCCCACTTGACAAGGAAGGTAAATTGGTTTTGGTTCCCGCTGAGGTGATTGAGATTAGAGAAAGGAAACTACAGAACAGGGCTATCCGAGAGTACTTGATTCGATGGAAGGACTTACCGATCGAGGATGCTACATGGGAGGGTGAGTCTATTCTGCAGCACCTTGCGTTGAGATTGCTTGAGGGCAAGCAATCCTGGGAAGGGAGGACTGTAATGTCCCCTTCTCTGTAGTAGGCCATTATGGTGCCTGATTAGTCTATCTCCCCATCCGAATAGGCTAATGGCTTCTTCCAGAGGATGCCAACCAATCATAGGCTTCAGTGGGCGAATATTTACTTTTTTGGGCTCCTTTTCTAAAGTTAAATCACTTTATTTTATAAAGCGATATTATAAAGTCACTTTATGACTTAAAGTTACTTTATTTTATAAAAGTGACTTAAGTGAGCTCTTTTATACAACATGGCTTAGTTTTCAGTATTTTCCCTCACTTCGAGGTTATAAAAGAAAAAGGTACCCCTTGGGAAAAGCACTGTGAAATATTATAAACAAAGAAAAGTAATTATCTAGTTGCATTTGTGCCTGGTCTTTCTTGAGGTCGTAGCCCCTTGAGAAGATTGAGAGGTTGGACGTAGCCCCAACATCTCTAACTTGGTGGGATCATACAAGTTTCACATTGGAATTCAATGAACAGTTAGAAGGTCAGTTTGTACTCCAGCAATTTTAGCATCCCCCTAAATATTTTCTTTAACAGTTAATGGATAAGCCGCATACAGTATTAGGTGTACAGCAGCAGGGATTAAATATTGATTAGCAAAAGACTGTTATTGTGGACTCCCTCTTTGGTATCAAGTTGGACATCAAACCTCAGAAATCTCTACAATCCACGTATGTTGGAAGGAAAATAGGTTGGTCTCTGCATTCAGTGAAGACCCCTGCTTAGTGAATATCCTTGCGTGGTGTACAGACGCGAGCCACTAAACGTTGGAGGTTGCGTAACATGTGCTACGCATGATACTAGTCGGGTGGCTGGAAATCGACTATGGGTGGCATCCTGTGAAACCCAACTGGAATGGTGGATATCACCATTACTCAGCTCGGTGAGACGATACACAGCCACATTAAACACGGCAAGAGGTCGAGTTGACTGCCGCCTTGGGCATGTTCGAGTCGGTGGCTAGTCCCGTGATAGTGTCGGGTGCTCTCGACTATGTGTTAGCGGGTGACTTCCGACCGGCGCAATATCCTTGAAGATCATTTGTTTAGCAGTCACACGCTTGGAGCATACACGATGCGTGCAAGCAACCAGCGCACCAAGATTATACAAAACAACCCATTTCCAACCAGACGCTGCTGCCAATGTGACCACACATCAGGTGCACAATGTTAGTCAAGCTTATGTAGATAACAGTGCTTTTGCTATTATAAATTCTAGATTGGATGTGGGAAGATTTTGTTTGGTTTATGGCTGAGATTATATCGTGATTGAATATTAATAAAGTATAAATTTTGTGAGTCAAAACTCTGCAGTATCTTTGTCTAGTCTAATCAACTGCTTTCAGCTCTAAGGCTCTAGTAAACTTGTTTGTATGTGACTCTTCACTTCTGAGAAATTTGAGCCGAAACGATTGCTTACATCCTTTTCAATGACATAGATCAACTTTCTTTATATTCGAGAAATCAAAATTTATTGCAGTCACCACACAGTTCAGGTAGTTAGGATATTACATGGAGATCTCTATTAACATTTTAACAAATTAAATTGATCGATATGAGTTGATTTTCTGTTACGATATATTGCCAGAACAATAGTTAATCCAATAGCTGCTTCAGCAGCAGCAATAGCTATAAGAAAGATCGAAAAGATATCCCCCTTTACTTGCCTACTACCAAAAAAATCTGAGATTGTTACTAGGTTTAAATTAACCGCATTGAGTATTAGCTCAAGACACATGAGTGCTTTAACCATGTTTCAACTTGTTACTAGTCCATAAATACCGATAGAGAATAAATAAGCACATGTTCGAGCATAATAGAGAAACTCTTCATACCTAGATCTCTTCAAATACAAACAAAAGTGATAGTTTCTAATTTACCATTATCGAAAGAAAAAAAAAATGACACGATCTATGGAGATAAAACAGCATATTTATGCCACATGAGAGCTTTCATTTTCAAACTGTTTCTTCTCGGCAAGCTATAGTAATGGATCCTATATGAGCAACTAGAAGAACTAGATAAATATGTTCAAATGGAAGGAAAAAATCAGTGGATAAATGAGCCCCAATACGTTGAATATTGTTTGTTAAATCTTGTTATAGCATTTGATCTGATTTTTGAGTCAGAGATATCCTGAACCATGATATGTTCAAGATAATAGTAATTAATGAACAAAAAGGACTCGTACAAACTATTTAAGTAATGCTATCATGGACAGTCTGAGGAGGCGTATAATTGGGATATTTTGGATTATTCATCAACATCACAACAATTAGAATCAAAATATTAACATCTCCTATGTAGATCAGGATTTGTGCAACAGCTACGAAATCCACATTCAGTATAATATAGAAAAAGGATATACAAATTAGAACTAACCCCAATGAAAGAGCGGAATAAATTATATTAGTAATTAATACTACTCCTCCTAATACAAGACTTAGCGTTTGAGGAGCCAACAAAAGAATATCATATATCGATTCAAGTCGATTCATTATGTGTACAATAAGTTTGAATATTATTTCCTCCCATTCACTAAATATAATGTTACCCCATTTACCTATATGCTATACTGGATTTGTAATTTCATTTGATATGGACACTGATTAATTAATCTATAGATCAATAATAGATTCCGATCAATCACACATGTGACATTATTAATGGAATGTCAATAGAATTATTAATTAATTCCCGATTTGTAAAAAAATATTTTGTTTATTAGATACTCTTTGATCGGAGCTCAATTTGAATAATTGTAGACATGATTGAATCGTAAAATTTCTCTGTAGTTTCTTCAGACATACTAAGTTAATATGTTGAGCTCAGAATTGTTTGAATTGTTAAATCTTCAACAACGGATATTGGTAAACGTCCTAAAGCAATGTGATCATAATTTAATTCATGACAATCATAGGTCAAAAGTTCATATTCTTCAATCATCGCTAGACAATTTGTGGGGCAATATTCAACACAATTTCCACAAAAGATACAAATTCCAAAATCAATACTATAATTTTCCAATTGTTTTTTTCCCATATCTATTCCGGCTTTCCAATCCATAAGAGGTAGATTGATCGGGCATACACGGACGCATACTTCACAAGCAATACATTTATCAAATTCAAAGTGGATCCTCCCATGAAATCGTTCTAATGGGATCCATTTTTCATAGGGATATTGAATAGTAATAGGTAAACGATGCATGTGATATAAGGTAACCATAAAACCTTGCCCAATGTATCTCGCAATCTGTATTGCTTGTTCACTATAATTCCTAAACCCAGTTACCATGGAGAACATTTGTAAAATCTCCTTGAATAATCATTTCATAGAAATTTATTTCTCTTCATAGATTTGATCTATCAAATTTGAAAATATTGCAGAATTGATAAGAACTTCTTCATGAAGAAGAAAAGAGAGTTACAATAAAAAAAGTTGGAAAGAGGTTGTTAGTAACAGATTACCCAAATCCATAGGTCAAAGAAAATTCCACCCAAGATCCAATAATTGGTCCATTCTTATCCTAGGCAAGGTCCATCTTGCTGTGATAGAAATAAATAAGAACAGATAGGCTTTAGCTAATATAATTAGGATCCCCATTGTTATATTAACGACCCCGCTAATTCCAAAAATTAGGATCCAAAATGAGTATGAATGGAATTTCTAAGTTCCATCCGCCCAAGTAAAGAATTGTTACAAAGAATGAAGAAGCTAATAGATTTAGGTAAGCAACGTAAAATTAACCAAATTTGATACCTAAATATTCAGTTAGCTACCCGCTACCAATTCTTCTTCCGCTTCTGGTAAATCAAAGGGCAATATTTCACATTCTGCCAGAGATAAGATTGCCAATCAGCTCCCTCATTGGTACTGTACTGACATTGGTCTATTCGCATTGAAATTGGTATTGTGTTGATATCGACAAGCAGAGGCAATCAGCTATATCTTTATCAACTCCGTCATTTACATATCCATTTTGGATCAGATGAGAGATCTATCTATATGATAAAAATTCATCTAAAACGATGTCGTAAAAAGCAATGTGTGACTTGAATGGAGAGGATGTTCTATAATTACATACGTTATATTGTTGGGGTCATAGCGGATATTCGTTGGCTTTCAAAAGTGGGTGATTTCCAACAAAAATTTCAAAGGCAAATTCCAATCCAAAAATGCAAAAGAATAAATTTTCAAAAAATTCATGAAAAAATTTTTTAAAAATGGAAGACATGAAATGTTGCTCATGTAATTTATCCAACCTTGAGAAAGAATTGACTCTATTGATTCCAAATTTATTATCAGGTGAAAAACAATTGTCGAAAATTTACTTCTTGATAAACCATTTGCCCTAATGTAGCAATTGTTGTGTCTTAACTACTTTAAAGAAAGGACTCTGCTAGCACTTCATTTCTTTGATCATTGTGTCAATGCTTTGATCATTAATCACCAGCGTTGTCTGGTCATCATTCATCTTTGTGCAATGCAGCATCTCGGTAGTATCTGATTATTCAAAAGCAATGGAAAGTTTGATTGAACCAGTTCTACATTGAACACTAGGAGCAAACCAAGGTAGGATGACAACTTGAGTTCAAATGCATTTTTGACTCCTTGTTTGGTGATGGCATAGGGGCCATATTACAGAGTTATGAGTTTCTTGTTTGGGCACTTGACCTGCTCCTTTTGAAGATGTGACTGTATTTTGTAATGTCCCCTTTTTAGCCAGTGTTAGAGGACAATTGATTAGCCCATCATTGCAACTCTCGTGGGCTAATGTTTGGATAGGGGGTCTCAATTGGTTGAGCCAATGGCTATTTTCCCACTCCAGTGGTCGAGGATGTTCAGGATTACTCTTCGTTTGGGTCAGATCGGCACACTTAATATTTATAGTAAGTGTCTATTTTGGGAAAGTCAGAGTTTCTATCTTTAGCAAGGGCACTTGAACAGCTTGGTAGCAATGTGGCATTGTGGTAACGTTGTCAAAGCTTTTACTCAGAGACTTTATTTATAACAAGTCAATTATGCCATGTTGCTATTTTCGGCAGGGCATTTAGGCGCCAGACTCAGGCAGTGAGTATCAGGATTTTCAGTTGGTCGGCTAGAGGATTTGATGAGCTATTAATTGATTATTAATTATTAATTAAGTTATACTTAATTAATAATTAAATTTAAGTTCATAATAAAGCAACGTCTAGTGCATTAAATGTTCTATTATAAAATGACTTTGGTGCCTAAGTATGGAAGGGTTATAATTAAATACATTAATTTGAAATCAACAAAGGCAAATAGCACAAAAGCTAAGTGTTATTTCAAGTTATGTGGAGAGTGAATTTGAAGCTACAGGTTGATTGGGGTTTGGAGATTATAAAATGACAAACAAGAAGAAATGGACTTGATTCTTGATGCATTTGATAATTGTGAAATTGTGAGAAGTTTTGTGACAAGGGTTTGTAGAAGGAAGGGCTTAAGAAATCGGGAATTTCTTCAGCCATTGCACACTTTGAATTGGTTGAAATTATACCAATGAATTGTGCCTGGGAGGTGGCATCATTCAGAGCCATCCTTTTTTGCTTCAAATTGTGATTCAAATTGAGGAATTCCTGTGTTTAATTCCAGCAAATGCTAGCAAGGCCAGAGGATGCAATTATGTGCCGATCGCAGCATACTAGTTGACCTGCATTTGGAGTTTTGCTAGCTGCGGGTATTATAGAGCAGCGTCAAGTTTGATAGTGGGCTGTGTTTGAGTATTAAGAGGCGGCGTTAATAGTTCTGGGCCAGCGTTTGAAGGATATGACACGTTTTTGGTCTTTGGGTGCCAACAATAATGGTTAAAGTCATTGGCAGCAAAGAAGACTCCATTCAACAGAGCTGTGATATCTCTTGGGAATTCAACAGTTACATAGAATTCAGATTTCCAGGTTTTTGTTTACAATTGTAATAAATTTATTCCTCAATGCATTCAATGTTCATTGTATGTAATTCGATTTCCTGAAGTGGAATCGGAGGATTAATTTGTGCTTGTTGCAAGATGACTTTGAATTGCAAAACCATTCAAACCAAACACATAAACACTCTGAAAATCAGAGCTTAAACATTGCATGCCAACTGTTTGACGGAATGTCAAAAGGGCCAAATTGAGTTTCCAGGAGGTAGAACCAGCAGGGTTCTTACATATTTTGTTGCACACTTGGAACTGATGAGGGCCACAATGTTGAAAATGGTGCTGCTTGCTTTTTACTGATCCTCTGTTTAAGTTAATGATCTATTGTCGAGTGTATTGCACGTGTTTGGCAAACTTGGTTTCCTTATTTGGTTCCTTTTGGATATGAGGTAATGCTCTTTGAACACAACAGGCAGATTGAAAGAAACAGAGGTCAACTTTTGAAACCAGGAAAAATAGTAATTGAGGACTTTTACTTAAGAAGCAAAGAGTTATCCCTTATAGGAGTGACATTTGTCCTCCTCTGTAAGTCAAAATGAACTATTATATGAGGGCAAATGGCTTGGAAACTAAAATGAGCTATTAGATTGAAGTCATCTTGGTGATGCCACTTGCTGATGTCATGAATTCTTCAGTCTAAGCCTAGTTGTATAATATGCTACTTCTATTTTCTTCACATGTTGTTCATTTCTATTTGCAACATCATTGCCAAAACTTCAGCAAGCACTCTAATACCAAGTTGAAAGCTAATATTATAAGAAAAGTACTTAAGAACAGATATAATTTAATTAGGTTAGATCATAATAAATTTCAGACCTGCTGTGATTAGATAGAGATTGGTAAAAATAATCACATGAATGTTAGAAATGCTTTTCTTTAGCAATAGATTAGGTTTCATTTGTCTTTTCTTACCTCGTGGGGATTTGAACTTAGGGCTCCACTATGAAAACCCCAAAGCCTTATCAATCAAGCTCGCCCCATTCAACTAGATTTAGGCTCCTTTTTGCTTTAGCTATTTTCAATAGTTAGGTTGTGTTTTCAAAAATGGAGCCTAAATCTAGTTATTTTTTACAAAGCCTCAAGTCTTCATGGGGGATGGAATTCAATGTTGGGTGGAGAGATCTCCACGGTATCCTTTCAAAATGGACAGTGGTATCCCTTTCAAAGTGGAGGGCATGACAATTTGCCAGTATATTTCCTCATCATTGTGGAATGTATACATAAAGACTATCATACCAAAACATAAACATAAAGCAGACGATATACATAACAAGAGCAGTCAAAATTCAGAAATGTTTTGATAGGTTGAGTAGCTGCTCTGCACAAGTAGAACAATACAAAAATTAAGACATAAATCCAGTTATATAGGATCTCACTATAGAGATGTGAGTCAATAAATGATTTACCACTATTGAATTCCTACAACATCAAGTTCCAACAACCAAGCCCCTATCTTGTTATATTATGTGCTTTGTATTTATAAATTACTGTCTGCTCTATCACACTACAAATGTGATACATATGTTCAGTTGTTGCTATGCACAAGTAGAAAAATACATAAATTAAGAAGCAAACCAAGTTTTAGAGGATCTCATTATAGAACTGCAGGTTGTTTTGTCATATTCTGTACTTACTATTTATAAATTAAAATATGCTCTATCACACTCCAAATACACATTATCACCCTTTATTGTGCCCCTTGAAGATTTTTTGTTTTTTAATTAGATACTAATCTGTTTTTATTATTCAACTCTTTTCCAGACAGCTTACACATCTGGTACCTAAAGGCAGCAATTTCATGTCCCATCTTTGAAAGCTCATATAACCCCCAACAAGGATTTGGCGCAGCTGAATGGTAGATCCTATAACACTTGATTTTTACAATATGAATTCATTAGCAAAGATCATGAGGTCAAGGCAAATTGAGAGAAAAGCTTTGACATTTACATCTTGCAGAGGTTAAGTTTAATATTCAAGAGGTAAATCAGATGGTTGAGGAGTGTATGATTGCTGCAAATATTTCAGTAGCTGAGAAAACATTAAAACATTATCCCCTGTGCTCATTTTTGAGGCATCGTCCAACACCAACACCAGAAATGCTTGAACCTGTATTGCATACAACAGCGTCTGTTGGAATTAAACTGGATTTTTCATCTTCGAAGGTATTAGCAGATTCTATTGATCTTGCTGTGGGTGATGATCTTTATTTTAAAAGGCTGGTCCAGATCCTTATGACAAGAAGTATGATATGGACAGTATATTTCTGCAGTGGAGATCTTACTCCTCCTGAGTTCCATCATTATAGTCTTGCAGCCCACTTGTATACTCAATTCACATCACCCATTCGATGTTATGGAAATGTTATAGTTCATAGATTACTTGTTGCTGATTTGGGTCTGAGTAAATTATCTAATGTGTTTCATGACCAGGCACAACTAACAAGTGTCACTGTTAATCTGAACTATCATCATCAAAATACCCAAATGGCTAGCCAAGCATCTGTTGAAAGTCCATACACTTATCTATTTCAGAAATGGCCCACTGATATGGAAGTAAGAATTTTCAAAATGAGATACAATGACTTTATTGTATCTGTTCCCACATTAGGTCTCAAACTGTAGTATCTGTTCTTATAATCACCATACATTTCAGAGGGAATTACTGTTCCCACATATGGATAGCAGCCTATTACTGCCATCCCATAAGCCTTCACAGCCTCAGATAAGTCCTCCGTACAAAATCAAGGAAAGGAGATTTACATTATTAAATGAACTTATAACTAAAGTTTATTTTTTATAATATCAAGAGACATGCGAAGAGATATGCCTATTGGACGGAAATGGTATTTAAGAAAGACTAAGCAAGGAGAAAGAGCATCATTGAGAGAAATAATTTATATATCTGATTTATATTCCTTGTGGAGCACAGAACTTCAGTTGAATTAACCTGTGGTTGGAATCCCTCTAGGTCTGGAATTGGAGGATAGAAACCAACAATTCCTTAGTGATTTCAAACACAGATCAGCATTGTGTAAATTTGCTTAATTATCAGAAATATCAATTGGAAAAGTATAGTTTCCTACAAATAGATATTAAAAACTTAAATAGGATATTACAAGCAACTAGATAACTGAATTTGAACGATACAATTTTATGTGTATTCTAGTCGGAAAACTAGTTGACCATACATACCATCTTTGGGCAAGTGCTCTTTTATGCTCGTCATATTAGACTTTAAAAAGGTTGGATTTAAACTTTAAAGCGAAAGCTTAAAAAATATTAGAATGTAAAGTGACTTGATAAAGGGAGAAAAAACGCCTATATGGAGCCCAAATAGGGCTGGTACATGGGCCCGCAGGCTTAGTTGACTTGAGGCAAGCCTAGCAAAAACTTTGATGGTGTATATGTGATTCTCCAGAAAGAATGCAAGACGGGCAGGAGCAAAAACCTGGCTATGACTGGGGGCACCTGCAATAGGAGATGGCTCTGGCCTGCAAGAAGAGGCTGGAGGGAGGATAAACTACGACAATCTTGGAAGGCCAGCAAGAGTACTTGTCGGGACAAAGACCAAGGAGAGTACTAGCAGTGATGTCGACTAGTGCTTAGACCTATGTATTGCCAATGTACACACAGTGACCAATCCGCCCAAGAAAACACACACCAACCAACAGAGACCACTGATGCAAATGTCATGGCCACCACTATTAAAAGAGCTCAAACCCATAGGGGGAGTCACACCCCAATATTTAAAATGACACCCAATAAACAAACCCCTGCACAATTACAAAGTCAGAGCAATAAGATAATTTAAAATATATATATGATGCTAACACCAAATTGTACCAGTGTACCTGCCACAACCGAATTTGCAGAGAAAAAACACTGTTTTTTTTGCCCATCATCTGTACGAAAAGTACAATAACCAAGGAGTAAAAAAACATTTGTAGCCTTTGGAAAAAGGTATCAAAATTTGACAAATTGACAACTAGCCCATCATCAAAACCTTGAAACTTTGGCAAAAAGGGTCAGGTTTGGAGTCTTTGGACAAAACAAAAGCCAATTGTGCTTTTCTGAATTTTCCCTCCAATGCTAGCCAAAATCAACTTGCAATGAAAATCTCTATTCTAGTAATAGCTTGCTTCTCCGATATGGGAAGGGGTTTACAAAGCCATAGCTCTGATACCATGTTGAGATGCTAATAAACCCATCATAAAGTTGCAGAATTCAAAGGATCAACCAAGAAAGATACCTTCCACAAGAGAATGTTCAAACACAAACTTGTACGAATATGCAGATTGAAATTACTCAATGAGATACATGAATTAGGTATGTAATTGATATACAAGCGCCTTGAATATGCAGGCCAAGTGTGATCGTAATGTCCCCTGTCGAGACTTTACTTGATTTATCTTAAATTTCTTGATTAGGGTTTGGATTATAATGTCCATGATAGGATTAGTCATTTATCTTATTAGATTTAGTTATCTTTAACACTCATATCCAATCTTATTACTATTTTACCTCCATGAAGGGAAGCGTACATGTTATCCAAGGTGCCTAGAGACCAACTACAATGGGCTCCCTCCAAGTTTACAGGTCCAAGCCCAAACTATTGGGACACTGACCCCTACCCTATTTTGGGACAGATAGCCATTGCTTGGATTTAGACAAGCCCCTCCTTGGTAAAACTTTAGTCTTCCTTCTTAGCCAAATAGAAATAGGTTCTATATATCTATTCTTATTTTATTTTAATTAATATTTATACTATTAATATAGATGTTTACTCATTTATGATCTTACTATATATATGTAATGTAACTTATATATACTTCTGGTATTATGAAAATATGTGTATAACATATATTCACTCAATTATATTAGCTTTAATAAGGATCTCTGATCCTAAAAGACTGCAGATAATATTCTGTAATTCAACATTGATACATAGATAAGTTATATCAATATGCTGACCTATGATACTTGCCAGCCAAATAATATAATATCAATTCTCTTTTTATAAGCACAATTGATGTGTATTCTTTTTGAATACCCTTTATAAATAATAATTTATCTTACATCATCCTTGTGATGAACACCAATTATATTATGTAATCTCTATTTGAATAAGAGATATACATATGGTATTATTTCCTTTCATGAATGCCTGATTTCTTTCTTATATATTCTTTCTTATTGATCTTTCCATGTGATCATTATGAAATATATTAATAATCTTCTATTCTTATCTTCTCTCCTCTTCGATAATTCCTGAATGAGTGACTTCAATGTTCTTATACATGCAATCTTGAGTGAAAAGCTGTGTTGTAAAGGATGTGCCCTTATGTCTTTTGATAATTCTTAATACTAATCGTCAGTCTCTTAATCATCCTTTATATCTTAATCAAACACAGACTTTAATTAACAACCTCTCCCTTAATCGAATACTTGGTAACCGATGATTATATTTCTACTGCTGACATATATTACTTGTCATTACTTATCGTACACGTAGTCTTCTTGTCATGTTCTGTCGTTTGACTATTGTGTCAACTATCCCTCTTCCGATACTTGGTTATCGATTAGACCATGATATTCTTGAATACTTTGACCCCATGTTGGTGACAGAAGATAACTGTTATTATTGAAGACGGTAGAGGAATTGGTCTTGCAATGTCCCAGGTATCGCATCGACTATATACAACTCTCGGTCATTGAATCTAATTTGTATACCTTTGTGAGTCGGACATGGGATATCACAGTGATGAGGTACAGACAACTACCCTTGATACAAATATTAAATGCTCAATGCACAATAATAAATGTCTAACACAAATATCTATTATGGTAAATCGATGTTGTTGTGTTGCATTAAACTGAGGAGATGAAAGCCCCTTATATAGATTTACAAAGAGGATGTTTCTATTATGAAACAATCTTGAACTGAAGACAAAAATAGAAACTGCCTAATAAATTAAAGACTACCTAAGATGATCATTAAAGAAATATTCTAATATTCTAATACCCTCCCTTAATGGTCATCGTCTAACTACTAACTTTTGGTCACAAACTCTTCAAAACATTTTGTTGTTGCTAAGACCCTCCCTGGATCTACAAAATGTTAATGACCAAGAGGCCATCCAATTCGATGTTGGGTAACAAAGGTATAACTCCCTATAGCCAAAGACACAAAGATGAAACTAAAACCACAATTTTGAGAAAAATCACCAAACCCTTGTGCAGATGAGCGTTGCGTCCCAAAACAAACCGCAAGAAACCACGATTTCTTTTTTGGAGAAAAATCGAAAAAATCGGACACGATTTTTGAGGTGAAAAATCAATCAAAACCATACAACAAAATCCGAGACACGGATCAAAGAATACAAAGCTTCGTTTTTTACAAAAAAAGGGTAAAACCAAACAAATAATTTTTTAGGAAAAAATTATAAACCCACAAAATATATTTTTTTAAGGAAAAAATATTAAAACCCACAGAATATTTTTTTAAGGAAAAAATATTAAAACCAACAAAATATATTTTTTAAGGAAAAAAATATTAAAACCTAACAAATACAAAACCTTCTGCAAATGTCCAAACCCTAGGTCCAGAAAAACACCTAGATTTGCAAAGGTAAAATGGCATGATGTAGAAGAAAACCAAACTCGCATGCAAATCACGACACATTCAAAAACGCAGGCACAAAAACCGTGCAAAAGAAAAACAACTTCATGTGGGTTGTATACCAAAACCTTAAATAGAGAAGTTCGCATCATGAAGAAATTGTGTGAGCTCAAAAAAACAAACCAAAACCTTCCAAAAATGGCATTTTGCAACTAAAAGTCATGGGCAAACAAAATTAGTTGAAAATTCCACCCAAAAAAAGACGCAGAAATAAATCCAGTTGCGTGGATTGCCTTCACAAATCACGACCAAGGAAGTCACATCTATGGCAAAGGGCACGCGACTCTACAACTAAGAAAACAGGTTGCCAGAAAAAAGCAGAAGAGAAACCCTCGGCCGATGCGGAAATAGCACAGGCTGTCACGAAAGAAGAAGAGGTGTCGCGAGCTTTGAAGGTTGAACACAGGCTGAGAACAGACCAAAAAACCAACGCCCACACACGTGTAAAACCCTCAAACACGACCACAAACTCGGTGGGAAAAACACGAGCTGCGAATTTGAACACAAAAACCCTTGACGTTTTCAGAAAATCAAAACCCCAAACAAAATTTTAATTAAAAAATTCGTTAGAAAACAAAAGGCTACGAATTTTATTTTAAAAATTCTCCAAATTTTGAAAAATCCCATCGGCTCTAATACGATGTTATGGCAAATCAATGTTGTTGTGTTGTATTAAACAAAAGAGATGAAAGCTCCTTATATAGATTTACAAAGACGATGTTTCTATTATGAAACAATCGTGAACTGAAGATGAAAATAGAAACTACCCAATAAATTAAAGACTAACTAAGATGACCATTAAAGAAACATTATAATATTCTAATAATATCAAATGACATATGTGACTAAAAGTAAATAATGAGACATGGCCCCATTATAACTAATTTCTAGAATGCCACGTAGGATATAATAATAACATGATGAACCTAAGTAAACTTAACATGTGAATAGGTTTCCACTAGTAAGTAGATAGGAAATAACCTCATTCACACTAACAATGAGACCATCATAAAATATTTGCTTGAAATAGAGCATATGAATCTCAATGTGTTTTGTTCATTGATGACGAACCTGATTCCAGTTTATCTAAATGGCACTCAGGCTATCACTGTGGATGATTGTGGAGGTCGTCTAATAAAACTAATCTGCTAGGAAGAGTCCAAAGTCACATGAGATGACATGATGGCTCCTTTGAATTGTGTTCTTCAGGCTATCAAGATCCCTTGCATGATCAACATTGCAGAGTTTTGGAAGAAATGGAGTTTTACCTACTGCATAACAAATCCTTAACTGAACCGATTAAAAAAAAAAAAAAAAAAATCCTGAACTGAAGCATACACTTGACATATCAAAGAATATGCTTTTTTCCCTTTAGATTACAACCTCAAAACTACACCAAAAACAAAGGAAATGTTATGTCAAGTATATATCAGAGCGGTGACATTGCCCACCAAAGACCTGCATATAGTAAGATCAACAAGAGTTGATTCAAGCATTAGAGAAGTCTGAGACTGACCACCTGTGGGTAATAAAGCAAGTTGGACTGCAGTTGTAAAGAATTTAGATATCAGGCCTTGCAATAACCTCTACTGTGCCTGAACCTTTCCAAACCAAGTTCTGATCCCAGACTGAATCCAGCTTGTGTCCAAACAAGGTATACATCTTAGACAGACCCGTGCTCAATGGCTAGACCTAGAACTGCTCAATGAACAAACTTAGGGAGGACTGAAGTCAAGATCTAGTTTAATTTATAAATACTTTTTTAAAACAAAAACAAAACATTAAAAATATAACCTACCATAAAAGTGCATTCTTCCAAAGAGTTAAGAGCCTGGTTAAAAGTGATAAATTATGAAAAATGGCATGCAACAAATCCCCTGCTCTATTTTACAAAGGGGGGAAAAAGCAATTGTTTTGGGTTGTCCTGGATGGAAAAGCGGCATATTTCCAATTAAATCTAAAAGAATTGAATTCCATTTATGCTTTTGGTTTGCCAAGGCAGTCTTGATCTGAGTAATGTTACTATGATATTAAACATTTTAATTTATCTTGAACATTTATATTTATCTTTAACATTTATGATTTGACAAGTGACATAGCATTATCAATTATCAGTTGCAATATGTATTCAATTTTGTACATTTTGTGCAAATAATTGCCAGCACAGCCAAACATGGTTGTTCTAAAACCGAGGAAAAATATCAGCAAACCACCGAACCCAAACTTACAAATAGGTGAAGATAAAACTGTTGAAGAAGATCCAAGGCATACGCTGGTTGGGAGATGAAAATTCCAGCTATAATCACGGATATTTTGGTTTCTATGAAGAATTACTGAACACCTACACTGATCATTTTGAAGGAATTGTGCAGTTTGTCTTTGATGTCTTAAACAAAAGAAGCCATGTCTTCTGTAATGATCATGACATCGACATACAACACAATTATAAGAATACGGCCATAACATTAACAGATGAGCCTTGAAAGTGTTGGCTAAGCATAAGATTACTTCAAAAGTTCCTCAAGAAAAAAAGATTGTAAAGGCTTCCACCCCCTTGATTTGCTCTTCAGATATATTTTCAGTGAGGGCAGTGGAGTCTTCAAAAGTATCTAAAAAGCTTCGAAGTCAATTAGACAGCTTTTGATTAGGCAAGAGGCTTCATTCTTCCATTATTGGGCACAAAAATGTTTGTTTTGGATGGTCATTACTCATCTAGAAACTTCTTGTAGGATCTACTCTTTTCTCTTCTACATTTTATATGGGCCGTTGTGTAATGTAGATGAGACTTGTTAACATCTTTATTGTAAATTTGCAAAAGCTGTGTGAAGCCTGTTTCTTAGTAGGTTCAAGTTGTGTGGCATACGAAGTTGTGTGGCTGTTTCTATAGAGGTCTTATGGTTGTTATGTAAGGCAAGGAACAATGAGATTTTTCAAATGCAATGAGATTCCTTACAGATTCAAGTCATGAGGTCACTCCTTCCTTTCTCGCCTTACCAGTTGCACTGATGCTGAAAGTTCCCAAAAACAAATTCAATAAATTTCAAGCGCAAAGCTCCATTACAATTTATAAAGATTGACTTTTCCAAATATTGGACAGAAAGTAGTTGGTGATTGTGTTTCTTCTATCATTTCTGCACAAAGGTGACCCTATCTATTTAGATTATGTTTTGTCTACTGCCTTGGATCATGCCACTAATCATGAAGCATCCCTTGAGGCTTTGGGAGGAGAAGTTGATTGATGCCTATGTGGACAAAAGGATTAAAATCACCCTGGAGAAAGTGAAAGTTTGATCAATCGCTCCTGGCTTGCGAAGATGGTTGATGATTATGCTTGTGACAATGTTAACAAACTAATATGCTTTGCAGAGGTGTTTATCTCTGTGTTTCTCTCCTCTGAATCTCTGTATATTGTTTTAGTTTTGGCTTTTGCTTTGTACTTTTTTCATGATCTGAATTTTTATATTAATATGAGATTGCCTTCTTGGGCCTGTTGCTCTAGGTGCTCTTCCAAATTTTGGCTCCCTCTTGGAGCCCTAGGTCTATAGATGTTTTATTCTCTATGATGGATTGACCTTTGGGTATATATATTCAAATCTTATTCTAATCAAGAAACAAATAAGAATCTCATTGCAAAAGCTTCATAGGGTGGACAAACTGTGTGAAGAACTGAGTAGCAGAAGTTTCTAAGGGGAATATTTTTCTATGCTGTTTACCTAATGCCTTATTTTCCTTTAAAATAATTTATGAATTTGTAAGTCCTTTCGAAAGCATTGGTAAATTCTGATAAAGGAAATGCTTAGAGGCTAGAAAAATTGTTCACCGAAGGTTAAAAGAAACAATAAATGCATGTCTTTTGCAATGCCTGTGTGAGTTTCTTGTCAAGATTTTCAACAGCCATTATCCAAATTTGTCATTGAATGCTTATGCATACACCTGGAGGAAATAAGACAATTTTTATCCATTTTATTCTATAACAAGAGCTAACAAAAACTAATAACCAACAAAACTCTAATTGGTGATTCCATTATTTTAGTCAGAATGTGGGAAGCAGACCTGCTGCATTAACAAATTTATTGTATATTTCCTTGTATCCATTTGTATCTGTAAAATGCCCCCATCTTTAGATTAGCAGACATTAAAAAAACTATCAGTCTACCATTCAACGTTAAGAACAACTCTCAACAACTGAACTTCTTTGCCACTAAGCTACCTATCCATTTTCACTTCCGGAAATTTTGATTCTCTTAAGGGTGAATTGCGATTTCCAACAGCCCCCATAAAGCAGCACTAAGTTTGAAGCCATTGATTGACATAAGCTCAAGTGGTAGTTCAATGGGGTTTTCATACAGTGTTGTAGTTCAATTCCTCTGAAGATATGTTACTCTTTAAACTTTAGGTGTAATATTAGCAATATAATGCATCCAATTCTAGATGTAGAAATGAATCAAGGTGCAAGATGGATGAATTCACTTCAAAGAGAGAGAGACAGAGAGATTGGATTGATGTCAACAAATGACAAAACTATATCAATGGGAATTGAAAGTACAACTAGATAAAATTGAGAAACAATTTTTGACCCATTTACACTTGACAAACACACACACAAACATAATCATTAATTTGAATCCGACAGTGACAGGAAAAAGGAAAACCAGTTGAAACGGTCATGCTAAAAAGCTGAAATGAAACAAACCAGAAGCCCCGGGGAATATCTGGACCACCGGCAAACCAGTGGGAGATATGGCTTTGACAGGAGGATTTCAAATGATCGGTTACATATGTGAAGTGCACCTGACCAAGTTTGGGGAGAAATAGATGGATTAGGCACGTCCATGTGCAATAAAGCAGACTCGCGACAGCCAAGGCAGAACCCCCATATGCCCTTGCTAAACCTGTCATAATTCATCCAGACAGGTTCTGCAGCTCCCCAAATCGTACATATACGATAGTCAAGGAAGCAGAGACATCCAGAATGGAAGAAAGATCAGTTTACATCGATACACTATCTGTAGTAGATTTGTGACAATTTAAAATCATTTTTCAAGTATAAAAATATGTGTACGAGTTTGTACGAGTTAATTACCAAAAATATTTGTAGAGTCACAGCAAGGCATCTAGAGTTTATTAGAGTTTGAAACGGAGTATAGGATAGGTGTAATTCTCAGTTGGAATAGTTTTGCATTGCAGGGTAAGTATGGAAGTCATTGTAAGTTATTATCGAAAAACCACAGTGGTTTTTCAATGTTCTATGTTTTTTTGGCTTATATTCTTGTAATCGTACACTGAAAAGGAGGCACGGCCCCATGAGTTTCCATCTCAAGTCGACTTCTCCCAAGTATCTCGTGTTCATCTTGATGTGTGAGATGTAATAACCTATTTTCATGCGGTTGTTCATTTCTTTCTTACTGATTTCATTTCCAACACTTTTGCAATCATCCTAATACTGTATCGAAACTACGAAAAATAATTTAGGAACGTCAGTATTTCAATTTTGTAATCTGCCATGAGTAATTCATTCAGATCTGTTTTGATGAATTAAATGTTGATATAGCCAAGGCAATAACGGATCAGTGTATCTTAGTGGACAGGCACGCATCGGTCTATCTTGAAGGAATAAAATATCCGAGGTCACAATATTTAAGACGAAACTTGGTTTCATCAAGGTCATGAATGGGACAATATAGCGGAGGATTCAAACACAGGATAAGAACTACTATTAGCTGATGAGTTACTATAAAATTCAAGTAGTTCACCAATTTGATGATGGAAATTTCAGTTTATCTCAAAAGTGTGGATTGCACTAGCGGAGGATTCAAACCCAGGATAAGAACTACTATTAGCTGATGAGGTACTATACCAAAGTACTTCACCAATTTGATGATGGAAATTTCAGGTTATCTCAAAAGTGTGGATTGCAGTTTCCAACAGAAATTAAAGATAGATTAGCAGAGGCAAAATATATCACCTTGCGAAATCTAGTAATAAGATGTGACACGGAAGAAGGAGACTTCTGTTGAAACCTGTGCAGTGCCATAACCGCCTTCTTCCTTACCAACTCCTTGGTATGCCCCAACAGCTCCACAATCTGCGGTAGCACCGCTGGAATTGTCTCCTCATTTATCAATCTGCACACCGCATTAAGCGCAGCGCAAACAACCAGATAATTATCCGATTTCAAATCCTTCTGTATAGTATTCACAATCAAAATTATAAGATCGTGATCTTCATTCAAAAACAGCGTAACCGCAAGATATCCTGTCCTCTTCAGCATCAAGGAATCATCGTGTGTCATCTTGACGGCATGAATATAGCCAAAGCCCGCATCATGCCCCAGCATTTCAACATACACCAGACGAATAATGTACTCCTTCATTTTCCTCTTAGGCACGTCGGGTTCATTTATCCTTTTCTTTAGGGTCTCAATCTCGCGCAAAACAATTCGTTCTTCCTCTGCTTTAGATCGGGCCTCTCCGATGGCCTTCACCAGGTCCAGAAACTCCTTTGACTGCCCCCATCCGCCCTGGGAGCCCATAGCGAGCTCCCGTCCTATTGTCTTTAACTGCTCCAGCTTGACTACTAACCCTAAAAACTCTAATTTTCCCTTCCAGCTTGAAGAAAGCTCTAAAATCAATACCAACTGAATCCAGATCTGCTCTAATTCATCTTAACTGTGACATTATTTATTCCCAGTTCAAAAAACAGCCCAAAAATCCTCTCAGATGAGCCCTCCAATACTACAAATTTATTTTACAATTATTTAGAAACCCTGAATTGATTCTCTCTGAATTTACCTCGCAAAAACCCTAAATAATGCCAATTTGCAGGCATCTAATTTTGTCGATTCCAGTGTTGTGCTTGAAAATGATATTTATAAATCGATCTGATCTGGTTTGCTCTGGTTCTACTGTGTACGGGTGTTGTGTAATTTAAAATGAGTGACGCCTGTCAAGGTAATCTGGCTTCTATATATATGTTGGATTCAGAGGGCGTCTCTAATTTAATAATAAATGGATTCAGGCAGGATCTCTTTAGATTGAAGAATGTGTTTTGAGCTTGAATGTGCTTCACAGTCAAGGTATCTATCGAAACTTTCAGCCATGGTCACATCACCAAGGGGCTAGAAATTCCCTCTTGGACATGTTGGGAATTCAGGGGAATCAAAATCAAAAGGCCTGCTTGGGAACATCATGAGGTGGGGAGAAGATAAATGTTAGAATATGAGATGAAAGGTGGGGAGGAGATAGTTTTATATTATTTTAAATCTTATTGTAAAGATAGTTTATAGGATAGTAAATTTTTAAAATGTTTATTTTTTTATTATTTAATTTGATGATGAATTATTTTTTGTTTTAATTATATGTTAATTAAAGAAATTTGGTTAAGTAGTTTAAGTATTCATGTAATTGGTCTATATTTTATTGTAAGTGTCACATTCAAAAATAAGTGTTTTCTCTAATAATTGTTCTAACTACACAAAAGATATAAACTTTTTCTTCTCATTCTTTTTTTAGTGTCTTATTTACTTTCTTCACATTGAAGATGATGTGAATTAGTAATTAGTTGAGCAATGAAAAATGTGTTCTCTAAGGGATGTTTGTCTTTATATAGGCCTTTTGTTGATAATCTTATGTGGGGCCAAATTCATCATGGAAATATCTCTTCTTTCACCTTAAAATATTTTTCCACATGGGCTTGTACAATATATTTGTAAGAAAAACCTTTATTTCTTTGCTACTATGAGGACACGTAGTCAAGTGAATGTTCCATTTGTTCATTTACTTTAAATTTTATTTCATTTAGGACTTTTTTTTCTCAACCAAAACTTCTTGAGTGACGACCTTGGGACATCTATTTGCCTCCATTTGCACATTTCTTTCAAATATCCTAGGAGATTTAGAAATGGCAAAAATAAAGGAAGTCTTTATTTCAACTAGAAGAATCTCATAGGAGACCAACAGTTTAAGCTTGAATTTGTTTGTGATTTCCATTTCCATCTATTTGAAGTCTAAGAGTTGTTAGCTCATAATACACACCCATGACTACGAGAATTACTAATAGCCCAAATAATATATGAATAGTTTTCCAATCCCATAATTTTGTCTCTTTGGTTTAGTAAAGCATAAAATGATCACCAACCTCCCAAATTTCTCTTCTTTCTACAAGTTTCCCAATTAAATTTGTTGGTAAAGTCAATCCTAGAGTAATTGTACTATGTTACTTCTTATAGAATATTGCCTTCAAGATAAAAGTTGAGCTATTTATTTTTGTTAGTGAAGATCGTAATCATGAGTTTATTGTTGTTAACTTTCATATGCATCTCCTTATAACAAGTGTTTTAAGACATACAATTTCTCTTAAACTCTTGAGTAAACCTTGCAATCAAAATGAGATCACAATGTTAAAAAAAAGCTTATCTCAAAAAACATCATCTCCTTGCAAATGTCTTCATTCTTCAAATTTGTCGATATATAATCCAAAAAGTATAGGGGATAAATGGCATCCTTAACTCCAATGTTGCACCTAATTTTGTTTGCAAATGCCTAATTGAGTATTGATTTTGAGTATTGATAGAGAAAATGGACAACTACTTAATGTTGTTGTGGGATACTAAAATCTTTCATTCTACACCATAGCTTATTCCTAGGAACTATGTTGTAAGGTTTCTTCAAGTTTACAAAAGAATGATAAGCTTCCCATATTTTTCATTCCAAACCTTTTTAATGGCATGACTCAAAGTAATTTCATGGGTAATTATTAATTGTTTTGGTTTGAAACTTGCTTTCCTTTTGGTCCTTTCTCTTTTTCTTCTACTCATTTATTTGACCTTGTGTTCAACTATGCATCCAAATAACTCCATAAATAAATAATTGATCATGATGGTCTTGTATTTCAAAGGATTATTAACATCTCCACATTTAAAATGAGGTATCATAGGGTTGATAGTCCAATGCCTTGAGAAATATTGTCAAATGATGTTGTTTCATATTGCAAGGACTTTTCATCCTACATTTTAGGTATTATACTCATACCTCCACTATGTCACAAGACAAATTTGTAACCATCTTCTTGATAACTTTATTCCCAAAAATAAATTTATTGTCATGTTGACTATGGTGAGGACCTCAACTTTTGACCTTCTCATATTGTATTGCATAGTAAGTCATTTGGTGGTTGTGATTGTATTCTCTATCTCTACTTGACTCTTTGAGAGTTCTCTTTGTACCTTTGCAATCCTTGTTGATTTAAGTATTTTCCTCTTACTATTTTTTTTCTTTACACATATTTGAAGTGCCTCTCAAATTATATTCAATAGCTTATGAGTTTCAAAACCTTGCATTCTTTTTTCACATCTGTAATTTTCTAAATAAATATATAAAAATAAATTTAACACTAATAAAAATTTATATTAATTAAATATGTATTTTTAAAGATGTATTTTATATTGCATTATTGCATTCATCCACACTTCCTTCCTATGTTGTACCCACATATCCTCTACATACATCATTCATGCCTCCACCTTCTCCCATAGTCATATCCCAATCTTCACATTTCTATAACACTACTACTAGCTACATCTATAATCCAAATCCACCATCTCATTATCCTCCAACCCATTTTATAATCCATAACCCTATTCCACCAGTTTCTCCAATCCATCAGTGTAATCCCTCTACTATTTCTAATCCACCATCCTCTTTATCAAACTTTCCTCCTCTATCTTCTACATCACATCTCAGTCCACCATCTTCCATTCCTACCTACATTACCACAAATCCCCTTCTACAAGAAAACTACATCCTTCAATCCACTTCATATTCCATACCCCAGTACATCACCCCTACCCCATCAGTTAGTCAATCCAGTTCACAATTCACCTCCATGCCTACTTATATGAACTATCTAGTCATACCATCTCCTACACCCATTTCTAAACCATTATTCATTCAACCAAGCTTACAATCCACTACCACACCTTCATATATAGACTACCCTAGCTTCCCACCATCTACACATGCTAATCCTCCACCCCAACCTCCAACACAAAAGTCTTCAAGGACTTTCACAAGGAAGGTAGTAGAAAATCCCTCATCTAAATTTGGTGACTCATGTCACCTCACTCCCTCATGTGAAGCAACTAGTGATGAGGCCCATGTACCTCCCACACCCATCATCCCTCTTCCATAACCCACACCTATTATCCTTTTTCCATCTAACCCCACTTATTGACCCTCTTCCTGTTGGAGTTGATGAGAAAATAACTCACAACTCCCAAGATCACCTGCATGCAAACACCTGTCACAAAAAGAGAGAGAAGTAAGAAGCTATAAAGGCTTGAATGCATTGATCCATGAGAGAGTATCCATTCCTTGATGTGCAAAAACAAAAGTTGTAATTCAATAAG
The DNA here is from genome assembly GCA_027943335.1 of Chamaecyparis obtusa. Classification (NCBI taxonomy): domain Eukaryota; kingdom Viridiplantae; phylum Streptophyta; class Pinopsida; order Cupressales; family Cupressaceae; genus Chamaecyparis; species Chamaecyparis obtusa. The sequence continues at coordinate 1,643,355 of BSBK01005809.1, forward strand.
GAATGGTCTGTGTTACAATCTGTTATGAAAATGGAGGAGATCAATCCTTGTAAAAGAGATCTAAAACCCTAAAAGGATGGAGAAACCTAGGTTGCATTATAATAATTAATAAAGTAATTAATTATTATATGCCAAAGTTTAGCTTAAGTAATAAAGAGATAATAAGTGACTTAGTAATTAAAATCAATATGATTTAATTAATAAGTAAAATGACTTATTACTCTAACACCTGTTATAAGTTGAAAGTGGACCTCTAATCCAGCTACAAACACAACATAGTCATTGCTCGATCATCAAATCACAAAATTGAGTATGAATTACCCATTCGCATGATTCTATCGATTCAACTTGTTGCCTTCTAATTAATTGGGGTGTTTGATTTACTCTTAGAACGAGAGCCAACAACCGTAAGACCAAGCTAATACGAAGGATTTTCAAAAGCTTGAAAGATGAACAATAATGAAATTAATCTAGGAATGAGAAATGCAATTAATCTAATAGCTTGAAAGAAATATGAAGATGCAATTTAATCTAAATAACTTTGAAAGAAATATGGGATTAATCTAATAACAATAATCAAAACTATATTAAATGAGAGTGCAATATTATACTAAAATGAGAAATTAAACTAATTATGCAATGAAAAAGCTTGGAAATATGAAGATAAATGAGACTAAAATTCCCTCTAGTATGGATGCTCTCACAATTTCCTTCTAATTAATGAGGAAGAAGGTTCATTATATAGACTATAATCACCCAAAAATGGTCATCTAGACTACTAGCCCCTTGCTAGCATTATTTGCTAAAATCATCAATTGCTTATTCTTGATCAAATCTTTTTTCTATCATTTATTCGATTATTTTCTATGGGCTAACCATTTTATCCTAAGTCTTTATTTAATTAAAAGGAATTCCCTCCCCTTTTATTAAATAAAAAGCCCCAATTTCCCTCTTATCCTAAGTTGCACAAATAAAGCATTATTCTTATTTTATAAAAATAAGAAAAGGTATTTTTGTCTCACATGGGGCACAAAAGTCAACTCTTATTTTCTCATTGGAGGATACTTGTGTACATGGATTGCTTCTCTTTCAAGCTCCACCCTTGATTAAAACTTTTGCCTCTTAATCTCCATGGTCCATTCCTTTTCAATTCCTATAAAAGGAGAGCTCTCTTCTCGTTCTAGGAACCAACTTTTTATGCTAATCTTATGCTGCAGGATTTCTTGGAGACTTTGGAGCTTTTTGGAGATCTTATTGCATTTAGCCTTCATTTCTTGCATTCTTAGCTTAGCTTCATGTTTATGCTTTCTTAGCTTAGTTTCTTTTCATGCTCTAGTTTACTTCACATAGCTTAATTAGCAAGGATTTGTAACACTCCTATCTTTCATTTCCATAGCTTAGCTTGCATTTCCATTTCTTATCATAACTTTCATTGCATCTCCATTTGGATTCTTGAAGATATTGGCATTCTTGCCCTTGTCTCATTGAATCTCTCATTGCATGGTTTACTAGCAAGGTTATTGACTTAATAGCTCTAGTTGAGAGCACTCTTAAAACCCTTGCACTCCATGCCTAGGGAGCTCTAGTTCGCCTTCCCAATGTTTCCCATTCATGGATTCTCTTGGAAGCAATGGCTTAGAGAAGTGCACATTCTAGTGTGTACATAGACTAGCCCAGGAGAGGAATGAAGAGGTTCTTGAAATGAAACCGTTGACTCTTCATTCCCAATTGAGACAAATATTCATGAATTACTTAATTAAAGAATGGATTATTGCCACATATGGGTGACCATTCGAATAATTTGAATTATTAATTCAAATAAAGGTGTCCATTCAAATAACAGGTAATATTAATTCCTTTTTATGTATATTAGCCAAATGGGGTGGGTTTAATTTAATTTAAAGCACTTAGGACTTTAGAATTAAATTAATTTATCATAGGGATTATTTAGCTAATAAAGTCAAAATATTTAAGAATTAATCATGGTGTGAGATTAATGCAATTAGGGTTTTTGCAATTGACATCAAGTCAAATAAAAGTTAGGTAGGAGAGAGAAAATTGCCTAGTAAGATAGGACTTTAATGATGAAAAATCAAAGAAATGCACCAAAATTGATTGAAATTATTAGGTGCCAATTTTGGGGTATTACATTTACCCCTCTTTGAATTGATGTGCAAGCAACGCGTTGATTCAAAGAATAGTTTGATGCGACAGATGAGATTTCAGGATTATCCCTAGAACAGAGCTTAACCCTCAGAAGTCAAGGTTAGGATGCCAAAACATTGAAATAGATCGAATTGCAGAACCACCTTCAAAATGAAGCATGATTCTCTGAAGTCTAAGTTAGATTGCGAAGACAACGGTCTAATGAGAACTTGAGAGGAGACTGGAATCAGAGTTAGATTGCCCTAATGCCCATTGATCAAATGATGACAGATGTAAATTTAGGACTAATCTCCAAAATCGGGGTTAGATTGCCCCAATACAAAGCTTAGTCCTTCGAGACCTGGGTTAGATTGCCTAGATAACGGTCCAAAAGAGATTTTGAGAGCTATCTTCAGAACGAAGCTTGAATTTCAGGAATTAGGGTTAGATTGCCCCAATACCTAATGAGATTTCGAGAACCATCTCCAGAACAAAGCTTGATTCCTGAGGATCCGAGTTAGATTGCTCAGATACCTAAAAGATAGATGACTAGATGCGAGGCACGAAGATGCCCCTAGTGAAGAGATGCCCCAAGCGGTGAGGACTTTGATGTAGATCAGATTAAAATGAGACTGGTTCGACAAGATTCAAATGATGTAATCATCTTGCCCCCTCGGGAGTGAAATTGAAAGATGACATACCAGAAGGACGATTGCCAACAAGAGGTTGCAGAGTAGAAGCAATCAAACTAGATTCAAGAAGCTGTCGAAGCAATTTGAAGTGATCGGGAGGTCCTGTTGACCAAGTTTGACCATAGTTGATCATGGTTGACCAAATTTGACTAGAGTTGACTTTGATGAAAATATTGAAGATCTTGAGAAAATGATGAGGATCTAGCAGGAAGATGACACCAGAAGGCTGACTACATAAGCGTCTGATCCCAAAGGGTCCCATAATTTAAAACATGATTTTGAGTAATCTAGAGATGTCAAATTTTGATTTCGATCCCAAAAATGGATTCAGAGCAATCGATTTAGCCAAGGGTGCAATTTTTACGCAAAATGGAGCACTTTGAAAATTAGGTCAAAAAGCTATATAAGGCCTGGAGGGGTCACTTTCAATTCATTATTCACTTTTGTCTTCTTGCGAATTTGAGCTCTAAGAGAGAGAATGGAGGGCATTCCAGTGCATATGCATTGATTTGAGCACTCACAACGACATGCCTGGTCATCGGAGTATGACCCACCCATGAGTAGTCGATAACCCTCCTTGCATTTCAATTTTTACTGCTTTCTAGGTCTATTTAGGTTAGATTTGGCAACTTTAGGAGCTTGTTCTTCAAGTCTCACGTAAGGAAATAGTTTCCTCACGCTGGCCTCAGTCGCCCCTCACGTGAGGAAATGGTTTCCTCGCATGGGTCAGGGCTTCCTCGCCCGAGTCTACCTGGAGTCTCGCGCGAAGCGCTAGTTCATTTCGCGCGAAATTTCTCGCTCTCGCGCAAGAGAAGGTCCTGTCTCGCGCGAGGGAACAATTTCCTCGCGCAGGACGCTGCTGCAGTGTTGTAAAATCTTTTCTTGAATTTGCCAAATTTGCATGAACTCAGCTAAGTAGAGCATCGTAGAGTCATGTCTAGGATAGATGCATTGTTGTATTTGTTGTTGTTTCGAAAACCATCATATTGAGATACTAATCCAATGTCATCGCTTGCTTTGTAGGTTAACTTTCCCGATGTTGCCTTCTGGTCACATCATCCAGTGATCACTACATTAGTCCAGCGATTGACAGATGTTGAGAGTGCACATATTGAGGGACTCGGTCTAGGATATTTGCGTGATATACTGACATTTGAGTAAATCATGGTCTTCTTGGTGCACTTGTTGAGCATTTCCATTCGAAGACAAACACCTTCCATTTGCCACTAGGGTTGATGACAGTCACTCCTGAGAATATTTACAGGATCTTGCGGATACCCGTCCACGGCGCCTGAGTAGAGTACGATGTATAATCGAGGGTAGGCACAGTGGCATTGAGGACTATATTCTGAGATGATCTAGTGATGGGTCGGGTCATCTCTTGGGAGGATTTGATCAGCAGGTACAGCGGTGCTCACCCATTAGCTGTTGTTCTCGCTATGTTCTTAAGTTGTTATCTGGTTCCTGATCGAGGTCAGCATGGTTTGGAGTGCGATTGGGGGTCGATGCTGCAGTGGATGTTAGCCAGACCAGCAGTCAGATTCAGATGGGGTGAGTGCATGCTCGCCCATATGTACCACGAGATGCATGAGATTATGTATCGAGGAGCTAGGACCATGGCAGTAGACATCATTGTTCTTCAGATCTAGGCCTGGGAGAATCTCCCTATTTGCAGGCTTATATATCACGATACATGGCAAGCGTTGGAGCCTTACATATATAGGTATGCAGATCTAATGACTCAGTCATTACTGGGTAAGACAGAGCAATGGCGCAGACAGCTTGATGACATGGCAAATGTTCTCTGGAGACCTTGGGTTGCGACTGAGCCATGGGATGATGCTCGGCAAGAACTTTCTTACATGTTTGTCTCGCGTCCACTAATCGGATGTAGTGTTACTATCATTGAGTGTTTTCTTGTTACACGTGTCTTGCATTAGTTTGGGAGACGGCAAGACATCTCCTAGGTGTACTGCCCCTATGCCCACTTTGTCGATGAGGAGAAGAAGGGTTGGCACTTGAGATTAGATCCGGGTAGATGTGCGATCGAGGTGCGCATACCTCAAGCCCGATGGGATTATATGGTGGATGTCACCAATGTAGGGATGATGCTTGCATACAAGGATCACTACCTAGCCAATCCTTTTCCCAGATTTACAGATCCTGCAAGGATGGGGCAGAGAGCTCAGTAGCAATCAGCATAGTAGTCGCCTGCACAACAGCAACAGGAGCAGCAGGTACCATTACAACGGCTTGGGCAAAGAGTGTTGAGGCCCAGTTTAGCGCAAACAGACATCCCTCGAGGACTATGGGGTCAGATGTAGGTGCTGGGAGCAGTGGGACCCAACAAAGGTCTACCAGGTAGAGGACATGGGACCCATCATAGCGAACGCCTTTGGGTGATGATATAGACATGCAGGATGTTCCAGCAAGAGCACAAGTACCATAGCTGTGGGAGGCTCTCAAGAAGAGTCGGGAGAGGGTCAGGCAGGTACAGTGCGAGAGAGATGACTACCACACATGAGTCATCATACAAGAGACCCGTATAGCTGATCGAGAATGGGAGATCAAAGAGCTACGAGAGGCGTTACCATGGTCGCAGATAAAGACCAGATATGAGGTTGCTCAGGCAGCTTATTATTATGCGGCATATTGTGGAGTCATTACAGATTTATCAGAGCAGGTGCCTCCATTTTTTGAGTATGCTAGAGCACCATAGGTACCACCACAGTGACTGATGCCCCCTCCTTAGATACCGATGCCACCTCCACAGGCACCACCACAGGGACCACCACCACTCCTAGGTGGCGATGGGAAAAGTTAGCATATTTTGATACATATATTGTAGCCCATTTTTTATACTGTGCTCAAGTAGCACCCTTCTTTTGTATATGACATTGATTTGAGATATATATATCAGATCACAATTTTGATATCATTGTACCTATCGATATATTGCTTTAATGTTCATGTTTTATGAGATGTTTCCTAGATGATTTAGATGTATGAATTAGATATGTATGAGATGCACATGTTTCTTTTATGATATGAAAATGCACATGTTTTATTTTATGATAATGTATGGATATGAAATGTGAAATGCAATAATAGATGGTAGATAAATGAATGCAATGTATGATTTTATTTATGCTTATAATGGATGCACATGCAAATGAATATGTAAATGTATATGGATTTATGGATGCAAATGAAAATGCAATGTATGCAATGAAAGTGTAATGTATATGGTACTAATCATCTCATGTAGAGTTTTAACAATATATGATAGGTACTAATCAAAAAGATGTTTCGAAGATCAAGAGCGAGGACCGGACACTTGTCCAGCCAAGACGAACCCGAGACAAAAGATGAGAACCTTTGATGAATGGATCTAGAAGAAGACAATCAAGAGAGCACCAAACACTGTCTCAATGCAAGCCTAGAATGAAAATGCAAGCCTAAGCTAAGCACAAACCCTAGGACCTGGTTGTTGGACTCATCGTATTATCATCATAGAGTGCTTTTAGGTACGGGACAATCGCAAGATGTCATACAATCCTCACTGACATGAGAATATGAATATGACATAAGTCTTAGATTTGTCAGAATGAGATGTAAGCATTAAGGCACAAGAAGCCAAAATGACCTAAACACCTATTCTTTTTAATTTAGCAAGTTAACATAAGCATCAAAGCACAATTGCTAGAATGACATGAATGTTGCTTGCATACAAACACACTAGACACACAATAGTTCCTTCCTTTTCCAAAGAATGCTCGCAGTGACCCTTACGTTCACTTAGCAGGACGAGCATTTGCAATTTCACTTGTAGCAGAAAGAAGTCACTCAAAACAGACAAGGAGAAGAACCAACCTCACCAAAGCGTCCATATAAAAGGAGTCGAGGTACACATGGCCATTCAATATGAGATGAAGGCTCTTACAGATGGACACCCATCTCATATGAATTCATTGGATCATTGGAACTAAACCAACAAACAGAAAGCAAAGGAAAGATCATGCCCCCGGTCATTGCTTCTCTCGGTCAAGGAGATGTCTTAGAGTTTCTTTAGGAGGAATGATAAAGCAAAAGAACAACACACAAAAAAGAAAAGCTCAGCATGCTTCAAAGGAACACAAATTCAATTTTAGTTTCAGTTTATGTTTGTGTTCAAGCGGATTGAAGTCAAATCAAAAGTGTACAATGTTCAAAGTCTCAACGGGATAGCAACAATAGGCAGACGCAATGAGAACCACTGGTGACCATCACGAGAGATGAAGTCTCAAGAAGATATCGAAGCATGAACCAAGTATCAGTAGGTGAACATAGTGAGAACCACTGGTGACCGATACAAGGAAGGTTCTCGAAAGAGAGAATTAAGCACAAATGAAACATCAACAAGCAGACGCAGTGATGACTGATGTAGGGAAAAGATCTTGAAAGAGAGGGGTTCGAATGAGAGCTAGGTATCAGTGGGAAGGCATAGTGGGAACCACTGGCGATCGATACACAAGAGATCCTCAAGGAGAGAAATCTCAAAAGGTAGCTAGGCATCAACAAATGGATGCAGCGAGAATTGTTGGTGACTGATGCACAAACAAAGCTTCTGGAAGTGATAGGACAATGCCCCCTAGACCAGGAAGGTGCCCCCAAGTGTGATCAGTTCCAATCCATGAAGATTTGAGGAAAATCTTGAAGACAACTGAAAGCAAGTGCATGAGCTAGCAAACTAAAGCAGGAAACCAACTAAAGCGGGAAAGCGAGAAAGCGGGAAAGCAAGAGCCAAATTGTGTTGAGATGAGATATAGCTTTAGGAAACAAGAGGCGCATGTTTACCAGGTTTTCACCATCTTGGCAGAGATTCTATTTTTGCTACCATGACGTCTGTTTGCCAGGTTTTCATTAATGGCACATTTTTCTTCTTTTTCATTTTTTTGTACTTTTCTCTTCTTTTTTTTGTATTTTTGAATATTTCATTTTTTTTGTATTTTTGATCTTTTAATTTTTTTTTTGTATTTTTTCAAATTTTCTATTTTTTTTATTATTATCAAGGTGCCTGTTTACCAGGTTTTCACCAAGATAATAGATACATCAAAGCGCTTGTTTACCAGGTTTTCACTAAGATTATCATTTTTTCAGGACATTTTGCAATTTTTAGGATTTTTGACAATATACCATTTTTTGGATTTTTTCAGGACCAATAAGTATGTACATGAGCACACAAAGAATGCCTTAGTTGTAGAATTTCTTCAAGTGAAGAGCGTTGAGAGGCTATTTGAGCTATTCTCCTTTAGTGGTGGAGAGTTGGTAAGCGCCAGACCCAAACGTTGCAGTGATAACATACGGACCAAGCCAGTTTGGTTCAAATTTTCCTTTCTGGACCCACTATTGTTGATTCTTGGGGTTCTCTCTCAGAATGAGATCACCCACTTAGAATTCCCTTTGTTTGACTTTCTTATTGTGGGCTTTAAACATCCTCTTTTGGTATGCTCTTAGATGATCGAACGCCACCTTCCAATGTTCATCCAGTAGTTCTAGCTCTTGAAGCTGGGATATTCTATTTTCTTCATCAGTGAGGAGGCCCCTCAAAGAGATTCGCAATGTAGGAATCTCGACCTCAATAGGCAATACTACATCTGCTCCATAAACCAAGGCAAAGGGAGTGGCCCCTGTTAGTGTTCGAATACTTGTTCTGTAGGCCCATAAAGTCGGATTAATCTGGAGGTGCCAATCTCTACCAAATTTATGAACTGTTCTATGTAAGATTTTGAGAATTGTCTTATTAGAAGCTTCTGCTTGTCCATTACCCTAGGGATAATAGATAGACAACCAATGTTGAATGATCCTGAATTTGGTACATAACTATCTTAGGTCCTTGTTCTTGAATTATCCCCCATTGTCAGTGATAATGGATGAGGGTACACCGTATCTACAGATGATATAGTTCAGTATAAATATAGCCACAGACTTGCCATTAGCTATAGCTAGAGGCACTGCCTCAACCCACTTGGTAAAATAGTCAGTACTTGTGATGATAAACTTATGTCCTCTTGAAGAAGAAGGACATATCTGAACCACCAAGTCAAAGGCCCGTTGTTGAAATGGCCAAAAATTGATGAAAGGAATAAGCTCTTTAGTAGGAGCATGGATCAGATTGTCATGAAATTGGCACTTTTTATAGGTCTTCGCATATTGAACTTCTTTCTCCATATCCGGCCAATAGTAACCATCTCTAATAAGTTTTTGAGCTAACATCAGACCACTCGAATGAGACACATAGATACCTTCATGTACCTCAGCTAGCACACGTTTGGACTCATCGGGTTCTAGACACCTAAGCAGGGTACCATCTAGACCCTGTCTATACAAGTCGTTTGCTATGATGACATACCGTGAAGCATTACGAATTAGGTGACGCTTTTCATTCTAGGTATAGGTGTCTGGAATGATTTGGTCACAAAGGTAGGAATAGATATGGTGGTAGCAAGATGAGTCATGTCTAATAATTGAAAAGATCATCTTGGATTCGAGAATATCATAGACTGGGTAGTGTAATGCCTCCACCAGGAATTCATGTCTGAAGTCATTTTCTGGAATTTGTAACATTGAAGCAAGAGTGGCCATAGCATCAGCCGCTTTATTATCTACCCTTGGAATTTGCTGGAAAGAAATGTGTGCAAAGTACTGTTTGAGATCATCCACCATTCATTTGTAAGGCACTAGCTTGTCATCTTTTGTTTGGTAGATATCATTAACTTGGTTGATGATTAACTGAGAGTCTCCAAATACCTTGAGCTCATCTACACGCCATTCAATGGCTATCTTCATGCCATTAATGAGAGCTTCATATTCAACGATGTTGTTTGTGCAGGGAAACAACATTTTATAAGCTTTTGGCAATGAGTATCTTTGAGGTGTTATAAACATAATTCCTGCACCTAATCCTTGTTGAGTGAATGATCCATCAAAGAACATGCTCCAATCTTGATGTGTGAGAAGCATGATGGATTCATCTGGGAATTCAATATTCAAAGGCTGGTGATCTTTCAAAGGAGCTTCCGCCAACTGATCAACAATTGCTTGTCCCTTAATAGCTTTTCTTTCCACATACTCAATGTCAAATTCACTAAGTATCATCACCCATTTTGCTAATCTACCCATGAGGGCAGCCTTGCTCAATAAGTACTTTAATGGATCAATTTTTGCAATAAGCCTTGTAGTGTGAGCAAGCATATAATGCCGCAAATTTTGAGAAGCAAACACTACTGCTAGACAAGCCTTCTTAATGACAAAATAGTTCATTTCATAGGAAACCAATGTTTTTTTGATATAATATATAGCTCTCTCTTTGTTGTTTTGGTCTTCTTGAGCTAAGAGAGCACCTAAAGATGTATTCGTTGCTAAGATGTATAGTATGAGCAGCTTCCCATGAATAGGAGGCATCAATATAGGTAGATTAGCAAGATATTGTTTAATCTAAGTGAGTCCCCTATCACATTCCTCATTCCATTTGTAAGTCACCTCCTTATGCAAAGTTTTTGTGAATGGTTGTGACTTGTCAGCCAACTGTGAAATGAAATGCCAGATAGATTGTAGCCTTCCCTTCAGTCCCCTCATTTGACTGATGTTATTGGGTGGAGGCATGTCCATAATACCTTACACTTTTTCAAGATCAACTTCTATGCCTTTAGTTGAAATGATGTAACCCAAGAGTTTCTCAGAAGTGACACCAAATGCACACTTTTTGGGATTAAGTCTGAGACTAAATTGTTCCATTCGGTCAAGTATGGGACCCAAATTTGTGAGATGAGTTCCTCACTACATGCTTTTGGCTAAAGTATCGTCCACATAATCTTCCATTGTTTTATGCATCATATCATGGAAAATGGTAGTGACAACTCTCTGATATGTTGCTCCAGCATTCTTAAGCCCAAAGGGCATGACATTCCAGCAAAAGGTGCCCCAGGCACATGTGAAAGCAATCTTTTCTTGATCTTATGGTGCAATTTTTATTTGATTATAGCCAGAAAAGCCATCCATCAAGGAATGCATCTCATAACCTGCTGTCATATCCACTATCATGTCAATGTTGGGTAGTGGGAAGTCATCTTTTGGACATGCCTTATTTAGATCTCTAAAGTATTTGCATACATGAATGGATTTATCATGTTTGGTGACTGGAACAATATTGGAAATCCACTCTGCATAGTCAATAGTCCTTATGAAACCAGCTTTAAGAAGCTTTTCTAGCTCTGCTTTGACCAAAAGTGCTACGTGTGGATGCATCTTTCGTAGCTTCTATTTAACAGGTTTAATACCTGGTGCAATGGATAGATGGTGCATGATTAGATTGGGGTCTAATCTAGGCATGTCAGAGTAAGTCCATGCAAAGTTTGTTTTCTTGCTTTGAAAGAAGCTAGTGAACTCTTCTTTTTCTTTTGCAAATAATGATTGTGCTAGATGAATAATTTGTGGAGCAACCTCTGTACCCAAATTCATTAGCTGTGTTGGCTCAATCAACACTGATGAGCTCTCTTAAAAGTGGCTCAAAAACATATCAAGTATCTCATCCTTGGGCACCTCAAAGAGGTTTTCACCCTTGGATACGTCTTTTATTTTTACTATTTTTGGCTCTAATTTTTCCACAATGTGGTTTTCACCATCAAAGCATCTATTTTTTCTTCTTTTAATTTTTTAACTATGATACTTGATATCTGCCTCTGTCATGCTGACACTACTTTCACTGGTGGAGGACATTATAGGTTCAATAGCATGGAGGTAATAGGCTAGATCATAATCATTCTGGAATGTTAGGACTTCATTAGATGATGAGGGGGAGTTCTAGTTTATCAGATTGGGATTTTTGAGTGAAAGAGAAGTAGTGACTAGTTCAATTACATTCACGGTATAGCCATCAAAAGCGTGGATGAGCAAGTCAAGACCTAGAGTGATCTCATCCAAAGGAGTGTTCAAATCCCTATAAGACCTTATGTCAGAAGTAGAGGATACATTAACACCAGTGTCATCTAATTCATGTGACCCAATGCTAGACCCTTCACCTACTTCAAGCAATCTTTCATAAGTATGCACCATGTCTATATCTTTATCATAAGTAGCATCAGATAAAGATTCAAACTTGTACTCATGTGAGTCAGTACTTGATGTGGGAATTCCATTAGCACTGGTTGTATCATCATCTTTACCCCTTGCAGTATTAATGGCTCGCTGAAGTAGATCTTTTTCAAATTGCTCTTGGAAATGTGGGGGTATATACCATTCACGCTGAGAGTTGAAATCAACCATTTGTATTTCTCTCCTTTGGTCATACATGAGTCGATGTACCGAAGTGATCTCATCAGAATCACTATCAGTCTCTATCATGTGGATAGGTATAATAGGTTCATCTAGTTCTGCAAAGAGTGCAGCAAGTTCCAGAGGAATAGGATATGGAAACATGTCTTCATCAGAGCTGGCCTCTAGATTAGTAACTTCAAACTCTAGTTCAGGTTCAAGGTTAGGGTCTGGCACAAACTTGTTTATCCCTAAATGAAAGGGGATCTTTTTTAAACCTAAGCCAGTAGTATCCTTTGTGCGACGACCTGTAGCTTCAATGGGTTTCAGCAAACCATTGTCATTCCTTCCTATAGGACCACTTCCTTATAGCCAAAGCACTTCATAATCTTGAAGGCCTCACTGTATGGCTCTTGTTCTAAGTCTGGAGGTGGAGTAGTTGTTTTAGATGCTTATTTTCCTTTATAGATCCAAGCTGTGATGGCTCTTTCTTCATCCTCATCTTCTAAAGGTGTAGAGGCCCGTACAAAGGTGCCATTGTAGATTGTTTGAGGAGGGTCATCAAAAGTTTTGTTATTCTCAGAAGGTCTCCCATAAGAGCGTGGAGACAAAGGTAGAGAAACAAGTGATAGCATAGGTTCAATTCGGTATTCTCCCATGTCTGTATCCTTAAGTCTCAAAGTTTGTTCCATTTCCTTTAGCTTAGCATCATAAAACTCAGTGGAATCTCTATTAGCCAAAACAAAGCTATCTGCAGATTACGCAAGAGTGTTGTAAGAGTAATTGGTATTAGCAAGCACAGTGACTTCCACCCCATGGAATGGAAACTTAATACATTGATGGTATGTAGACAGAACAACCTGCATCTCATGAATCCATGGACTACCCAACAAGATGTTGTAGGCAAGAGGAATGTCAAGAACTTGAAAAGTAACATCTCTTTCAATAGGTCCTATGCAAATAGGTAGCACAACTAAGCCTTGGGATTTGTGTTCCTCTTCATCATAAGCTTTGATGGTAATCTTTTTGTGGGAGTCTATACAATTCTTATCATAACCTAGCTGAGTAAGCAGCTTAGCGGAACAGATATTAAGACTAGCACCATTGTCTATGAGCACTCGACGGACGCGTTTAGGACCTATCATGACCTCTATATGCAAGGGAGCATTACGCGAATGAATCAGAGAGTGATCATCTTCTTCGGAGAAGGATAGATAGTGAGGCGAGGTCAAATGACCCGCCATAGATTGGAACCAGTTGAGATCAAGATCTTTGGGAACATTTGCCTTGGTGAGGGCTTTATCCAGAATCTACCTGTGAGCAGGCGAGATTTTCAATAACTCAAAAATGGTAATCTAAGCATTGGTTCACTAAAGCTGATCTAAGATGGTACAACTAGCGGAGCTAGATGTGGGAACCGACTTCGTGTTCTTGTTGGTAGGGCCAACAGCATTCTTGTCTACAGTTTGTTTCAGAGTGGAAGTAGGAGGATCAAGACCTTTCAAAACAACCCTTCCATGTGATCGAGTAACAACATTAGCACAATCTTGAGGTTGTTCAAATTCAGACAAACAAGACACAGAACTATGCAAGATGAAAGGAGTCTTAGGTTTGGGGGCATCGCCGCTCCCCTTAATAGTAATCACGTCACAATATTCTATCTCAATAGGTTCGATCATACCAATAACATTGTCATCATTAGTGTATGTGTAATTAACTTTTGCATTGGTATTCTTAGTGTTTGAAGACTCACCCTTCTCGTAAGGAGGGAAGGGATCCTTAAATGCTTGATGGTCTGAATTCTTGTTATGACCATCCATGACAATGTCACCACTATTAATCAAATCTTGGACCTTATGTTTCAACTGAAGACAAGTAGAAGTCTTGTGACCCTTATTTTGGTGATAGTCACAGTAAGCGTTGTCATTCCACCAATGAGGTCATGGTTGTGGTTCATAGAGACATTTTTCCAAAGGAGAAAGAATCTGATTTTGCACAAGATTTTTATAGACCACATCAAGTGGTTCTCCCAAGGAAGTGAATTCACACTTGGGTCGAGATGCCCAAGGTTTATTTCTAGAAAACCTTGAAGGTTGTTGATTTTCTTTCGTAGGATTTTCAGCAGCTTTAACCGCTTGTATGCTAGAAGAGAGATTAAAAACAAACTTAGTAGGCTTCGAGATCACATTGTCAACCACTCCATCATTCACAATGTCTCTATTCTTATTGAAAAACCTCCCCTTATCCTTATTTGAGTTTGAAGATCCTTGCTTGTTGTCTTTGCTTAAGGTTAATTCCCCTTTTTTTATCATAAAGGCCTTTATTCACACTACTTGTTTAATCATGCTATCAAAGGTTAGAGGACCTTGTAATTACACTTGGTACCCAAAGTTTGGGACAAGATTGTCCAAGAAAATGTCAAGTCTCTCAGACTCTGGTAGCTTGTGAGGACACCTTGTGCATAATTGTCTCCACCTTTGGAGAAATGTTAGGAAACATTCTCCTTGTCGCTGTTTTAAATTGCAAAGATCCTGGATGTTGACCAGATGCTGAATATTATGTGAGTAATATTAGAGAAATAGATTAGCCATTTCATCAAAAGTCTTAATGCCAGTGGGCAAGCGAGAAAACCACTCCATAGCTGGTCTGCCCAAACTACGAGGAAATAGGCGCATAAGATACATTTGGTCATGCATGAATTCCATAGATAATGCACCAAACTCCCTCAAGTGATCTTGGGGATTGGTTGCACCCAAGTATTTGTCATATTTAGGGAGCTCTACACCTCTGGGAAAAGGTGGCATGTGAAGACTTCTATCAAAGGGGAAAGGACAAATGTTTTCCATTGTGAATTGTTGAGCGGGTTTGTCCTTATTCTTCACAAGTTGACTAATCTGATCTTGCATGTCTCAAACCATTTTTTGCAACTTTGCGGTCTCAATTTCTTCTTCCTTGGCGACAAGCGTTTCAACTTGATAGTCTGGGGGTAACTTGGCCCCTTGTTTAGCTAGCTCAAGAAAGTATATTTCCTTCTCCTCTAGAAGGAGGATCTCCATCATCTTAATAAGACCCTTGTTTGCTTTGGCAATGTCTATATCATTTTGAGTTATGGTTTCATCACCATTGTTGCCAAGGATCTCATAAATACTTGAGACTTGATCTTGAGTCTGATCGTATGGAGCAGGACGATAGTGATGCACTGGTTGACCACCTTGAGCTTTATTCTGAGCTTGGTGTTGATCATCTTGGGTTTGATCATAGCGATGCTCATTTCAAGGTTGAGCATGACATTGGTCATTAGAGGATTGACCAAAATTTTGGTTGTTTTGAGACTGATCAAAAGTTTGACAGTATTTGCCTAGTTGAAAGTCAAATGGCTCTCCCATCTTGTTGTAGGCCTATGCAGTAAATGAAGACTCAGTAGAATGATATGCACAATGTCAAAAGGGTGTATCCAAGGTAACTCTTAGCATTCAAACAGGATCAAGAAGATCAATAGGTTTAGATGAGTCGATATCATCAACATGATCGATAGGTTCAATGATAGGACTAGTCCAAGGAAGCGGTCTTCCAAAGTTGTGAAATAATGAATTGTTTTGGAAGAATGAGTTGTCTTGACCTTGAAATGAGAAACCAGGTTGCACTTCAAACAACTGATTAAAACACTCTTGGAACACTAGAGATGATTGAGACAAGCTAACTTTCAAAGTACTCAACAAAGAACTTGAGGATCCCTCACAATGTTCAGATTGCACATTAGGTTCAGGATAACTTATTTCCTGATTACGAGGTTTATCCCTATCTTGACCAGTATTACAAATGGGATAAGTTTTTCCACTTTGAGTCGTGACAATCATAGATGAAGATGAAATGAGAGAAGACTCGGGATAATGCTAAAACTCAGTCTCTAGGAATAAGGCAAAGGAGATAAAGGCTAGAACAACCGAGATGTGAAATGCACCTGGTATGAATCATCAGGAGTATGGCTAGAACAACTGAGATAAGACTATCGAAACATGAGGTACAAAAGCACAAAAAGATGAGATAAAGATCAAGGAGACAAATGAGAGTTTAAGCAAAATTGATCGGTTCACAGCTCAAGACACTTAGTTTCTGACAATGAACAACAGGAAAATAGATAAATAGACCTCAGACAAAAACTAGATTAGATTAGAAGTCAACCAGTCAACGGGAAATAAGTCTCTATTTTGAAAACCAGGCTACAGGTTTGCATGAGAAAGTACCAAGCCGCACGAGAGAATGCCAGGCTTCGCATGAGAGAATGAAATCTCACGCGAGAAAGTGCTCAGTTTTTTAAACTTCGCGCGGGAAAAAATACAGTGTTCAACAGTTCAATGCAAATTTTGAGATAAAAGACAGGTTTAGGGACACAGTGTAAATGGTTTTTAGAGAGGAAATCCAGTTTCCAGATAGGTTTGAAGAATGGTTTAATCAACAATCTTAGTTTGAAGGTTTCAATCATTCGTTTACAAGCATGAAGGTTTGATCAAGCAATGGTGACACAAGAAGTAGTCGAAAACAGACCTACCAAGGACAAAGCAACTTGGTAGTATCATGGGAGTCTTTGTTTAATCATGATGGACAAGTTTAAGACTCGATAACAAACACATAGTTATCCCTACAAAAAAAAATGGTGAGAAGACAAAACCTTTGCCCCACTGCTTATGTGCATGCGTGCACCTCACACAATTGTGTCACCCCCTAGAGGGCGCCCATGTTTTTGGTGTTTCCAAGGACTCAATAGTATATGTTCAAAGGTTACCCTTATGGCATGGGCCAGTGTCATATACCACCTTCAAGCATCCAGGTGCATGCCTATGGTGGGAATCTACGGGAGAGATTCTTCCCCCTCCTTGTGCAAAGATTATGACTCCTTTTGGAGGTGAACTGGGTAGGAAACTAACTAGGGAAAGTTCTTAGTGGGATTACATTCACACTAACCTTTGGTGCCCCCAATATAGGGCTAGGGCCTCGCAACCACACCAACACCCGAAAGTCATACACCCCGCAAGTAGGGCTAGGAGCGGCGCCGCTCAGTACAACATATGGAGCCTTCTCAAGATGATGTTGAAATCAAGAGAAGGAAGTTAACATGGTTTTGGAGCCTTTAGAATCAACAAAAAATTCTTTATTATAGTGAGTCAGAATCACCGGCGATAGGTGCATACTCACTTGGGTCGTTCCTAGAGGTTCAACTTCCAGCAGGCCCTCTAAAGGTGACACAACTTGGCTTAGATTTGAGGGTTTGATTTTCTATTTCTCTCAAAGAGAGAAGAGCATACTTCTCTACCTCTTCACTTCATCCAAACACATCAAGAAAATTCATCACCGAGTTATCTTCACTCCACCAAATCCATAAGCTTTTGGGTTTTTGGTTCTCTCAAAGAGAGAAGAGCATAATCCCCTGGCAAGTAGAAGTGCTAAAGATTCACTACCTTTCTTCGCTTCCCCAGGTATCCATCATTCTAGCAACATCTGGGTCTCGATTTCATCCGTGGGCATCAATTCCACGTAATGAAGAGCCTATTCCCCTACTTTGCTATCAGGACCCTTAAAAAATTTTAACGGAGCCCTAATTAAACTATGTGAATGAAAGGAAGAAAACAAACACAACGTTTTAATTATTCTTCGACAATCGTCCTGCAATCAAACTGTTAGCAAGTTTTAAGATCTTCGACAAAGCAACCTGCAGACCACTGTTATGATGTGACAGAAATAGAGATATGAAATCAACTGCAAAAGCAGATGTCAGAAAAAAAACAACAGAAAATTGCAGAATCTGGAAATTTTAATTGTCTGACAGAGAAATTTTAATCTTAGGAAGTATAGCACAGCACGCGAGAAAGTACCAGGGTCTGCACAAGAAAGACAATTTCACGTGAGAGAGTGCTACAGGGAGCAAAACTTCGCGTGGTATGCTCAGGAATCTCACACGAACTTCCATACACAGAGAAGTACAGACGTATGATAGATTGCAGAATTTAAAAAAAAAAATTAAAATCATTGAGGCTAGAAGTCAAATTTTCGGCCCCATGGTAGGCGCCAGAATGTTATAAGTTGAACGTGAACCTCTAATCCAGCTACAAACACAACATAGTCATTGCTCGATCATCGAATCATGAAATTGAGTATGAATTACCCATTCACACGATTCTATTGATTTGACATGTTGCCTTCTAATTAATTGGGGTGTTTGATTTACTCTTAGAACGAGAGTCAACAATAGAAGACCAAGCTAATACGAAGGATTTTCAAAAGCTTGAAAGATGAACAATAATGAAATTAATCTAGAAATGAGAAATGCAATTAATCTAATAGCTTGAAAGAAATATGAAGATGCAAGTTAATCTAAATAACTTTGAAAGAAATATGGGATTAATCTAATAACAATAATTAAAACTATATTAAATGAGAGTGCAATATTATACTAAAATGAGAAATTAAACTAATTATGCAATGAAAAAGCTTGGAAATATGAAGATAAATGAGACTAAAATTCACTATAGTATGGATGCTCTCACAATTGCCTTCTAATTAATGAGGAAGAAGGTTCATTATATAGACTAGCCCGGGAGAGGAATGAAGAGGTTCTTGAAATGAAACCGTTGACTCTTCATTCCCAATTGAGACAAATATTCATGAATTACTTAATTAAAGAATGGATTATTGCCACATATGGGTGACCGTTCGAATAATTTGAATTATTAATTCAAATAAAGGTGTCCGTTCAAATAACAAGTAATATTAATTCCTTTTTATGTATATTAGCCAAATGGGGTGGGTTTAACTTAATTTAAAGCACTTAGGACTTAAGAATTAAATTAATTTATCATAGGGATTATTTAGCTAATAAAGTCAAATATTTAGGAATTAATTATGGTGTGAGATTAATGCAAATTAGGGTTTTTGCAATTGACATCAAGTCAAATAAAAGTCAAGTAGGAGAGAGAAAATTGCCTAGTAAGATAGGACTTTAATGATGAAAAATCGAAGAAATGCACCAAAATTGATTGAAATTATTAGGTGCCAATTTTGGGGTATTACAACACCCACCCTTAAGATGAACTGTGGGAGAAGCTAAAAACCTAGAAAAAACAAACTAAAAGCAAATGGGTTCTGACAACGAAAGGCTTGATCGGCACCCAAGTACAAAAGAGACTCTCTGTAAAGAGGAGAAATAGAGAAAACCACATGGGAAAAACTCTACTCCAAAAAGAGATGAAGACTAGTCTGAAGGATTGAAGAAGCATCCAAAACTAGGAATGTTCCAAAAAATAGGAACAAGGATGAACATGTAGAACATCACTGAAGTAAGAAGCTGCAAACGATGTCAAGAAGTAACTGCTGATATGAAGATCCTCCACTGAAATAGAACATGATCAGGTAAAGAAGACTGCAATCTGCATGAGTGCCCTCAAATGACACTACTCAAATCTAGAGGCAAACAACTGAAGTTGATGATACAAATACTGTAATTTGCATGAGTGCCCTCAAATGACACTATTCGAATCAAGAGGCAAAAAAAGGAAAATGCTTGAAATTGAAGATACATATGGCATAAAAACACCAAAGTCTAAAGTGTTGATCAATCAAAGATAGAAGAGTGCCTCCAAAAATAGGAAAGAAAGAGTGTTCATATGGTAAATGATCCATCTCATCGAAATGCATAGGTACCTAGCCACTGCATCTACCTAGTACATAGGAAAAAATTTAATGAATACATAGCTCACATTATCAAACAAAGGAAGCGAAAGAACCAATAGTAGAAAACCCCCCCATAATGATGACAAGGGAGAGGTGATAGGTACACTAAAAAAGACGTCCAATATGAACTGCATGATGAAGAAGAACCGGGAACATCCAAGGTACAAAGAGAGTACAAACACAAATAGAGATACGTGAGGCTAATGTCATTGGAGGAACACTCACGTGACAAAGGTAGATGGATCTTATATCTTCTTTATAAGGATTGATCTCCTCTATTTTTATAACAGATCACAACATATACCATTCATTATTGAATTGCAACTTTTTTTTGTACATCAAGGAATGGATCCTCTCTCATGGATCAATGTGTTCATGCCTTTGTAGCTTCTTTCTTCTCTCTCTTTTTGTGATAGGTGTTTGCATGCAGGTGTTCTTGGGATCTGTGGGTTGTTTTCTTATCAACTCCAACATGGTATCAGAGCTTCAAATTTGTGTTCCCCTATCCTCTTCTTGAGAGATTTGATTGTGTTCATCAAATTTGTGTGTTTTAGAGGTTTTTCCATTAGATTTGGGGGGTACCTCTTTTTATGGTCACCTTGGGCTCAAACGGACTTAATTGTTGCGTTCAGAGTGCCCAAGAACCCCTATTTCCATATAATTTTTTTCCAATTTGAACAAAGTTGCATTCTATGGCAATTTTTTTTGCACCAGGGTCTTTCGACCCTATCATGCATCTCGAGGTGACCACTATTTTTTGGAGCACTTTGGGCCCAAACAGACTTCACCATTGAGCTCACAATGTCCAACAACCCCTTGTTTTGATATAAAATTCATCTAATTTGGACAACGTTGCAAGGAGATGCAATTTTTTTGTGTGCAAGGTCGTACGACCTGGGCACGCAATCTGATGCAAGAATATATTTCCAATGGCACCACTAATGACACTGCCAGCAGTCTCCGCCAATAGATTGCTAGCAGTTAGACCCGCAGTGTCCGATGTGGATGATGTCGTGGTCATCGCCGATATCAAATATCGCAATAACCATCGTGACAACCGCTAGCAGTCACAGTGTGGTATCCACTGGGGCTACTGGGGCTAACCTTCAGGGTTAAGTGGTTACTCGCCAGTAGTTAGCGAAGGGTTTTAGCCCCCAACTGCTCAGCCAGAGGTCATATGGGGTCCGAGAGCCAGTCACCAGTCACCAGTGCCCAAGAGCTAGCCCTCTAGTCACCACATGAACAGGGGCCATTTTTTCTAGCACCCTAGTGAATTTTTGCAATGATGACCATTTGGATGTCAAATTTAGCCTCACAATTTATTGACGTCAGCATTGCATCAACACTTTCAGACACCCTTTTGGGCCCTCTGGCACAACTATTGGTTTTTTGCTCATAAATTGAGCATATAGTGTCAAAATAGGGAAAATGAGATATCATCGGAAACCTGATTCCGATCTCTATCCAGATATGGAGGTTATAAATTCTAATTTTTCTTTTTTAATGGTGTTTTTTCTGTCAAATCTAGAATTTTGTTTTCACACTTTGAGAGCTATATCTTGCGCATCCGGACTCCGTTTTGGACAAACAAGATATTATTGGAAAGCTTGTTCCATGATATTTCTAGTTTTGTGACTCATTTTTCTAGATTCTTCTCTAGGTATATTTTAATCATTTTTTTGCATTTCTGCACTCTGGTGGATATCTTGCATGTTTCAGGTCCTCAAATCTCTTCCCTTTAGGGGATGGATCTTCTTTGGTTGTTCTTTTGTTTCATCAGCCTTTATCTCTTCTTTGAGAAGTGTATACATCATTTTGTAGCATTCTTTTATATATAGGTACTGAGATAAAGTATCATTATATTGCATGTATGGGATCTTGCACATGTTTGTTCTCTGATACCATGTTGGAGTTTATCAAAAAACAATCCACAACTCCCAAGAACACCTACATGCAAACACCTATCATAAAAAAAGAGAGAAGCAAGAAGCTACAGAAGCCTGAACGCATTGATCCACGAGAGAGGATGCATTCCTTGATGTACAAAAATAAAAGTTGTAATTCAATAATGAATGGTCTGTGTTACAATATGTTATGAAAATAGAGGAGATTAATCCTTATAAAGGAGATCTGAACCCTGAAAGGGTGGAGAAACCTAGGTTGAATTATAATAATTAATAAAGTAATTAATTATTATATGCCAAAGTTCAGCTTAAGTAATAAAGAGATAATAAGTGACTTAGAAATTAAATCAACATGATTTAATTAATAAGTAAAATGGCTTATTACTCTAACACTTCCATCTTCTAACACCATTGAATCCCTTCCATCTATTGACTCCATCTAATTCCCATCCACATCTCCTCCTCCTAGAATTATCCAACCCCATCCAATAAACCTTGTGAGTCCAACTTTCTTCTCTCTATCACAATTGAAGAACCTCCCATCCTTCCATCCACTCCATATGAAGAGTCAATCCATACATCTCCCATCACACCATCCACACCAATCCAATCATGTCAAGATCTTGTCCAAAAGAATGTTGAAATATCCATTGACCTGAATGAAGGTTGTAGCATTCCATCCACTCCATCTCAATTCCCTACCATTTCAATTCCTCCATTACATAATCCATTGTTTCCACCAAATCCATCTCATGATCCTTTGTCATTTACTCTTGTAAATCAAGATCCTACCATTATACCTACCTCATCTCAAGATCCATTACCATCCCCCCATCCCAGTCAAGATCACATTATCATGTCCCCTCCACTTCATGGTCCTTTATCACCTCTAATCCAAACTATCACACCTCCTTCACTTTGTCCCCTTGGTTCACTTACATTCATCCATGGTGGTCCACTTGAAGCAGAAGAAATAAATTTCATATCGACCACCACTCCACCTAATGATGGACTCGCATCTTTTCCTCAAAGTAAGAAGTATCCTAGCTTGGATCAAATACTCAAGAAATGGAATTATCAAGGTAAAGGCTTAGGCCCCCATGAACAAGGTACCCTGGAGCCCATCCATGCCAAAAAAAATCCACAATCTTATGTCTTGGTTTCACCTTTCAAGGTGCTTCATCCAAAAATATCAGTACAACTAATGCAAAATTCAAGGGTGCTTCCAAACCCACTATCACATCTTCTCAACATTCCTCCAAAACATTTAACACCATCTCCTATCCTCCATCATTACAACCCAAGACAATCTATCACATTCCTCCTTCATCCTCAAAATCCATTTTGGGTCCCTATATCCAAAAATATAGCATCACATATGATGCAAAGGTAAGGATAGTGTGTGATAATAAGTAAGATAAGTTATAACTTTGAGAGTTTTAGGCACTATCCCCAAGCCCTCAAGTCCTTCAAATGATCTCAAATTGACCAAGAATCCTCCCAATGAAAAACGGTGGTATATTTGGTGTCTTTGGATTGTATTAGGATGTATTCAAGTTGTTTTATGGTTCCTAGCACTACCCAACACTCCTAGCTCTTCAACCTTCTCCAAATGTTGTCACAGGCCTAAAGCCCTATCTTGTAGCCCTGCAACAATAGTAAATGTCACTTAACTTTGAAAACTTCCAAAGGATTGGCCAAATAATTTATTATTTCTGATACCCTTTTTCCCCTACTATAACATACCAAAAGCATTCTATGGAATCCTTTGGACCATATATGATTGTCTACACACTGTGGCTTCAAAAGTGCAAAAAATATGGTAATTTTACAAAGCAACCTTATGCTCCCTTTACCCTCAAGACTCAAAACTCTCAAAAGTGTCTTATAATGACTTCAAATGGATAAATATCTAAGAAATTAGGCTCAGACCTTCAATAACATCAAAATCCCCAAATTGCTCACTTCAAACCCTCAAGTCTAAGGCTTCTTAAATCTAAGTCCTCCAATCCCTTCCAAGCTCAATTGGAACTTGATTCACCTTTAAAAAAAAAATATAATATTATTCAAATAATTATGTACACCCCTTACTCGATAAAAATGGCTACTCCAATACCTTACCAAGCAATTTCATCATGTTTCTTGCCACAAATCAATGGTGATCACCCTTTCTCCATGTTAACTGCTCATCAAACTATTAGATTCATAAACTACATGTTATATGAAATAATTCCATGAAGGTTAGGCTTTTAATTTCATGGAATTATATTCATCTTTATCAACCTCTTATCAAAACAATGAATTAATAACCCTCAATCAGTGACAGTGTTGTAACAAATAAAATTAAAATGGATTTAAAATAATGCAAAGTTCATCTAAATGTCTTCAAAATGATAAGGAGAGACTCCTAAAACATTAGTGTAACAATCTTGATAGACTATCAATCTCCAAACATGAAACACATCAAAACAATCTTTACAAAATTCTGAGATTTCTTTATTCTATGTTGCAGTCCATACTACATAGATTTCTTCTCTTACTCCGTACAATGGATTCTATACTCATTAAAAGACCTTTACTTAACTTCCATAACCTCTTTTTATCAGTTAGAGGGATTAGTTTAAGGATTTTAACTCTAAAACTTAACTTCCCACCAAAATACTAATCTAGCCATTTGTATTCAAATTTGAATTTTTAAACTTATTAAAAAGGCCTACTTGAATGCCAAACTTTAATCTAATGACCCCTAATGCCTTAGATTCATTCATTGACCTATCCTAAACTCCTAGAACCTCAATTTCATCCTTGTACACTATTGGTCCACTTACAAGCATATTTTGGGTCCTTTTAAGGACATTTCAAATACATAGGTCCATTACATAATTTGAAAGCCATTATAGGCTCTAACACTTCCCAATTGACCTCCTTAGAACAATGCTTGAACATGTCATTCCTCTTATCTTCTTTGGATGCCTCATAGGTCTTCTTAGTCTTCATGGTTGTGTTAAGTGTCCTTGGTGCCCCTGCACCATGCTCCCCTTCTCCAATGAAACTCTTGTCCCAAGAGTTGTGTTTGCTTTGCCTCCTCTCAGTCTTTGGTTCAAGCATAGACTTAGGAATCAAGAAGTCTCCTAAGGTAACCTTCTTTCTCACATTGTTCAAACCTACAGTCACACACAAAGCATTAGAAGAAAAACTTTTATTTGCTATCTGTCTTTGTATAGGACAGTGAGAAGGATTCAAGGATTACATCTTTGACTCCTTTCTTGGATAGGATCCCCTCATAACCATCCCTACTCCATTTCTATATTGATGTTCAATCATAGGACATTTTATTGTCCCAATTTATATAAAATTTAAATCCCAAGGCTCCTCTCCCTTAGGACTGTCATGATTGCCTCTTGACTGTAATTTCTTTCCACTGTGCCAACCAGTATCATGTTACATCTACATACTAACCTTCTTCCCAAAACACATTATTATAGGCTCAAATTGGTTCTCCAATAATTATTTTAACTCATATCTTCTACCTTCTTGATGGACTAAGTATTTTTTTGTGTAGCCATCGTGGATAACTCTTCTAGACCATTGCCAAGATCTTCCCAAAATCAAATGCGCACAACTCATAGTGATAACATCACACAATACCCTTTCCCTATACTTCCCAATTGAAAATTTAATCATGAATTTCTCACTAACAAGCATATTCTGATTCACATTCACCCAAGTTGCATAATATGGCCTAGGGTGTGGAAAAGTTTTCAAATTCAACTTCATAACAACTTCATGAGACACTACAATATGACTTGCTCCTGAGTCTATAATGAGTTTGCATACCTTTCCTTGGATCAAACAATTTGATCTGAAGATGCTTGGATTGTATGGTGCTTTATTTCTCCTTCCCATCAATAAGTATTCTCCTTCCTCTAGATGAATTTCAATGGGTTCTTGCTGCTCTTCCTTTTTGGTTTCTTCCTCTACCAAGTTCACTCTTATTTCTCTACCCTTGTCCTTATTCCACTTAGGACATCTAAAGGATTGGTGACCCACTTCATTACAATTGAAGCATCTTCCTGTGAACACTCCACTTCCTCTTCCTCCACTTCTTCCACCTCTATATCCTCCTCTTGTCTCTAATGAGTATGGCTTGTCCTTGTATTTATCATTGCCATTCTAAAAATTAGTATTGCCTCTACCACCTCTTCCCCTAATTGTTGAACCTCCTCTTGTACCTCCATGTCTCTCATGTCTTCTCTTTATCTTCTCCTTAGCCTTAATGACCAATTTATAACACTCCTCAACTAATCTAGGGGTAGCAAGGCTAAGTTCATCTTGGATATTGAACTTCAATCCCCCCATGTACCTTGCAATCTTCTCTTCAACATCTTCTTCATGGCTCACCCTTATGTCCAACTTGTGAAATTATTTAGTGTACTTTTGTACATCCATGTCTTTTTGGTTGAGACCCTGCAATTTCTTGTATAGATGCACCCTATAATCATTGGGAAAAAAAAATTCCTTCATCTTTTCCATCATAGTATGCCAAGATTTAATCTTGGGCTTCCCATTCTTCCATCTTTCTTCCTAAACACAATCCCACCATAGTAGAGTGTGTCCCTTCAACCTTGACTTTGCAATCTTCACCTTTTTTCCTTCTTCAACATCTTCACATTCAAAGAATTTCTCAACTGCACTAAACCAATCAATCAACTCTTCATCATCCATCTTCCCTCCATACATAGGCAAATATGCTCTTTCCCTCGTATCTCCAGTCTTTATGGCTTTTGCAATCTTAACCATCCTCAGATCTTAAGGATCTAATTGTTCTTCCTCTTGGGGTACCTCTTCTTCTTCAACTTATATTTCCTCATCCTGCCTATTGCTTCTATCTCTCTTCTCTAATGCCAAGATTCTCTCCATCACAGTTCTCATCATCCTATCCTTCTCATGTTCTCCTTCTCCCTTTGTTCCAATATTGCCTTTCAAGTGTTATCTACCACTTTCTCTCTTACTATTCTTGCCAATGCCATGTTTTTCATCCTTGTGGGAAATTCTTCTTCTCCTTCAAACATGGTTCCTGATTTCCTTGACAAGGTGGATCAACTTAGTGCTTCTCCTCAAAGGATACTTCAACTCCAAGGGCTTAATCTAAGGATCCAAACTATCAAAGCTCTCAAGACCACTTACCAAAATTTCCCAAAGGATTCCTACTATTCTTTGATACCACTTGATGCAGAGGTAAGGGTGGTGGGTGATAATAAGTAAGATAAGTTATAACTTTGAGAGGTTTAGGCACTATCCCCAAGCCTCAAGTCCTTCAAATGATCTCAAACTGGCCAAGACTCCTCCCAATAACCAATGGTGGTATATTTGGTGTCTTTGGATTATATTAGGATGGATTCAAGTGGTTTTATGGTTCCAAGCACTACCCAACACTCCTATCTCTTCAACCTTCTCCAATTGTTGTCACAGGCCTAAAGCCCCTTCTTATAGCCCTACAACGATAGTAAATGTCACTTAAATTTGAAAAATTCCAAAGTATTTACCAAATAAATTATTGTTTCTGATACCCTTTTTCCCCTACTATAACATACCAAAATCATTCTATGGCTCCTTTGGACCATATATGACTATCTACACACTATGGCTTCAAAAGTGCCAAAAATATGGCAATTTTACAAAGAAACCTTATGCTCCATTTACCCTCAAGACTCCAAAATCTCAATAGTGTCTTATAATGACTTCAAATGGATAAATATCTAAGCAATTAGGCTCAAACCTTCAGTAACATCAAAAGCCCCAAATTGCTCACTTCAAACCCTCAAATCTAGGGCTTCTTAAATCTAAGTCCTCCAATCCCTTCCAGGCTCAATTGAAACTTGATTCACCTTTAAAAAAATAATATAAGATGATTAAAATCATCAGGTACACCCCTTACTCGAGCCAAATGGCTGCTGTAATACCTTACCAAATAATTTCTTTGTGTTTCTTGCCACAAATCAATGGTGATCACCCTTTCTCCCCGTTGTCTGCTCATAAAACTATTAGATTCATAAAATACATGTTAGATGAAATCATTCCATGAAGGTTAGTCCTTTAATTTCATGGAATGATATTCATCTTTGTCAACCTCCTATCAAAACAATGAATTAATAACCCTAAATCACTGACAGTGTTGTAACATAGAATTAAAATGGATTTAAAATAATGAAAAGTTTATCTAAATGTCTTAAAAATGATAAGGAGAGACTCCTAAAACATCAGTGTAACAATCTTGATAGACTATGAATCTCCAAACATGTAACACATCAAAATAATCTTTGCAAAATTTTGAGATATATTTATTCCCTGTTGTAGTTTGTACTACACAGATCTCTTCTCTTACTGAGTACAATGGATTCTCTACTCATTAAAAGACATTTCCTTAACTTCCATAACCTCTTTTGATCGGTTAGAGGGATTATTTTAAGGATCTTCACTATAAAACTTAACTTCCCACCAAAATACTAATCTAGCCATTTGTATTCAAATTTGAATTTTTAAACTTATTAAAAAGGCCTACTTGAATGCCAAACTTTAATCTAATGACCCCTAATGCCTTATATTAATTCATTGACCCATTATAAACTCCTAGAACCTCAATTTCATCCTTGCACACTATTGGTCCACTTACAAGCATATTTTGGGTCCTTTTAAGGACATTTGGACATTTCAAATACATAGGTCCATTATATAATTTGAAAGCCATTATAGGCTCTAACACTTCCTAATTAACCTCCTTAGAACCTTTCTTGAATATGCCATTCCTATGATCTTCTTTGGATGCCTTATAGGTCTTCTTAGTCTTCATGGTTGTGTTAAGTGTCCTTGGTGCTCCTGCACCAACATATCTACCACATACCACATCCATTTTGGGCCCTTACATCCCAAAACCCCATCCCCTAGCTTATCCTACTCATTACAAAATCCACCAATCCCATATCCCCATTTTCCACTATAAAAATACAACCCCTTACATTCCCAATCAGGATCAATAAAGGCACATACCCACACATCCCATTCAACATCCTACCTACATATTTGCATCCATATTTCCTCTATCCCATAAAATTTCTCGTGTTCCTTCCAATGCTACTCACAATAATTTGTTTGCCAAATCACAATTACATAAAGCTAAAGATTCGCATATCCACTCCAAACACATGCTCAAGCAAAGAAAATTCCAATCAAACATGAAGGTAGCACATGCTAAGGCCTCGACATCATTCACCACATCTCCTCCTATATCAAAATTTATTAACATCCTCCCTTGAGGTAGAGCCTTAACCATAACTATGGGGCGTCAATTCATGGTTTTTCTTGTCTCTCTAATGTTAAACACATTTTAATCATCATTTGGGTATTCAACCAAGGGTTGAGGAGTTACTTGCTATAATAACACTACCTTTTTTGGGTGATTGTTGTGCAATTATGTGAGCTAAAGGATTGAGGTTTGCCCACTACAAATTTTGGTGTAATTGATAAAATAATAGAAGTATTATAAATAATAAAAATAATTATAAGGGTTTTGTCATTGATTTCTATGTAAATTTCCCTTATATAAAGGGTCCACCTCTTTTCTCTTCTCCTTAGTAATTTGAATTTTGATCCAAGTATCTCTTTTACTCTTCATTCTTTCTTTATATGAGTAGTTTCTAATAAGGTCTTAAATGAAATTATAGACACCTAAATTTGATTAACGATTTTAATTAAATAATTATGTATTATTTAATTGATTAATGTTAGCCTTATAGCTAAATTAATTTAATTAATTAGCTATAGTCCAATTAATCTAGTGGCAACCCATAACCATTTATTTAATTAAATCCTATTTCTCTATTAATTTAAATAAACACCTTTATCTATTTAAATTAACTCATAAATATCTTTCCTCCCACTTGGAATTAAATAATACATTTAATTCTATTTGAGCACACAACTCCTAACTTTAACCCCTAATCTAACTACCCTTTAACCACCTAACCTTGGGTTCTAACTCAACCCAACCCCTTCACACATACTAATCCTCACTTAATTAAATAAATACCCATATTTACTTAATTAATCCCTCCACTCATTATCTCTCCTCCTATCACATTATCCTAAATATCTCACTTGCCCACTAAGTAATCCTAATCTCCCACCTAATAACTTTCTAATCATTTTCACAATCCTAATCAAATGGATTAGCAAACCCAAGTCAAATCTCTTCTCACATCAATCCCAATACCCAACCTTGGTTTGTAAGAACCGACATGAGCCTCTTACACCTTTTTCCCCTCCAAGAAATATTTAATTCCTTCTTCACATTATCTAAAATCTCTCCCACTTCCCAAAATGGTCACATTCCTCAAGGCTTGACATTTGAGATTTGGGACAAGATGTGCCTTTATGACATATCTTCTCCAACCCCCAATGTCCTCTAAACTTCTCTCTCATTGTGACACTTTTCACAATGCTACACATTTAAGAAAGCACAATCCATGTACTCTCTCTTCAAATTCATCTTGACCCTTCCTCATCTTTGCATCTCAACCATCCAATCAACCCTCCTCTTGCCTATAAATTGAAGGCCCTTTTCCTTCACTAGCATCCACCATGTAGAGCAAAGTTATCATGCCCCTTTGAGATCCAAAAGCAAGAATCATAACATCCTAATGCCAAAATCATCATAGAATCCATACTCTTATACCATTGAAGCTTTCAGAAAAGATCTTGAGCACACATCCATTAGCTTGGACGAATCCAAATATCAAGAAGGTTTTAGGTTTTCATCATTGGGTTTGTACCCTCTTTTATTTGCCTCCTTTTGTCTAATGTAAGTGTTGTATTTGAGTTTGTTTGGTGAATGTTTAGTTAAGCTTTGTATTCCTAACAATACATTTGCATTGCATAAAGATATTATATTAAAAATCCTCTTAATATGACTCCAATTCTAGTCATATGATTGAAATGATTTGGGTCACAATTCTTTGGTTTATTTACATTTATTTTCATGGATTCTATTTGGAGTAAATATACTCCAACCTCTCTTTTGATGTAATCACAAAATCTAAGAAAATAATGCTTGAGGGTAAGAACAATCCTTTATTAGCATTCCCAAAATGAATCTTAACTGACTAATTCAATTTCCACATAATCTCCAAAAAATCTATGCTTTTGGAAAATGGTTTAGGAAAAATGTGAGCTACAATAGGCGCACTATATACTTTGATGATAGAAAATTTTGAATGGAAAAACCAATCAGCCCATTTGTGATTGACTCTAATCTCAATTTTCATTTCCTTAGGTCTAAAAAATATACTTTATATTTTAGTTAACCTCCTATCTTGATTGAACATATTAGATTCCTTAACACTTCTCTAACATAAAATATTTCAAAAATTGCATAGATTTCATAGTGCATATGCCATAAGTATACCAATTCTTGAACTCATAATATATTCCCTTGTGCACTGTATAGTCTTAATTGCAACTAAGAATCCCAAAAATCTCTCCCAACTGTTAATATGATTTAGAACAATAGAGAGCGGGGGGGGGGGGGGGGGGGGGGGGCTGGTGAATCAGTTGTTCTCAGGTCCAGATGTATAAAACAAACTTTAAAACTCTTCAACAAATTAGATCCAACAACCAACAGCTACTTGGTCTTTACTGATTGCATAACATAAACATATAACAATGCAGTCCACTATCCAATAGTATCTAACTTGTAAAACACATAAATGTTCAAACCAAAACATTCACACAAGTATTAACACCAGGATTTCTAGTGGAAACCCAATTAGGGAAAAACCACTTTGTAACATGTTACTATTATTTTCACTCTTCTGAGGTGAGCTCTGTGAAAAGCCAACCCTGTCAAAGGTTACAAACACACTGTCAGGTGTGACCCGATTAAAGGATTTAAACCACTCTATTAAAAGTGTGCCTTGTTATATGACTTACATACATCTCATTAGAATGCAACCTTGTTCAAAGGATTTATACAAATGACTGATAGGTCAACCTCTATTAAAAGGATTTTGACTGATACAATTGTTAGAAAGTAATAGTAGTATTGATCTGAAAAACATACAACTCACTTTGCAAATATCAGATCCAATTCCGTACACATATGATGGTTTATTGACTGTGAACCTTTACCATCTCCATCACTGATCTTCTCAAAAATCTCTTCAAGCAATCACAACACTTCTCCTTCAGCCTTTTCTACTTATACAGTCAATAACATCAACAATACTTCCAACATCCTCTTCTCTATTTAACCTCGTGCTTAGGTTTCCTTAATACTTCCTCAATTAGGTCAATACATCTTTTGCCGCTTAATCTCCTTCGTAGATCTTAGGGTTAGGTCAGATTCATCAAATCCTTCCAACTTTATGTTCTTCGTCTATCCTTCTAGAAATATCTCAAATCTCTTAATAGATTTACAATAAAATGTTTTACAGTGCATTAAATACTTTCGTACAATCAATAAATAAAGTCAACACATTTTACATAATCCAAGAATTCAAGTATGTCGACTGGAAATCTGAATTCTTCCTCAAATGTAAATTACTGACACTCGGTCAATATAGTGTTCAACTCCTTAGTCTTCATTAGAAAGCTCGGTCACCTCAAAAACTATTTCCTCGGCTGATATTGTCTTCCTCAACAATTAACTGATGTTCGGTCAACATTGAATTTACTCAGCATATACTAGCTCGGTCGACACTAACATCACTTAGCTTAAACTAGATTTCTTCACTTTTGCCCGGTTAAGCCTACCAGTTTAGTCTTCATTCTTACTTAGATAAACAATACATTATCTTATCATTTCTCCACATAATCAAGTACTCATTGAAGTATCAAGATAAATCAACCTTTCCTTAGGTGCTATTGTTACCAACCTTGCCTATCCCCTTCACAACAATCAAATAGATATAGTACTTTCTTAGATAGCAACAATCTTACCAGTTAAGGTTTGACATCAATGACAATACAACAATTGATTCAATTGTAGTTTCCAACAATCTCCCTCTTTAGCATTGATGACAAAACCATATGAATAACACATGAATCACCAACCAATCCAAAACTTATCTGTCCATCATAAATATTTATAATATCGTTAGCTTCATTCTGATATAGAATCAATTATCCATGCTTGTATGACTGTCCACTGAATCTCTCCCTCTTACTTGATCTTCCATGAAATCTCACCATGTGTATTCATCTGTGATCATCTCCCTCTTTGTAAAAAATGCCAAAGCAGCAACTAAAACATACATCCTGCAGATGTAGATATCATTTTTTCAGTTCAGTAATAGTATTTCTCCCTCTGTCATCTTTGCTTATGATTGATTCTTGGCTTTGCTGTACTTTTCACAACTCTAGGCTCCTCCTAAAGTGTGACCTATCTTTGCATCAATTTGTCAGATACTCTTTGCAACACATTTGATGTAGTGCTCCTAGCTTGACTAGGCAGCCTCAGTTAGGGGAAGAACCCTTAAATGACCTCTCAGATATTCATGAGCTTCTTTAGGTAAAGCTTTAGTGAATATGTCTGCTAGTTGTTCCTTTGTATTCACATATTCCACTCAGACCTCTTTATCTTGTACCAGTCCCCTCAAGTAATGATACTTGATGGTGATGTGTTTGGTCTTTGTGTGCATTACTAGATTCTTAGAGATGTTGATAGCACTTGTGTTGTCACAGTAGATGACAACTAGTTCAGTGATCTCTTCTTTCATGCCTACCAACAATTGGTTTATCCATACCAAGTTTGAATAGTTCACTGTTGCAGTCACATACTCGGCTTCAGCAGTAGATTGGGAAATGCAATTTTGTTTCTTGCTTGTCCAGGAAACTAATCTTTGTCCAATAAAGAAAGCTCCACCACTAGTACTCTTTCTATCATCCACATTTCCTGCCCAATCAGCATCAATATACACTCTCAGTTCAAACTTTTCATGCTTCTTGTAGTACAATCCATAGTCAACAGTCCCTTTCAAATATCTCATTATCCTTTTGATAGCCATCATGTGAGTTTCCTTAGGATTGGTAGAGAATCTTGCCACAATCCCAACAGCTAAAGCAATATCTGGTCTGCTGTGTACAACATACTATAGCTTTCCAATCATGGATCTATACAAAGTCTGGTTTACTTCTGCAACATCATCATTTTTAGACAAATTTTGTCTAGTAGCCATGTGAGTACTTACTAGCCTTGAATCTTCCATACCGAAGGTTTTTAGTATCTCATGAACATATTTAAACTGGGTGATGAAAATTCCTTTCTCCATCTGATATACTTGTAAACCAACAAAAAATTTGATTTCCCCAAACATACTCATTTCAAATTCAGTTTGCATTTCATTTGAAAATTTCTTACACAAGGCATATTGTCCACCAAATATAATATCATCTACAAAAATCTTAGCCAAGAAGATTCCTTTACCTTCTTCATCTTTTATGTACAGATTGCTTGTGTCATTTATCCTTGAGAATCCAATCTGTATTAGGTAGTTGTGCAGTCTCGCATACCATGCTCTGGGAGCTTTCTTTAGTCCATACAGTGATTTATTCAGTTTGCAAACCATGTGTCTTTTGTTTGGATCAAAAAATCCTTCTGGTTGTTCAATGTACACTTCTTCTTCTAATATACCATTTAAAAATGCAGACTTAGCATCCATTTGGTATACCTTGAAATCTTTGTAGGCAGCATATGTAAGTAAGGTTCTTACTCCTTCCAATCTAGCTACAAGGGCAAATGTCTCCCCATAATCTATTCCTTCTTCTTGTGTGCAACCTTTGCATACCAACCTAGCTTTGTTTCTTGTGATTTGAACATGCTCATTCAACTTGTTTCGGAACACCCACTTTGTTCCAGTGGCATTTTTATTTTCTGGTCTCGGCACCAGAGTCCAAGTATCATTCTTCTCTATCTGGTCTATCTCCTCATTCATTGCTTGTATCTAGTCTTCATTTTCTAATGCCTCCCTTGTTGTCTTAGGCTCAAATTCACATAGTAAACATGTAGGATCTCTTGTCTTGCTTTTGGTTAGAACTCCAGTATCTTTGTCTCCAATGATCTATTTAGGCTTGTGATGTCTCCTTACATATTGTGCCAAAATAGGTTCTGCTCTCCTTTCATTCTTGCTCTTCAAGTTCACCAACAAGATTGTCAGATTCAACTTCTGAATGCTCAGCAACCTCTTCTTGATACTCAACAACTTCCTCTTGTCACTCGGCACGTTCTTCTTCTCTCTCAACATTATTTTCCTGATGCTCGACATTGCTTACCTGAGACTCTACATCAGGTGCAAGTTTTTCATTTGCCTCTCCTTCCTCTATATACACAAAAGATCTGTAATCTTCTGGTTCTCTTTTGTTGTCAGCTTCATTTTTCTCTGCATACTCATCAACTTTGACATTCACACTTTCCACAATTTTGTTAGTGTT
The DNA here is from genome assembly GCA_027943335.1 of Chamaecyparis obtusa. Lineage (NCBI taxonomy): Eukaryota > Viridiplantae > Streptophyta > Pinopsida > Cupressales > Cupressaceae > Chamaecyparis > Chamaecyparis obtusa. The sequence goes on from BSBK01005809.1 coordinate 1,678,594, forward strand.
AGAGTTCAAACACTTATAAGATTTACTTTTTGTGGAATAGCCTAGGAATGTGTCGTCATCACTTTTAGCATCAAATTTTCCATTCCTATTGTCCTTTAGTATGTAGCATTTGCTTCCAAAAATTCTAAAGTACTTTACATTAGGTGCATACCCATGCCATAGCTCATAAGGTGTCAGATTTGTACCTTTTTTGATCTGTACTCAGTTACGAGTATAAATAGTCATACTTATAGATTCTCTCCAGTACTTTTGTGCAACATTCTTTTTAATCATTAATGTCCTTGCACAATCCATGATAGATCTGTTCCTTCTCTCTACTATATCATTCTGGGGAGGAGTTCTTGGTGCAGACATCTATCTTTTGATCCCTCTATCATTGCAAAATAAATTGAATTCATTGGATATAAATTCTCCACCTCGGTTAGATCTCAAACACTTCAAGTTCCTACCTGTCTCCTTTTCAACCTTAGCCAAATACCACTTAAAATTTTGAAAAGCATAAGATTTTTCTTTTAAGAACATTACAATCATCATTCTGGTATAATCATCGACAAACAGGATAAAATATCTAGCACCATAATAGCTTTGTACACCATAGGTCCACAAAGGTCAGTATGAACCAAATCTAAAGCATTCTCAGAAGTAAAAGTCTTGCTCTTAAACCTAGACTTTGTCATCTTACCCAAATGACATTCTTTGCACATTACATTCTCAGGTTTCACAATCTAGGCAGACCTCTCACTTTCTTCTTCTTACTAATTTCTACTAGATTATCAAAGTTAACATGACATAGCCGCTTATGCCATAACCAAATATCATCAAGTTGTGCAATCATACATGTTTCTTCAGATAGGTCTAGATAGAATAAATTACCTCTTGTTTGTCCTCCACTTCCAATGAGTTCACCAGTGGCATCAAATATTTTGGCCTTCCTGTGATGAAATTCCACTCAGTAGCTAGTGATATTAAGTTGTGCAACACTCAACAGATTATAGTTAAGACCCCTCAACCCAATAAGCATTCTCACAAGTGATCTTATCAACCAGCTTAATCAATCATTTACCTCTAACATGACATGGTGCATCATTACCAAATTTCACACTTCTACCTTTATAATGATCTAAGGTATCAAACTTACTCTTGTCACTAGTCATGTGATGTGAACAACCATTGTCAATGATCCATTTATCATTTTTGTTCACATAATATATCAATGCAATTTTCTCATCCTCATCAAACTCATCTTTCATTGCAACATAGACAACTTCAATTTCAAAATCATCACTATCAGTGTCAGTCTCTTCTTTGGCAATATAGCAGGATTTCTTACCTTTTCCTTTGTAGTCCTTGTACCTTCGGTAACCTTTATCTTCTCTTTTGTCTTTATGCTTGTTGTCTCTTTCTTCATCCTTATCATCCCCATCAGGACATCTAATAGCTATATGACCAACTTTATTACATGAAAAACATATAATAGGGAGTTTACCTTTATACTTTCCTTTTCCCCTTTTTAGTCTTCTAGCCATAAGAGCTTCTAGATCCTCAAGTTCTTCATCAGATGTGTCACTTTCACTTTCACTCTCATTGATGCATCTTTCTTTTTCCTTCTTTGACTTACTCAAAATCACTTGTGACTTAAAAGCAGATTCAACATTAGCAACAGTGAAGTTATCATAGTTAGAAAGTTCAAAAGCAGTAAGCTTACCAACCAAACTTTCCAAAGTAAGAGCATTGTTAGGGTTACATCTAGATTCCTGAATTGCTAAAATTTTGATGGCATAAATAAGACACAGAGTTCTCAATACTTTTCCAATTACAGTTTCATCATCAATAGTTCCATTTGCTTCTCTAATAGCATTTACAACTTCTTTTATTCTACCACAATATTGTGCAATATTCTCACCTTCTTGCATTCTCATTTCATCAAATTTACCTCTTAGGCTCTTAGCTTTTGCTCTCAGTACATTTATGTCACCGTCATAGATGTTTGCAAGAGTGTCCCACATTTGCTTTGCATTAGTGCAGTCTTTGATGTCTTCAAATTTTGGATAACTTAGGGCTGATGTGATCTCCAACATTGCTTGGTTGTGCTCTTGTTTAGCTCTCATCTCCTCGGCAGTCAGAGGTGCAACAGGTGTAACATAATCATGCTCAACATAATACTTTGCAGAATCACCAATACCGACCAGATGCAGCTTCATCAAACTTTGTCATGCAGGGAAGTTCTCTTTATTTAGCTTTGGTACCTCCTTCTTATACATCCTAATCATTTGCTTCAAGTACCTTTAAACTTGTTCTCTGTAAGCACCAACAGCTCTGATACCAATTATTAATATGATTTACAACAACAGAGAGGGGGGGGGGGGTGAATCAGTTGTTCTCAGGTCCACATGTATAAAACAAACTTTAAAACTCTTCAACAAATCAGATCCAATAACCAACAGCTACTTGGTCATTACTAATTGCATAACAAAAACATATAATAGTGCAGTCCACTATCCATTAATAGTATCTAACTTGTAAAACATAGAAATGTTCAAACCAAAACATTCACACAAGTATTAACACAAGGATTTCTAGTGGAAACCCAATTAAGGAAAAACCACTTTGTAACATGTTACTATTATTTTCACTCTTCTGAAGTGAGCTTTGTGAAAAGCCAACCTTGTCAAAGGTTACAAACACACTGTCAGGTGTGACCCAGTTAAAAGATTTAAACCACTTTGTTAAAAGTGCACCTTGTTATAGGAGTTACATACATCCCATTAGAATGCAAACTTGTTCAAAGGATTTATAAAAATGACTGTTAGGTCAACCTCTATTAAAAGGATTTTGACTGATACAATTGTTAGAAAGTAAGAGTAGTATTGATCTGAAAAACATACAACTCACTTTGCAAATATTAGATCTAATTTCGTACACATATGCTAGCTTACTGACTGTGAACCTTTACCATCTCCATCACTGATCTTCTCGAAAATCTCTTCAAGCACTCACAACACTTCTCCTTCAGCCTTTTCTACTTATACAGTCAATAACATCAACAATACTTCTAACATCCTCTTCTCTATTTAACCTCATGCTTAGGTTTCCTTAATACTTCCCCAATTAGGTCAATACATATTTTATCGCTTAATCTCCTTCGTAGATCTTAGGGTTAGGTCAGATTCATCGAATCCTTCCAACTTTATGTTCTTCATCTATCCTTTTAGAAATATCTCAAATCTCTTAATAGATTTACAATAAAAATTTTTACAGTGCAATAAATGCTTTTGTACAATCAATAAATAAAGTCAACATGCTTTACATAATCCAAGAATTCAACTATGTCAGTTGGAAATCTGAATTCTTCCTCAAATGTAAATTACTGACGCTCGGTCAATACAATGTGTTCAACTCCTCGGTCTTCATTAGAAAGCTTGGTCACCTCAAAAACTGTTTCCTCGGCTAATACTGTCTTCCTTGGTAATTAATTGATGTTCTATCAACACTGAATTTACTCAGCATATACTAGCTCGGTCGACACTAACATCACTCGACTTAAACTAGATTTCTTCACTTTTTCTCGGTTAAGCCTACCAGTTTAGTCTTCATTCTTACTTAGATAACCAATACATTATCTTATCATTTTTCCACATAATCAAGTACTCATTGAAGTATCAAGATAACTCAACCTTTCCTTAGGTGCTATTGTTACCAACCTTGCCTATCCCCTTCACAACAATCAAATAGATATAGTACTTTCTTAGATAGCAACAATCTTACCAGTTAAGGTTTGACATCAATGATATATAACAATTGCTTCAATTGCAGTTTCCAACACCAACATGTAGTAAAATATAGAAAAGCGAGTAGTACCATTTGAAGTAGACAATATTTTTATCCATCTTAAGTTTTGTTAGAGCTTTATGCATTATATTCAAATAAAAGATACATAACCATAACTCCTAAATTTATATTTTTATGCTAGATATCAATTGTTAACAAAATCAAAGGCTCTGACATTTGAGTTTAGACATCCATACCCAAAAATTAACTCAAGGTAAATCAAGTTTTGATGAAAGAGTCTTTACAGATGTCATAATTGAAGGGCTCTAATTCATCTCTGTCAAATATTACAAGTCTATTTAACCCCCCTTTTCTTTTCTTTTTTCCTATTGCCAGACAACCATTTCACATTATAACTATCTTTCTCTTTGACATACTCTCTACTTAGTAACCCAAAATCATTTGGAATCTAAGAATTCTTATTTAACTTAAACATCTCATAGTTGTAACTTTTGTCCAAGTTGGCTAAACATAAATATTTGTAATTTTATAGAGCTCTCTTGTAGGGTTACATTGTTTAGCAGCTACCCTTCTTAGCTCCACACTAATAAAAACATTAGGTACAACAAGTTTTCCTAGGTTTTGCCTCAATATCTTGTTCAAAGATTTAGTAGCCAAACTTTTATTAAAACCATACCTAAATAGATTCTGACCCTTAACTAAAATATATTATCTTTGCAAGAATTTTCTCTATCAACCAACTTATTTAAGAGGATTTCAACATGTGGGCATGGTTAGCCCTCATTGATGATTTAGGTAATTGGCTAAGAATATCTTCATCAAGACCTCTTCAACATCCTTGATGTTCCATTCATTTTTTTTCTAGGGATTGATCTTCTTTTTGAAATTTTATGAAATGGATATTGACCAAAGACATAAACTACAATCATTATCATTCATTGGAGGAAATAAC